>VBSM01000568.1:6075180-6122766 GCA_008086735.1 Cheirogaleus medius
TGGGACCTGGAAACAGTCTGTCTGGAGCCCATTTCCTGTTCCAGTAGTGGGGTTACTCTGCACTCATACGTGTTGCCCAAGGGTCCTCCCTGGTGTTCCCGTGCCAGCTTGTATTTTCCTGGATAGAGCTGGAACCCATTTTAGTAAGTGAAGTATCCCAAGAATGGAAAAATAAGCACCACATGTACTCACCAGCAAATTGGTTTCACTGGTCAACACCTAAGTGGACATATAGGATTAAGATTGATCGTGTGTCGGGCAGGTGGGAGGGGGAGGAGGGGATGGGCATATACATACATAATGAGTGCAATGCGTACCATCTGGGGGATGGACACGCTTGAATCTCTGACTCAAGGGAGGAGGGGGACAATGGCAATATATGTGAACATAATATTTGTACCCCCATAATATGCTGAAATAAAAAAAAGACAGCACAAAAAAAAAAGAAGGGTAGAGACTATGAATATCAGTCATGTCATGGGTACCAATATAGTCCCTAGTTTCCTTCTCTTCAGAGAACACCTTTTGCCACAGTGGTAACAAACATCCATCCCTACTGTAGATCACTGAGCTAAGGAGAATATTCTATAACCCCTACAAAGAAGGAGTCACTGTTGTGCCACCCTGGGACTGCAGCCACCACCTCTCCAAAGCCCACATGTGTCCCTGACTCCAGAGCTTCAGCCACTTTGTGTGCACCTACAATCCAATATCTCTTCTGAAGCCATTCCATAAATGCATACCCCAGCTCTGCAGTCACATCCTGAATAGCATAGTCACAAACACTGGAGCCACTGCTGCTATGAGTTACCTCTGCTTCTGCCAAGGGAGCCACAGTTGTTTGGCATGCAACCACACTACAGACTTCAGCTCCACTGCTGATTGAAGGACCCATGGCTCCAATATCTTATCAACCATCAGAGCAAACTAATCCACTCTCTGGAACCTAAACCTACTGTAGCTCCTCCTATACCTATATTTCAGATTCAAGTTTATAACTGTACTGCATGTATTCACACCTCAGACAACACAGCCACCAACGTCATGGTCGAGTCTACAACCCAGGCCCCAGAACCACAGTTTTTCTGCACTCACCCATTCCTCAGAGACAAGTTCTGCCATAGTGAGCTATCCCATGTCACAGACCCTGGAGGCACTATAGCTCTGTTCACACCTGCACTCTAGTCTCTAGCTCCCTGGTTGCTACACAGGCTCCCACACCTCACACAGCTTTACTAATGCAGCAAGACAGGTGCCTTTGTCACAGGCACCTGTGCTACGATCACACATGAATGCAAAGCCATATCCATCCATACATGTCCATACTTCAGACCCTGACTTTGTGGTTGTTCCACAGGTACCATGCATCAGTGTGATAGTCACTGTGAGTATGCCTGAAAGCAAAGTCCTGCACCAAAAGAGATCTCCTCAGCTTTGACTTCTCCAGTGAGACAAAAATATACTGAAGATGCCAGCAGTGTTTAACATAAAAGACTCAAATATCTCTTGCCATCACTTTAGGTACCCACACACTTAACCACTGAAGAACCCTGCCATCATGAACTATGCTGACCTCAGCTAACAGAACTACACAGAGACTCTGCTGCAGTGCCCTCACTGCATCCAGAACCACCGCACTCCACCCAACTGGTGCCCTTTTATCAACCTTCAGGAAAAGGTCTTTACCCACTAAAACCTTAAATATAGTCCATAAATACAGGAAGAGGCAGCTTTTCCAACAAATGTGAAGACAATTAATGTAAGGAATCAAGAAACATAAGAAAACAAGTAAATATAACACCACCAAAAGAAAATAATTAATTTTATACTAACTGACCCCAAAGAAATAGAGATCTGTGAACTCTTGGCCAAAGAATTCAAAGTAATTGTTTTAAACCTTCTCAGTAAGCTACCAGAAACTATAGAGAGATAATTCCATGAAATCAGGAGAAAATACATGAATAAAACTTGAAGTTTAACAGAGATAATTCGCCATCAAACTGGTACTGACTGATCAACACTAAGGTGCTCACACAGTAGTAATATTCTTTGGGGGTAGGGGGGTTTGGGGTAGGTAAACTCACAACTAATGAAAGCAGTGAGCATTGTAGTGGGGGGAAGACCACATCTTAAATCATGGTTGGGAAGTGGCAAAGTCATAACATGTAACCAAAATGTTTGACCCTGATAATTTCCTGCAATCATAAAAAAAAAACCACCACAAAACAAAACAAAACAGAAATTATGAAGCTGGATAATACAATGAATGATATAAAAATACTATTAAGAACATCAATGGCAGGGTTGATCAAGTAGGAGAAAAAGTCTATAAACTCAAAGATAGATTATTTGAAAATATAAAGTCAGAGGAGAACAAAGAAAAAATAAAGAATGAAAATAAATAAGTAAAGTCTACAGAATGTATGAGACAGCATCAAGAGTGTTAACTTTAGCATTATACTGGCCATTTAAGGAGAAGAGAAACAGAAAAGGACAGAAATTTTATTTTAAGAACTAATGGCTAAAAACCTCCCAAATATGAGGAAAAATATAAACATCTAGACATAGGAAATTCAAATGTCTCTAATAAGATTAAACCCAAAGAAGACTAATCAAACACATATTATAATAAAACTGTAAAATATCAAAGATAAACAAAGACTCTTGAAAGAATAAATGGAAAATAAGATATTTAAATACACACAAATTTTGGAAGGCTATTGACAGATTTCTCAGCAGAAACTTTGCAGGCCAGAAGAGAGTAGGATGCTATAGTCAAATAGCTGAAAGAAAAACAAATAAACAAAAATAACCAAGAATACTTTTTTCCAGCAGTCCTGAAGGAGTTCATTACCACTAGATCTGCATTACAAAAAAAAAAAAAGTTAAACAGAGTTTTCTAAGCTGAAACAAAAGATTGATGATTAATAACATGAAAAAGTTTGAAAGCATAATACTTACTGATAAAAGTAAATTCTGACTACCATAATGGTAGTGTGTAAATCACTAATATATTTTGTATAAAGGTTAAAAGACAAAATGAGTATAACTAAAATCACAATATTTTGTTAAGTGAGAAATAATATGAAATTTAAATTTTGACATAAAAACCATACAATGTGTGGTGAAGTGAGTGTAGATAATTTGTATATGATCAAACTTAAGTTGTTAACAGCTTAAAATAGCATCTTATAACAATAAGAAATATTTGTAAGCTCCATGGTAAACACAAAGCAAAAATGTTTAGTACATACAAAAACTATAAAGAGAAAGAAATCAAAATATACCACTAAAGAAAATCATGAAATCTCAAAAGAAGACATCAATCGAAGAAGAAACAAACAAAGAGTCAATATAATAACCATGAAAACTAAAACATGGTGATTAGTAACTCCCTATTTATCATTAATTACCTTAAATTTAAATTGAGTAAATTATTTTATCAAAAGACGTAGAGTGGATGAATGAATTAAAAAATGCAGAAATGTCAATTATTTTCTACCTGTAAGTGACTCTCTTTAAATTTGAATCACTAAAAGTGAAGTGATGGAAAAAGATACGTATTCCATATAAATGTAAACAAAAAGACTATGGGGGTTGCTATATTTATATCAAATAAATATACTTATTTAAAAAACAGTCACAAGAGAAAACAAAGGTCATTATATGATAGACTGATTAATTTGATAACAGAATATAAAAAAATGTAAATAGGCATGTACCTAATATCAGAGCACTATAGAGAGTGAATATTAATAGACCAGAAGGAAGTGATAGACATCAATAGATAATATTAGTGGTCTTTACCTCACTTTCATGAACATATCAATCATCCACACATAAAATCAACAAGGAAACATTGATATTCAACTAGATTTTAGACCAAATGTACATAACAGACATGCATAAAACCAGAATACACATTCTTCTCAAGTACGCATAGAAAGTTCCTAAAATATGTCATATATTAGTCCACAAACCAGTCTTGACAAATTAAAGAAGATTGAAATCATACCAAACATTTCTTTTTACAAACACAGTGGTATGAAATTAAAAATCAACAAGAGAAATCTTTAAAAATTCAAAAATATATGCAATTTAAACAAGTTTCTCTTGGACAACAAATAGGCTAAAGATGAAACCAAAGGGGAAACAAGAATATATATTGGCAAACAAAAATGAAAGCACAGCATACCAAAACTTAAAGGATGCAGCAAAACTAGTTCTAAGGGGGGAGTTTATAGCAATAAATAGCTACATTAAGAAACAAAATAAAAAATAAAATAAAGAAAAAAAGAAAAGAAAACAAAAAACAAAAAGATTTCAAATAAATAACATAAATTTACACCTCAAGGAACTAGAAAAAGAAGAGCAAACTAATCCCAAAGTAAATGAAAGGAAAGATATAATAAAGATCGAACACAAACAAAAGAAATAGACTAGAAAATCAATAGACAAGATCAACAAAAGTAAGATTTTATTTTTTGAAAATATAAACCAAATTGATAAACCCTTACCTAGATTAACTAATAAGAAAATAGAAAAAACTCAAATAAATCAAATTAGAAATGAAAGAGGAAACATTGAATGATACCACAAAAATACAAAAGTCATACGAGACTACCACGAACAGTACACACTAACAAATTTAATTATTATACCTAGAATAAATGAATGAATTCTTAGAAAGACACACTCTACCAAGACTGAATTATGAAGAAATAGAAACCTGAACAGACCAAGAGGAGGAATAAATTAAATCAGTAATAAAATGTCTCCCATCAAAGAGTATAACAGGATGTGATGCTTCTCACCTGAATTTTACCAAACATTAAAAGAAGAACTAATGTCAATCCCTCTCAAACTCTTCCAAAAAATTAAAGAAGGAATACTTTCAAACTCTTTTTTCCAATAAGCATTACCCTCAAACATAAGCCAGATAAAGACGCTACATGAAAAGAAAATTACAGGTCAATATTCTTCATGAACATAGATGCAAATATCCTCAAAAATATTAACAAATCAAATTCAATAGCACATTAAATGGATAACACAACATGTTCAAGTGAAATTTATCCCCAGGCTGCAAGATGGTTCAATATATGCAAATCAATAAATGTAATACTTCATAGTAACAGAATAGAGTATAAAAATCATAAGTTCATCTGAATCCATGAAGGAAAAAATACAACATCCTTTTATGATAAAAACTCTTAATAAATTAAGTACAGAAGAAATTTACATCAACATAATAAAGGCCATATATTGCAAGCCCACAGATAACATCATACTCAATTGTGAAATATTGAAACCTTTTCCTCTAAGATCAGGAAGAAGATAAGATGCCCACTCTCGCCATTGGGATGAGACCAACCCAAGCAACATAGTGAGACTTTGCTTTTAAAATAAATTTAAAAAATCACCCAGGTGTGGTGGTTCACACCTCTAGACCTAGCTATTTGGGAGCTTGAGGCAAGAGAAAGCCTTCATCTCAGGAATTCAAGGCTTCAGTGAGTTTTGATTGTGCCACTGCTGTCAGGCCTGATAACAGAGTAAGACACTATCATAAAAAAAGGAAGAAAGAAAAGAAAACAAAACCTTATGCACTATGCCAAAGATATGTTAGAAATAATAATTGAATTCAGTGTGGTTGCAGACAGAATTCAGCAGCATTCCTATACACTAACAAGAAATTATCCAAAAAGAAAATCAAGGAAACAGTCACATATATAATGGCAAAAATATAAAATATTTAGAAATACATTTAATCAAGAAGGTAAAAGATCTCTAAACTGAAAACTATAAGGAATTGATTAAAAAATGTAGGAGACACAAATGGATAGATATTCTGTGTTCATGGATTGGGAGAATTTATATTGTTAAAATGTGCATACTACCAAAAAGGATCTATAGATTCAATGTATTCCCTATCAAATTCTAAGGACATTTTTTCCCAGAAATGACTAAAAAAATCCAAAAATTTTTATAGGTCTACAAACATCCAGAATAGCAAAGCAATCTTGAACAAAAAGAACAAACCTGGAGGCATCACACTACCCGATCTCAAAATATACTACAAAGATATGGTAATCAAAACAGCAGGACACTAGCATAAAAACAGACACATAGACCAATGGAACAGGATGGAGAGCACAGAAACAAATTCATACAGTTGCAGTCAACTGATCTTCAACAAGTTTTCAAGAATACTCAATAGGGAAATGACTGCCTTTTCAATACATGGTGTTAGGAAAACTTTATATTCAAATGCAGAAGAATGAAATTGGATACTATATATACCTTTCACAATAATAAACTCACAATGCATTAAAGATTTGTATGTAAGGCCTGAAATTATAAAATTACTAGAAGAAAGCATAGGGGGACAGCTTTTTGGACACTGATCCTGTATGTTTTAAATATGACCAAAAAGCACAGGCCACCAAAGCGAAAGTAGACAAATGATATTGTATCAAATTAAGTGACATTTCCACAGAAAAGGAAATAGTCAATAGAATGAATGTACCACCAACCAAATATGATAAAATGTTTGCAAACTACACATCTGTAGGAGGTTATTATTCAAAATATATAAGGAACTCAAGCAACTCAAGAACAAGAAAACAAACTTATTTTAGAAAAGGGCAAAGCATCTGAATAAACATTTCTCAAGAGAAGACATACAAATGACCAACAGGTATATAAAAAGGTGCTCAACACCACTCATTATCTGGAAAATGCAAGTCAATACTGTTAATATAATGAAATATTACCTATACCTGCTAGGATGGTTATTATCAAAAACACGAAAGATAAGTGTTAGCAAAGATGTGGAGAAAAGGGAACTTTTGTAGAATGTTGGTGAGTGGTATGAGTTGGATATGGTTTGTTTTCACAAAAGTTCATGTTGACATTTGATCCCCAGTGTGGCAGTGTTGGGATGTGGGGCTTATTGGAAGATGTTTGGGTTATGAGGGTAGATCGCTCATGAATGGCTTGGTGTAGCTCTCATATTAGTGAATGAAGTCCTCATTTTGATGAGACAAAATTAGTTCCCATGGGAATAGATTAATTCCCCCAGAGTGGGTTGTTATAAACTCAGCATGCCACTCAGGTTTTGTATCTATGTGTATGTCCACTTCCCCTTTCATCCCTGCCATGTTATGAGGTGGCACAAAAGCCCCACCAGAAGCCAGGAACATGCCTTTGAACTTCTCATTCTGCAGAACCATGAGCTAACTATATCTTTTTTTCTTTGTGAATTACATAGTCACAGGCATTCTATTATAGCACCAGACAATGGATTAAGGTAATGAGAATGTAAATTAGCATAGCAATAATTGATAAAAGTATTACATTTCCTCAAAAAATTAAAAGTATAACTATCACATGATCAAACAATCCCAATTCTGTGTATATATCCAATGGACATTAAAGCAGGATTTCAAAGATATTTGCACTCTCATAGTCATTTTTGCATTATTCACAATTTCCAATATATTGAATCAACCGATGTGTACATCAACAGATTAACTGATAATGAAAAATATGACATAGACACACACACACACACACAATGGAATGCTATTCAGCCTTTAAAAAGAAGGAAATCTTGCTCATTAGATGAAAATGGAGGACATTATACTAAGTGAAATAAGCCAGGCACAGAGAAACAAATATTGCACTTATATGTAAAATCTAAATAAGTCAAAATTGTAGAATCAGAGAGTAGAATGGTGATTACCAGGTACTTGGGGTAAAGGGAAAAGAGGAGATGTTTGTCAAAAAATATAAAGTATCAAGTCGCACCGGCACTGGGCAAAGAAGTGGAGCAGGGCCGCCGCTGGATGAAGGAGAGCTTCGGAGAAATGCACTTGTTGCCTTCACGACAAGCCTGCCACACTAGGAGGAAGACAGTTGGAAGTCCTGTCATTTTGGTCATGGTCACTTCATCAAACTTCTCTTCCAAGTTTTCTGTTGGATGCTGTAACAAAAGCACACACTTGGGATTGTCAAAAATGGCGGATTAGGGATGCCCTCCTGGATCTCTGCTCTCAGAGTAGAAGGTGAAGAAAGCAGTCTAAATCATGCAAGTGGATAGTACTCCCACAGGATCAGCTTCAAGGAATTGCAGAGAAGCAACGAGGGTCAAGCACTGTTGGGAAAAGGAGGAAAATGACTCAGTGGATTTACCACAAAGTTCCGAGAGTGCGAGTTGTACAACAGGGATTAGAGCGAAGCTCAGCTGCACTCATTGACCAGCTGGCTGGGACACTGTGATCTGTCCCACAGGGGGCTGTCTTCTCCTTCACCAATCCCCACATCCACGCATGCAGGGAAGTGCCTGAAGTCAGCATAAAGAGGTAAAATGGGTGGTCAGGTTGTTCGGAGAGGAGACAGGAGCAGAAAGCATTTTGAACTCTCCAGTGCACTGTGCGGGGAACCTTTGGATGGGGGGTCTATACATGCAAGCAGCTTATGCTTCACTTTTGAAAGGGAAGAAAAGTGAGAGGGATTGCTTTCTTGATTGAGTTATCTGGTGGTCTTGGGTGGCTCAAGCTTCACTTGTGAGGGGGTGGAAGAGGGAGAGAGATTGATCTCCAGGCAGTGCCTCCCGGTGAAGTTGGGCAGTCCCCTATCCCACCCAGCTGCCTGTGTTTTGTGCCAAAAGAACAGACCCCACATTAGCAGGATGGATTTGGGAAGGAGACCGATTTTCCAACTGTGACCTGGGACAACAGTACCACCTGCACTTTCCTGTGTTTTGGGCTGGATTGCTTCTCTGCAAAGCTACAGACTCCACCCCTGGGTGGAGTTGTGAAACAAGCCATTTTTCAAGCAGAAACCAGAGGCTCAACTGTTACCTCTTCTTGCTTATTATCCACTACTGGCCCATTTTTCATCAATGGGCCAGATCCCTCCCCTGAAAGGGTTTAGTATCAGCTTCTCTAGAATGCTATCCAAGCAGAGGACCATGGCCATCTCCTTGATGTGACATGGTAGACAGGACCTCCAGCCAAAAGATCAGTTCCCAGTCATGGAAACACCGAGTGATGAGGGAGAACGCTTTTAGGGCTAAGACCCGCCTGGGTTGTGGAGGGTCCTTGTCTGCGACCAGACCACTGATATTTCATAGGGAAGGGCCTGCTCCCTCCTATGCAGGAGCAGAGCAGCCAGGCAGGTCACTCTATGGTCTGTTTCCCTCAGTGGCCTTGGTAAGGGCCTCTTCAAGTGCCCTGAGGCTTTTACTTCATACCAACTAGATAAACCCCATCCTTGGATGGGTGGAGTAACGAGAGTTGATGCCCTGCTACAGTATGTTGGTTTGGATCATCAGACAAAAGCAGAATACAAGGGCTTTCCCTTGGTACCCAGGCAGATGCCAAATTATAGGCTTGTGTTCTGGGAAGGAAAATCTCAACCAGAATCCCTAGCAATTGAACCAAAATACACCTCTCACAAGGAGCTGCCCCCACAAAAGCGGTGGAAGATCTCTGAATAACTTTTTAGCAGCTCCACCTCTAGTTACAGTTCAAGAAACCTCTGAAGTATACTCTTTTAGGCTTTCCAATACCTGTTGCTTATCTCACCCCATCTAAATAGGTAACAGGGCTCGAGGAACCCCTGGGAGTGGCATGACATTCCCCAAAGACTGAGATTCCTGTTTATCACATTTAGGGGTTTAGCTATCATTACAAACATATTGGAATAGCTTGATAACTGACCCCCACCATGCAAACCACAAGCAACAAAAAGAGAGAGTAACCTCATACTCATCGTAGTGCCTCCCACCTCATACTAGCAATTGTTAGTGGAGTCACACACCCAAGAGTGATCCAACTCCTGGGAGTCTAAGCAAGGGATCCAAACTCACTAATCTCTGTTAAAAGATGGTGATGACAACAGGTCAAAGGTAACCCAACAGGCTCAAACTCCTCTAAGACAATACAGGACCACAGCACATATCCCAAGATCTTCCAAGGATCATTCCTTTGGAATCCCAGAATTTATCTCATAATCCTGTCACTGTATCTCTTGTCGTCGATAAAGCAACCAGATGAGAAAGAACAGTGAAAGATCACAGGAACCATGAAGGAGCAGAGAGAAAAGTCAACTTCAAAAGAAAATATTCGATCTCCACCAAATGAAACCAACTTACATGATATGATTAAACTGACAGAGGAAGAATTCCAAATATGGATTGTTAGAAAACTCAATGGAATTAAAGACGAAATAGAATCTCAACATAGAGAAACCATAAGAGCAATTCAGGAAACGAATGAAAAATTCTGCAAAGAAATTGATATAATACAGAAAAAACAAACTGAAATTCTGGCAATGAAGGAAACAATCAAGGAACTCCATAATACAGTGGAAAGCATCAAGAACAGGATGGACCATGCAGAGGAAAGAATCTCAGAGCTTGAATATTATGCCTACATGCTAAACAAATCAGAGGAAGAAAGGGAACACAGAAACAAGAGACAAGGCCAAACCTTAAAAGAAGTGTGGGATTATGTAAAAAAGCCAATTCTCAGATTGACCGGGATTCCAAAAAGGTAAGAGGAACATTCACTAAGGATGGAAGGATGGAAAATTTATTTCACGAAATACTGGAGGAAAATATGCTGGGCCTTGCTAGAAATCTTGATATCCAAATATAAGAAGCACAGAGAACTCCCAGGAGATTCAATGTGAATGGGCAATCACCTCGTAACATGGTTATTAGCCAGACCAAAGTAAACATGAAAGAAACAATCCTCTGTGCAATGAGACAAAAACAACAAATAACCTATAAAGGAAAGCCTATCAGACTAACAGAAGACTTCTCAACTGAATCCTTACAAGCCAGGAGGGATTGGGTACCTATCCTTAATCTTCTAAAACAGAATAAAGCCCAATCTAGAATTCTTTACCTGGCAAAATTAAGTTTCAACTATGAGGGAGAAATAAAGTCCTTCTCAGACAAGCAATCACTGAAGTAATTTGCAAAGATTAGACCAGCCTCACAGGAAGTTCTCAGACTTGCCTTCCACACCAAACTAGGCAATAAACACTCCTCAAAGTAAAATCTTCAAAAAATTAAAGTCTAGAACTTAACTGCATGATAGCTCAAGGAGTAAGTCAAAGCAACAGGACTTCACCCAAAAATATGTATGGAAATCATCCTACAATTTCAATCCTCTCAAAAAACGTAAATGACTTAAACTGTCTTCTGAAGAGGCATATACTGGTGGATTGCCTAGAAATCCACAGGCCTAGTATCTGCTGTCGACAGGAAACACATCTAACCCACAAAGATGACTTACGCCTGAAGATCAAGGAATGGAAAACTATCCTCCAGGCAAACAGGGAGTCAAAAGAAAGCAGGGAAATGTATACTATTTACATATAACATAAGCTTTAAAATAGCAAAAGTAAAAAAGGATAAAAACGGCCACTTTATAATGGTGAAAGGGTAGATACAACAAGAAGATTTAACAATTCTTAATATTTATGCACTCAATGCAGGAGCACCCAATTACATCAAGCAAACTTTGCATGATCTAAATAGCATGTTAAACAATACTGCTATAGTAACAAGGGATTTCAACACTCCGCTGAATGAACTGAATAGACCCTCCAAACAGAAAATAAGCAAAGAAATAATGGGCTTAAACAACGTTCTTGATCAAATAGGTCTTACAGATCTCTACAGAACATTCCACCCAAATAAAGTTGAATTTACATTCTTCTCAGCTGCCCATGGATCCTTCTCCAAAATTGATCACACTAGGCTGCAAATCAGATCTCAAAAAATTCAAGAAAATAGAAATTATGCCATGTGTCTTTTCTGACCATAGTGTTGTAAAATTAGAGTTCAGTTCCTACAGAAATATGGAATGCTTCACAAAGTCATGGAAACTAAACAATCTATTATTGAAGAATTATTAGGTCAAGGAGGAAATTCAGAGGGAAATCAAGGGTTACTTTGAACAAAATAATAACAGAGATACGTGTTACCCAAACCTGTGAAATACAGAAAAAGCATACCTGAGAGGAAAACTAATACCAATAAATGCTCACATCCAAAAAACAGAAAGCTTAGATACTGACAACCTAATGAATAGACCCAATGAATTGGAAAAAGAAGAGTAAACCAATTCCAATACTAGTAGAAAAAAAAGAAATAACTAAGATCAAAGCAGAACTAAATGAATTGGAGAACAAGAGAATTATATGAAAGATCACCAAAAACAGAAGCTGGTTTTTTAAAAAAGGTAAACAAATTTGATAGCCTTCTTGCTGGACTGACAAGAACACAAAGGGAAAGGACTCTAATAAACTCAATAAGAAATTGAAAAGGAGAGGTCACAACAGACACCACAGAATAAAAAACATTATGTTTGACTACTATAAAAAACTGTATGCCCCAAAACTATATAACGATGAAGAAAGGGACAAATTCCTGGATTCATACAACCTCCTTAAGTTCATCCAGGAGGTAACAAAATTCCTGATTAGAACAATCTCAAGTGCAGAAATTGGAGCAGTAATTAACAACCTTCCCAAACAGAAAAATACTGGACCAGATGGCTACACTTCAGAGTTTTCCCAAACATAAAAAAATGATCTGATACCTATGCTACATAAATTATTCCACAACCATGCGGAAGCATTATATCCTTCCTAACTCATTCTAAGAAACCAATATCACCTTGATACTGAAGCCAGGAAAGGACGCAACAAAAAAAGAAAATTACAGACCAATATCCCTTATGACTATACATGAAAAATATTCAATAAAATTTTAGCAAACAGAATTCAGCACCACATCAAAAAAATAATTCACCATGAACAGGTGGACTTTAATCCAGGGATGCAAGGCAGGTTAAACATATGCAAGTCTATAAATGCAATTTGCCTCATAAATAAAAACAACAGGAAACACCATATGATTCTCTCAATAGATGCAGAAAAAGCATTTGACAAAGTCCAACACACCTTTAACATAAAACCTCTTAACAAAATAGGCATAGGCCACTCATACCTTAAAATTATCAAATCCGTTTATGACAAACACACTGCCAATATAATTCTGAATGAGGAAAAATTGAAACCATTCCACCTCCGAACCAGAACTAGAAAAGGATGCCCACTATCTCTTCTTCTATTCAACATAGTGCTCGAAGTCCTAGCTATAGTAATCAGGCCAGAGAGGGGTATTAACGGCATCTAAGTGGGGCAGATGATATCAAACTCTCGCTTTTTGCCAATGATATAATATTATACCTAGAACACTCCATGGATTCATCCAAGAGACTCCTAGATTTGATAAACGAATTCAGTAAATTTTCATGTTACAAAATCAATATTCACAAATCAGAAGCATTCATGTGACAAGAACCATCAGGCAGAAACTCAAATATAAAATGCAATAACTTCTACTATAGCCCCAAATAAATTTAAATATCTAGGAGTATATTTAATGAAAGATATGAAAGACTTATACAAGGAGAACCACGAAACGCTAAAAATAGAAATGGTAGAAGATGTAAGCAGATGGAAAAATCTACCTTGTTCATGGATTGGTAGAATCAATATTGTTAAAATGTCAATGTTATCTAAAGTGATCTATATAAGTAATGCAATCCCCATCAAAGTACCACCACCATTCTTTATAGATCTAGAAAAAAAAATTCTTCACATTGTATGGAAAGAGAAAAAAGCTTGTATAGTCAAAGCAATCTTAAGTAAAAAGTACAAACTGGGAGGCCTCAGTCTTCCTGACTTCCAGCTGTACTATAAAGCAATAATAGTTAAATCAGCTTGGGACTGGCAGAAGAACAAAAGCATCGATATTTGGAATAGAACTGAGATTCCAGAGATGAAACCATTTGCATGTGGTAACCTAATCATTTATAAAGCAGACATAAATATACAATGGGGAAAAGAATCTCTCTTCAATAAATGGTGCTAGAAAAACAGGATAGCTACATGCAGAAGAATGAAGCAGGATCCCTAACTCTCACCTCTCACAAAAATCCCCTCAAGATGAATAACAGATTTAAACCTAAGGCATGAAACCTTAAGAATCCTAGAAGAAGATATTGGGAAAACCTTATCAGATATTGGCCTAGGCAAAGAATTCTTGAGGAAGACCCCCAAGGCAATCACCACAGCATCAAAAATAAACAAATGGGATCTGATCAAATTAAAAAGGCTCTGAAAGCCAAGGAAACTATCATTGGAGCCAATAGACAAGCCACAGAATAGCAGAAAACATTTGCTATCCACCCTTGTGATAAAGGTCTAATAATGGGAATCTATCTAGAATTCAAAAGAATTAACAAGAAAAAATCAAAGACCCCATCAAGAAATTGGCATTGGAAAGGAACAGAAATTTCTCCAAAGAAGACAATATAATGGCCTGCAAACATCTAAAAAAATGCTCAACATCTCTAATCATTAGATAATTTCAAATCAAAACCGCAATGAGATACCACCTAACCCCAGTGAGAATGGCCTGTATCAAGAAATCCCAAAACAGGGACACTGTTACACTGCTGGTGGGACTGTAAATTAGTGCAACGTTTGTGGAAAAGAATTTGGAGATACCTCAAAGAGCTAAAAATAGAAATACCATTTGACCCAGCAATAGCATTATTAGGCATCTACCCAAAAGAGCATAAGACATTCTATTATAAAGACATCTGCACTCGAATGTTTATGGCAGCACAATTCACTATTGCAAGGACATGGAAACAACCCAAGTGCTTGTCAGTTCATGAGTGGGTAATTAAAATTTGGTGTATGTTTACAATGGAATATTACTCAATTCTAAGAAACGACAGCAAGTTAGCACCTCTTATACTATCCTGGATTAAGCTTAAGCCCATTATCCAAAATGAGGTGACGCAAGATCAGGAAAATGGGCTCAACATGTACTCGCCACCAAATTGGTAGTGACTGATTAAAACTATGGTGCTCAAATTGTGGTAGTGTTCCCCAGAGATTCAGAAGGGATGGTAGACCCATATCTTAGTGATGTGGTGAGCACTGTGGAGGGGAAGGGCATACCTCTAACCCTTCCTAGGGAGAGACTAAGATATAAAATGTAACCACAATAAAAAAAAATAC
Source organism: Cheirogaleus medius (assembly GCA_008086735.1). Taxonomy (NCBI): domain Eukaryota; kingdom Metazoa; phylum Chordata; class Mammalia; order Primates; family Cheirogaleidae; genus Cheirogaleus; species Cheirogaleus medius. The sequence continues at coordinate 6,090,301 of VBSM01000568.1, forward strand.
ATTTATAGGGTTTTGGGCCGGTGGGAGGTGGGAGGAGGGTATGGGTGTATACTTACATAATGAGTGCACTGTGTACCACCTGGAGGATGGACACGCTATAATCTCTGATTTGGCACGGGGGGGATATGTTGCAAGGGCAATATATGTAACCTTAACAATATTTGTACTCCGATAATATGATGAAATAAAAAAAAAAACTTTAAAGAATAATAAATAAATAGCAGGAGGAAAAACAACAATGCAATATCACCTCACCCTAATTGTAATGGCTATTATCAAAATGAAATAAAATACCAAATGTTGGTGAGGATGCACATAAAAATAAATATTTATATACTGTTGGTAGAAATGTATGCTATTACAACCATTATTCAAAAACATTATGGAGTTCTAAAAAAAATTAAGAATAGACCTACCATATGATACAGCAATTCCATTACTGAGGATATATCCAAAGAATTGGAAGTCAGTATATCAAAGAGATATCTGTACTTCCGTGTTTCTCACAGTGCTATTCACAATTGCCAAGATATGGAATCAACCAAAGCGTCAATCAACAGATAAATGGATAAAAAAATATGGTATGTATACAAAAGGTAAACCATTTGTCTATAAAAAATGAAAACTTCTCACTCAAAACAACATGTATGAGCATGGAGGACATTATGTTAAGTGAAATAATTTAGGCACAACAAATAAACATTCATATGTAGTAGCTTCAAAAGTTGATCTCAAAGAAATAGACAGTAAAATAATGGTTACTACAGGCTGAGAAGTGGATTGGGGTAGAGAGGATAGGGAAAGATTGGTAAACAGATACAAACAAATGTAAAACTATATGATAATCATACATCAGAAGACTTACTATGTTTACAATGCCCAAAGCAATCTATAGCTTCCATGCAGTCTGTATCAAATCACCAGTCATTTTTCACAGAATTATTAAATAGAAAAAAATCCTAAAACTCATTTGGAACCAAAAAAGAACACAAATAGCCAAAATAATCCTAAGCAAAGAGAACAAATCTGGAGGCATCACATTACCTAACTTAAAATTACACTACAAAAATATATTAACTAAAAGAGCATGGTACCGGTAGAAAAATAGACACATTGGTCAATGGAACAAAATAAAGACCCAGAAATTAATCTACAGCCAACCTATCTTTGATAAAGTTGACAAAAACATACAGTGGGGAAAGAACACCTCTTTCAATAAATGGTGCTACTAAAATTGGTTTACTGTATGCAGAATAATGATACTGGAGCCCTTACTCTCAGCATATGCAAAAATGAACTTGAGATGTATTAAATATTTAAATGTAAGAACTGAAACTATAAAAATACTGGAAGAAAACCTAGGGATATCTCTTTTCGACAATGGTCTAGGCAAAAAAATTCCTGACTAAGACCACAAAAGCATAGCAACACAAACAAGCAGAAACGAATGGGACTTAATTGAATTAAAAAGCTTAGGCACAGCAAAAGAAATAATCCACAAAGTGAACAGACAACATAAATAATGGTAGAAAATATTTGTAAACTATGCAGCTGACAGGGGACTAATATTCAGAAATCATGATGAACTCAAGCAAGTTAACAATAACAATAAAAACAAATAACACCATTAAAAGTGGGCAAAGGACATGAATAGATGTATCTCAAAATAAGACATACAAATGGCTAAGAAACAAATGAAAAAATGCTCAAAGTCACGAATCATCATGGAAGTACAAATTGCAACCATAATAAATATCATCTTACACTAGTCAGAATAGCTATTGTTTAAAAAGCATCTAAAAGAACACATGTTGGAAAGGATGAAGAGAAAAAGGAACACTTATATAGTACTGGTGGAAATGTAAATTACTACCACTTCTATGGAAAACAGTATAGAGACTTTTCAAATAACTACAAATGGAACTAGAATTCAATGCAACAACCCCAAAACTGGGAATCTACAAAAAGGAAAAAAAATCATTATAACCAAAAAACTCCTGCATTTATATATTTATTGCAGCACTATTCACAATAGCAAAAATGGGGAATCAACGTAAATATTCATCAATTGATATTTGGAAAAATAAAATATGATATATATGTGCACTTGGATATTTTAAGCCATAAAAAGAATGAAATCTTGTATTTTGCAGCAACAAGAATGCAACTGGAGACCATCATCTTTTTTCTTCTCTCTTTTTTTTTTATTCCAGGAAATATGAGAGTACAAATATTTTCGTTACATTTTATATCTATGCCTCTCCCTAGCAAGGGTTAGAGGTATGCCCCTCACTTCCACAATGCTCACCACATCATTCAGTTGTGACTATAACCCCCCAGCCCCCAAATCCCTGGAGAAGACCACCACCATTCGAGCACCATAATGTTTATTAGTCGGTACCAATTTGATGGCGAGTATATGAGGAGCCCATTCTTCTGATCTTGTGTCACCTCATTTTGGATAATGGGCTCAAACACAATCCAGGAAAATATAAGCTGTGCTAGATCACTGTCATTTCTTATAATTCAGTAATATTCCATTGCATACATATACCAATTTTTAATAATCCACTCATGAATTGATGGGGACCTGAGTTGTTTCCACGTCCTTGCAATAGTGAATTGTGATGCAATAAACATTCGGGTGCAGATGTCTTTATAATAGAATGTCTTATGCTCTTTGGGGTAGATACCTAATAATGCTACTGTTGGATTTAATGGTATTTCTATTTTTAGCTCTTTGAGGTATCTCCAATTCTTGTCCACAAATGTTGCGCTAATTTGCAGTCCCACCAGCAGTGTAATAGTGTTTCTGTCTCTCCACATCCTCTCCAGCATTTGTTGTTTTCAGATTTTTGGATAGGTACCAATCTCACTGGGGTTAGGTGACATCTCATTTTGGTTTTGATTTGCACTTCTCTAATGATTAGAGATGTTGAGCATTTTATGAGCATTTTATATATGTTTGCTGGTCATTATTCTGTCTTCTTTGAAAAAGATTCTGTTCATGTCTTTTGCCCATTTATTGAAGGGGTTGTTTGATATTTTGTTGATGATTTTAAGTTCTAGATAGATTCTTGTTATCAGACCTTTATTGGTTGTGTAGAAAGCAAATATTTTCTACCACTTTGTAAGTTGTCTATTCACTCTAACGATAGTTTCCTTGACTTGCAGAAGCTTTTTAATTTGATGAAATCCCATTTGTTTGTTTTTGTTGCTGCGGTGATTGCTTTGGGCATCTTCTTCAAGAATTCTTTGCCTAGGCTGATGTCTGAAATGTTCTTTGCAATATCTTCCTCTTGGATTCTTAAGGTTTCATGCCCTAGGTTTAATTCTGTTATCCACCTTGAATGGATTTTTGTGAGAGGTGAGTGGAAGGTATCCTGATTCATTCTTCTGCATGTAGCTATACAGTTTTCCCAGCACCACTTATTGAAAAGAGATTCTTTTCCCTATGTATATTTTTTCTGCTTTATCAAAGATTAGATTACCACATGCAGATGGTTTCATCTCTCAAATCTCAGTCCTGTTCCAAAGATCAATGTCTCTGTTCTTGTTCCTGTTCTAGGCTGTTTTAATTATTATTGCTTTATAGTACAGCTTGAAGTCTGGAAGAATGATGCCTCCCAGTTTGTTCTTTTTACTTAAGATTGCTTTGGCTATACAAGGTCTTTGCTGGTTCCATACAAAGTGAAGAATTTTTTTTCTAGATCCGTAAAGAATGATGATGGTACTTTGATGGGGATTGCATTACTTCTGTAGATCACTTTAGGTAATATTGACATTTTAATGATGTTGATTCTACCAATCCATGAACAAGGTAGATTTTTCCATCTGTTTACATCTTCAACAATTTCCTTTTTAGCATTTCATAGTTCTCCTTGTAAGTCTTTCTTGTCTTTCGTTACATATATTCCTAGATATTTAATTTTGGGGATGGGGCAATAGAAAAATTTATTGCGTTTTTTTATTTGAGTTTCGGGTTGACTGTTATTGCCATATATGAATGCCTCTGATTTGTGTATATTGATTTTGTAACAGGAAACTTTACTGAATTCATTTATGAAATCTAGGAGTCTCTTGGACAAACCCATGGGGTTTTCTAGGTATAATATCATATCATTGGCAAAGAGCAAGAGTTGGATTTCATCTGCCCCCATTGGAAGCCCTTAATATCCCTCTCTTACCTTATTGCTATAGCTAGGACTTCGAGCACTATGGTGAATAGAAGGAGATAATGGGCATCCTTGTCTAGTTCCCGTTTGAAGTGGGAATGGTTTCAATTTTCCCCATTCAATATGATATTGGCCATGGGTATGAGCCATCTATGCCTATTTTGTTAAGAGTTTTTTTTATCATAAAGGTGTGTTGGTCTTTGTCAAATGCTTTTTCTGCATCTATTGAGAGAATCATATGGTCTCTTTTCTTGTTTTCATTTATGAGGTGAATTGCATTTAAAGACTCATGTATATTGAACCAGCCTTGCATCCCTGGAATAAAGCCCACCTGGTCATGGTGAATTAATTTTTTGATGTGCTGCTGAATTCTGTTTGCTAAAATTTTGTTGAGGATTTTTACATATATATTCATGAAGGATATTGGTCTGTAATATTCTTTTTTTGTGTGTCCTTTCCTGGTTTTGGTATCAAGGTGATATTGGCTTCGAAGAATGAGTTAGGAAGGATAACATGCTTCTCAATGTTGTGGAATAATTTATGTAGTATAGGTTTCAGTTCATCATTGTATGTTTGGTAAAACTCTGAAATGTAGCCATCTGGTCTGGGACTTTCACTTTTTGGTAGATTTTTATGCTGCTTCAATTTCTGAGCTTGAGATTGGTCCATTTAGAAATTATCTTACCTCCTTGGTGACCTTAGGGAGGTTGTATTAATCCCCTAACTTTTCCATTTCCTCCTTGTCATGTAGTTTTTGGGCATGTAGTTTTTTATAATAGTCAAAAATAATGTTTCATATTTGTGTGGTGTATGTTGTTACCTCTCCTTTTCATTTGTTACTGAATTTATTAGAATCTTTTCACTTTGAGTTCTTGTCAGTCTAGGAAGATGGCTATCCATTTTGTTATCTTTTGTAAAACCCAGCTTTTGATTTTGTTGATCTTCCATAAAATTCTCTTGTTCTCAGTTTCATTTAGTTCTGCTTTAACTTAGTTATTTATTTTCTTCTACAAGGACTGGAATTGATTGGCTCTTTTTTTCCAATTCCTTGAATCTATTCATTAGGTTGTCAGTATCTGAGCTTTCCATTTTTTTGATGTGAGTGTTTATGGCTATTAGTTTTCCTCTGAGGTATGCTTTTACTGTATCTCACAGGTTTTGGTAACATGTGTAACCGTTATCATTTTGTTTGAAGAAACTCTTGATTCCCCACTGATTTCCTCCTTTACCAAATAATTCTTCAATAATAGATTGTTAATTTCCATGACTTTGTGAAGTGGTGAGTGTTTCAATAGTAATTTAACTGTAATTTTATACCACTATAGTCAGTGAAGACACATGGTATAATTTCTATTTTCTTGAATTTTTTGAGATCTTGTTTGAGGCCTAGTATGTGATTAATTTTGGAGAAGGATCCATGGGCAGCTGAGAGGAATGTAAATTCAATTTTATTTTTGTGGAATGTTCTGTAGAGATCTGTCACACCTTTTGGAGCAAGAGCTTTGTTTAAGCCCATTATTTCTTTGCCAAATTTCTGTTTGGATGATCTATCCAGTTCATTCTGTGAAGTGTTGAAGTCCCCTGCTACTATGACATTATTGTTTAACTTGCTATTTAGATCAGATAAGGTTCACTTGATGTAATTGGGTGCTCCTGCATTGGGTGCATTAATGATAAGAATTGTTAAATCTTATTGTTGGATCTTCCCGTTCACCATTATAAAGTGGCCATCTTTATCCTGTTTTACTTTTGCTATTTTAAAGCTTATATTATCTGCAAATAATATTGCTTCCCCTGCTTTCTTTTGACTTCCGTTTGCCTGGATGATAATTTTCTATCCCTTGACCTTCAGCAAGAAGGCATCTTTGTGGGTTAGATGTGTTTCCCCTAGATAGGACATTCTAGTCTTCTGGATTTTTATTCACTCTGCCAGTCTATTTCTCTTCAGAGGACAGTTTAAGCCATTTACCTTAATTGAGAGGATTGAAATTGGATGGAGATTTCCATTTGTATTGTTGGGTGAAGTCTTGTTGGTTTGTTTTACTCCTTGAGCCATCATGCAGTTCAAGTTCTAGCCTTTAACTCTTTAGTGATTTTCCTTGAGGAGTGCCTATTGCCTTGTTCATTGTGTAAGGCAAGTATCAGTACTTCCTGTAGGGCTTGGCTGGTCTTTGCAAATTTTTTTAGTGATTGCTTGTCTGAGAAAGACTTTATTTCTCCCTCATGGAAGAAACTTAATTTTGCTGGATATCGAATCCTAGGTTAGGCTTTATTCTATTTTAGAAGAATAAGTATAGGTACCCAATCCTTCCTGGCTTGTAACATTTCAGTTGAGAAGTCTGCAGTTAGTCGCTTAGGCTTTCCTTTGCAGTTTATTTGTTGCTTTTGTCTCGTAGCATGGAAGATTGCTTCTTTTAGCTTTACTTTGGTCAGCCTAATAACCATGTGACGAGGTGATTACCTTGACACTTGGAGTCTCCCAGGAGTTCTGTGTGCTTCTTGTATCTGGATATCAAGATTTCTGACCAGGCCAGGCATATTTTCCTCCAGTATTCCATTAAATATGTTTTCCAGCCCTTGTGAATTTTCTTCTTCTCCTTCTGGGATCCCGATCAATCAGAGATTCAGTTTTTTTATGCAATCACACACTTTTTCTAAGCTTGGTCTTGTCTCTTGTTTCTGTGTTCCCTTTCTTCCTCTGATTTTTTATTTTTAGCACAAAGGCATAATCTTCAAGCCTGAGATTCTTTCCTTTGCATCACCCATTCTGTTCTTGATGCTTCCCACTGTATTATAGAGAGTTCCTTTGTTGTTTCCTTCATTGCCAGGATTTCTGTGTGGTTTTTCTGTATTGTTTCAATTTCTTTGGAGATTTTTTCATTCCTTTCCTAAATTGCTCTTTTGGTTTCTCTATGTGGGATTCTATTTTGTATTCAATTCTGTTGAGTTTTCTCAGAATCCATATTCATAATTCTTCCTCTTTCAGTTTGATCATATCATGTAATTTGGTGTCAGTTGGTAGAGATTGATTATTTCCTTTTGGAGGTGACTTATGTCTCTGATCCTTCATGTTTCCTGTGATCTTTTGCTGGTTCCTTCTCATCTGGCTACTTTGTCAAGGACCAGAGGTACTGGGACTGGTCTATAGAATAAATTCTAGTATTCCAAAGGGATGATCCTTGGCTGAGCTGGGGAGATGTGCTCTGGTCCTATATTATCTTAGAGGAGTTTGAGCCTGTTGGGTTATCTTTGACCTGATGTCTTCACCTTCTGCTTACAGAGTTAATGTGTTTGGACCCCTTGCTTAGACACCCATAAGTTAGATCACTCTTGTGAGCACAAGTCCACTATCAACCACTAGAGAGTTGGGAGGCACTGTGTTAGGCTATTAGCTTACTCTCTGTTTTGTTGCCTGTAGTTTGGGAGAATGAGTCAATTATCAATGAATTTCAAGTCCTTTGTATTGTGCTCTAAGCCTCCAAATAGTATATACAGGTATCCTAGTCTTTGGGGAATGCCCTGAAATTCCCAAAGGTTCTTAGAGCCCTGTTACTTCTTTAGGTGGGGTGAGAAGAGCAACAAGTATTGATGAGGCTAAGAGAGAGTACTTTAGATGTTGCTTGCTCTGTAGCTAAGGAGGAGCTGCTAATATGTTATGTAGAGTTCTTTCATCACTCTTGTGGAGGAGCTCCTGGTGGGGGGAGTCAATTGGTGCTATTGCTAAGGACTATGGTCAAGATTTTCCTTTCTGAACCACAAGCCCCTAAGTTCATGACAGTCTGGGTGCCAAGGGCAATCCTTTGGCTTCTGATCTTATCAGATGATCAAAACCAACCCACTGTATATAGACATCACTCTGCTTGCAAGGTCCCACATATTCAAGCTAGTCATACAGTAAAAGCAACTTTTCTCCTTTGTCCCTTCCTTCTAGGGCTGAGTCTGTCTTGGTTGGCTGGTGGGGAGGCAATGGATGAGACTGCCGCAATTCCCAGTCTGGGAAAGGTCTTTTCTCATTTTTCCCCCTCCTCCAAAGGCAGAGTCTGCCATGCCAGAGGGAAAGATAATCCACCAGCCTGGGAGAAAGGCACTTCCTAGGGCTACCTGGCATCTCAGCCCAGGAAGTCATTACTCTTGTTCCTCTGCCACTTCAAGGGCAGGGTTTATCTAGTTTGTATGTAGCCTAAGCCTAAGGGCTGTTGGAGAAGCCCTGCCTGCGTCCACTGAGGTTCTCTGACTAGAGAGTGACCTGCCTCACTGCTCCACCCCTGCAGAGGTTGGGTAAGTCCCTTCTGCACAAAACCCCAGTGGTCTGGTTGCAGCCAAGAGCCATCTGCAGCCCTGGCAGATTGCAGCCCAGTAAGCAGACTCCCTTACCCCTCTACAATTCCCAGGAATGGGGTTATCCCTTTGACTGGAAGCATCGGCTATCAAGCCACAGTAAAGAGATGAACATGGGTCTCAGCTTGAAAGGCTGTCCTGATAAACTTATTCTACCAACTTTCAGCTGCCAGTGGGGAAGAGGAAGTGAAACAGAGGTAGCAGACTCATGACACAGGTTTTGGGTTGAACAATAGCCTCTTTCTCAACTCCACCCAAGGGCCAAGTCAGTCCCTATGGTGCAAAGCACCTGGGCCAGAGTCGCAGGAGAGTGCCAGTGGTAATGTTTCCCCAGGTCACATCTGGAAAAGCAGACTCCTTTGCAACTCCACCCTGCCAAGGTTGTCTCTGTTCTCTTGGCATGAAACGCAGGCAGCTGGGGGTGGTGGTGGCTGGATAGAATGGGAGACTGCCCAAGTCCAACCTGGTGAGTCAGCCATGCAAGCAACCACTCTACCCCTTCTGTCCCTTCAAACACAGAGCCCAAGCCACCGGGATGGGAAATCCCAGGGCAGGCTTGGAGGTACAGATGGCTTCTATCATTATTTCCCTCATCCGAATACCAGACCTGCTTAGTCAGGCTAGAGCAGGGGTGAGGTCTGATACCACTTCCAGAGCAACCCACCACAGTGTTTCCAGGCTATGGACTCTTGGAGTGGCAGCTGCCTGCCCACTTAGAGCCAGTGCAAAAGGTGCCTCCAGGGTGAAAATCTGGGCTGGGTTTGGCGGGCTGTCTCCAATCTGCCCACTGAGCCCACTGCTTCCCCAACATGCTGAGTCACAGCCATTTAGGTGCAGAAATCTTCAGTCCGTCCACCCTGTGCCAGTCAAATCTTCAGTGATTTCCAAGAGCAGAACCTCCTTTAAAGTATACACCCCCCCATCCTGGTCCTGGAAGCCTCCTGAAGTGAGATGCCTATCACCAAGCTCTCTCCTGTGGTACCAGGGAGCGTGTGCTCAGTCTGGGCACTCCCTTGTCCAAAGTTGACTCAGAAGAGTGGACAGAAATGTTAAAAATGTCCCCCGCTCAAGTCTCTACTCCACACAGCCCATCTGCCCGAACTACCACTTCCCACCAACTTCAGGCACTTCCCTGTCTGCGTGGGAGTGGAGGTCAGTGGAGGAAGAGATGTCCCCCTGTGAGTCAGATCACGCTGGCTCAGCTGGCTGGCCAATCAAAACGGGCATCCTGTGCTCCCTCCCTATTGTATACTTTGGACTCTCTGGGATTTGCGGTAGATTCTCCAATTCACCTTAGTTTTTCTCCAGTGCTGTTTGTCCCACACTGCTTCCCTGTATGTTTATGAAGCTGATCCTGTGGTAGTGCAATTCACTCATATGTAGTTGTCTGCTTTTTTCACTTCCCACTCTGAGAGCAGAGAGCCAGGAGGTCACCCCTAATCCGCCATTTTTCATTTATCTGGAGACCATGATCTTAAGTGAAGCAATTCAAAAACAGGAAGTCAAATAGTACATATCCCCTCTTATAAGTGGAAGTTAAACAATATTTAAGCATAGATATAGAGTATGGAATGATAGACATTGGAGACTCAGAAGGATGGGATGATGAAAAATTATTTGATGGGTGCAAAGTACATTATTTAAGTCATAGATATTCTAAAAACCGATATTTTGCCACTACACAATATGTCTATGTAACAAGATTGCACTTGTATCCCTTAAATTTATACAAATTTTTAAAAGATCCAAAGTTATAGCCACATGGAAGGTATAAGATTGAGTGTTCTCTAGCACTTTAGAGTGACTATAGTTAAAAATAATTTATTATGTATTTTTAAATATTAATAGCTAGAAAAGAAGATTTTATTCCCAGCAATAAGAAATAGCAAATTTTTGAGGTCATAAATATTCTAATTACTCTGATTTCATCATTACACATAGTCCACATGTATTGAAATATTAGCATGTATCCATAAATATGAACAATTAATTTGTGTCAATTAAAAATTATATTAAATGCAAAAATAAACATATCAACAATGACAAAACAAACAATAATGGATATAACTTCAGTTATCCCCATATAAGGGATAATATGTTTACCACACAGACTTAATTCTCTCATCTGACATTAAACAGCAAATCATTGATTTCCTAATTTTGAGTTGTTATTCAGAATCATCTTATATTTATTATGAAATAAATATTATTTACTTAATATTAGGTATTTAGTGTTTATATAATGTGAAAACAGCCTTATCAACTGTTGGATTATTGGATTCAAGTCAAAACTACAATGTTTACTAATCATGTATCTAACACTATAGAAGACATAAAGAAATATATAGCAAAGTAAGTCTATGCTACAAATTGATTTATATTATCAATGGTGAGATGAGCCTAACATGACAAAATGCAAAGATAATGTTTAAAGGCATTTAAAAAAAATACCTGAATAATTGGAGTTATCCATGTTTCTGAATGAAAAAAAATCTGATAAAAACAATATTCATCCCTACTTACTCTTTACAATTCACTGAAATTCAACCCAATTTATAATAGAATTTATTATGAAAATTAATTCTAAAATTTATTTTAAAAAATTATATCTAAGAATGGAACAAATAATTGTGAAGAAGAATAAAAAGGGAATATGTGACTGCCAGATTTTCTGATAAGTCATGAGGCTAAAATGTATTTTTAAAAAAATGATATTTACACAACTTTAGACAGCAAGAGTAATGTAACAAACCATAGAATCCAACAAAAAACATGAATTTATGTGTGTGTGTGTATATATATAGATTTGATATCAGAGATAAAATTACAGATCAGTTCGGAAAAATGTTTTACGTGGTATTAGAATTTAAAGCAATTGTATTTCCATATAAAAACAATAAAAATTAATTCCCTGTATCCCAAATATCAAAATTGTAAATTTCATATTCTTTATATATAAAAGAACTAAATGTAAAAAGACAAAACTACAGATATTTTGATAGAAAGTAGAAACATATATATGTGATATCTATCTATCTATATCTGTATGTATATCTATATCTAATATCTATCTCAAGGTAGAAATAAGTTCCATGAATAACACTAAATGGGCATCAACTATAATCGTAAATGGTGATAAATTTGATTGCATTGAAATAAAAATATTTATATAACAATACAATAAAAAAGAAGAAATGCATGTTAGAGACTAGGATATAATATTTCCAATTTATACAACTTAATTCCCACAAATCAAAAATTAAAAGAAAATATATAAAAATAAAAACATGGTGGTCAATTCATAAAGGAGTAAGTCTGAATGAGCAACAAATATAAAAAAATATGGACTTCACTACTTAGGAAAAAGCATATTAAAATAACAACGAAATATTTTTTCAAATTCATAGTAAGTGAATTTTTTAAAAAAAGTAACAGCACTAAGGGCATTAAAAATTAGTTAACAATTTTTTGGAACAAATTGGAAACTATGCAAAAAATATGAAATTTGCATAGACAATGATTCATCAATATGACTTCAATGTACACAAAGAAACTATAGCACATGTGTACACAGAAAACATGTACACAAATATTTATTGAAATTTTTGCCACAGTGGAAATTTGGAGGAAGGTCTAAAATAAGAGCATGGTGAAAAGTAATGGAAGGATGGGAAAGAGGAAGATGATCATATAGAAAACTCCAGTGTTCCTCCCTGCACATGAACACCAAATATAACAACCATCCATTCAAAGAAACACTCTCAGAGTAATAAAAAATCAGGCAAGAAATCACAGTACCAAGACATTTACAGACATCCACAAGCATCAAGAACATCTAGGAAAATATGACTTCACCAAATGAACTAAATAATGTACCAGTGAGCAATCCTGGAGTGATAGAGACAAGTGCTGTTTCAGATACAAAATTCAAAATAGCTGTCCTAAAGAACCTCAATAAATTTCAAAACAATGTAAAGAAGGAATTCAGAAGCTTATCTGAGACATTTAACAAAGAGATTGAAATAATAAAAACAAATCAAGCAGAAATTCTATCTCTGAAAATTTAAATAGACAAATCGAAAAATTCAGGAGAGTCTCTCAACAGTAGAATTGAGCAAGCAGAATAAAAAATTACTGAGTTTGAAAACAGAATTTTTGAAAATACAAAGTTAGAAGAGAATAAAGAAAGAATAAAAAAACGAATCATGTGTACAATATCTAGAAAATACCATAAAAAGGGCAAATCTAAGAGTGTGGGTCTCAAAAAATAGGTAGAGAAAAATTGTGGTAGAAAGTTTATTCAAGAAAGAATAACAGGGAACTTTGAAAACTGGGAGAAAGAGATCAATATTTAGGCACAAGAAGTACATACAACACCAACCATATTTAACCCAAACAAGATTACCTCTAGGTATTTAACAATCAAGTTCCCAAAGGTCACAGATAAAGAAAAGTTTCTAAGTGAAGCAAGAAAAAAGGAAAAAAAAATAATATGGAAAGGAGCTCCAATACACCTTGCAGCTGACTTCTCAATGGAAACCTTACAGGCCAGGAAGGAATGGTATGACATGTAGAAAATGCTGGGGGGAGGGGGGAAGTCAACTTAACCCCAGAATATTATGACTGTGAAAATATCCCTCAAACATTAAGGTGAAATAAAGACTTTCCCAGACAAACAAAAGCTGAGGGATATTATCAACACCATGCTTGTCCTACAGTAAATGCTAAAAGGAGTTCTTCAATATGAAAGAACATTAATGAACAATAAGAAGTCATCTGAATGTATACGACTCACTGCTACTGGTAAGCACACAAATACAGAATACCCTAATTCTATAACTGTGGTTTATAAAGTGCTTATATATTGAGTAGGAAGACTAAAAGACAAACTTACCAAAAATAATAACCACAACAACTATTTGAGAGATAGATAGCATAAAAATATAAATGGAAACAGAAAAACTTCAAAAGTGGGAGGGGATGAAATTAAAGTGTAGAATTTCTCCTAGACTTTTCTTTGCTTGTTTATATGTTTGTAAACAGAGATAATTTGTCATATATTTATAATACTTGGTTACAAAATATTTTTGCAAGCCACTGGTAAACTGAAATTTAAAAAAAACCTACAAATAATATACAAAAGATAAAAAGCAAGAAATTAAAATTCAATATCAGAGAAAATCAATTTTATACACATTAAGACAGTGAAGAAATAAGAAAAAAGAGAACAACAACAACAAGAACAACAACAAAAATCTCAGAAATCAAATAACAACCTGGCAATAGTAAGTTTTTACCTACCAAGAATAACATTAGAATGTGAATGGACTAGATTTACCAATTAAAGGACATAAGAGATCTAAGAAAGGTGGATTAGTGGTGACCTCCTGGCTCTCTGCTCCCAGAGTAGGAGATGAAGAACTCAGATGGCTACATATGAGTGTATCGCTCCCCACCGAGAACAGTGTTGTGAATCTGAAGAGAAGCAGCATGGGACAAGCAGTGCAGGAGAAAAAAAAGATAAATGAAAGATATAATTGCAAAGATTGGAGAATGTGAGATATACAACAGAGAGTAGAGCATGGGACCGAGGCACCTGCCTGGCCAGCCAGGGCAGTGTGATTTGACCCGCAGGAGGATGCCTGGTTCCTCCACTGACCTCCACTTCAATTCAGATAGGGAAGCGCCTGAAATCAGTGCAAAATTGTGACACGGGACGACAGGCACTGTGGAGATGAGACAATAGAAGATAACATTTTGAACTGCCTGATGCCCTGTGCTAGGACTGCACTGGGTGAAGGAGGGAATGGTCAGAGTGGACATTTCCTGTGAGGGAGTTTGGAGACAGTCATCTTGCCTCTTTCTGTCAATGGGACCAGAACAAAGGAGGTGAATGCTGAAAATTGGACTCTGCCCCTGAAAACTACCAAACATTCAGTTGGCTCAGGATGGGACAGAGAGAGCAGAACCCTCTACTGGAAAGATGTGAGACAGTGGGAGAGTGATGCAGTGAGGGCAGCTGGTGGCTTGTTGATTGAGCCCACCGCATTGGCATCTGTCAACTCCTCAGCAGTCACCCCCGTGTGGACTCACAATAGGTGGGCTGCTGCCATTTTGGGGGCCTACACTTTTGTGCTGGGTGTGTTGGGATCCACCAAAAGATATGGGGAGAAGCGAGAAGAGCCACTTTCACCGTGCAGCTGTCGTGAATCTGTAGGACTTTGGTGCTAAAAAGTAGTACATGATCTATTGACTTAGCTAGCCAGGCTGATGTCAGTGGGTGAAGCTTGAGCATGTTCCCCCAACACTGATGCTCCAGGGGTGGGAAGCCACCATCTGTGGGATCCCCAGATGCTGGGGAGTGAATCTTTCTTCGGCAACACACCTCTAGCAGCCTGGCAATTTGTGCACCGGGCATGGTGGGCTCTACAATTGGAGGTGGGGAGAAGCAAGAAAAGCCATTTTCCCTGTGTGACTGGCATGAATCTATGAGGCCTTGGTGCTAAGCAACAGAGGGCAGCCTATTAATTTGACCCGCCAGGCCAGCTTAGATAATCTGACTAGAACATAAATCTAGGGCTTGCATTTTGCATCTGGTCGGTGGCCAGCTTTGGGGTGTGTGGACTGGGAAGGAAAATCCTGGCCAACGTCCTCAGCAATTGTACCATTTGAACCCTCTTATCAGGAGCAGCCTCCCAAGTGTGGTGAAAGAGTCTAGAAAAATATATTCGTGGCTACCCCTAGTGGCAGATCAAACAACCATAGAAGCACACCCACTCAGGCTTGCAGGTCCCAGTTGCAATCTATCTTCCCATTAACTCCACTTAAAGAGGGAATAGTACAAGTAACCATTGGAAGTAGCAAGACCCTTCCCAAAGTTTGGGGCATTTGTATACTCCATCCAGGGGACCAGAACCCCAAACAGAGGCATCAGATTACATTGATAACTGGATCCTCCATGAAAGCTACAATCAACAACAAAGAGAGTATTCCATAGCTTAACACAGTGCCTTTTTATCAAGCTATTAGAGGGCAGTGGAGTCATACACACAAGTGTGATCCACCACCTGGGAGACCAAATTCACTAATATCCATTGGCAAGAGGTGAAGACAACAGGTCAGAGGTAACCCAACTTGCTAAAATATCCATAAGGCAATACAGGACCAGTGCGCCTCTTCCCAGCATTGTCAAGGAACATCCCTTTGGGGACTTGAAGATAGGACCATAAACCAGTAATAGCTCCCCCAGTTCTTGAAGAAGTAGACTGATAATAATCAGTAAAAGAATGCAGGTAAGATGAAAGATCAGAGAGAAAATCACCCCCAAAGGAAATCATTAGACCCTCAACAATGGATAAATTAAACTAAAATGATTAAAATGACAGAGGAAGAACTCTGAGTATGGATTGTAAGAAAATTCAGTGGAATTAAAGAGAAAATAGAAACCCAACATAAAGAAGCCACAGGAAAAATACAGGAAATGAATGAAAAATTATATAAAGAAATTGAAATATTACAAAAGAAGCAAACAGAAATACTGACAATGAAAGAGGCATTCAAGGAACTACAAAACACAGTTGAAAGCCTTAAGAACAGAATGGATCATGCAGAGGAAATAATCTAGGAACTTGAAGATAATGCCTATTTGCTAAACAAATCAGATGAAGAAAAAGAACACAGAAGCAAGAGACAAGAATAAAATATTTAAAAAATGTGAAATTATGTAAAGAAAACAAATATAAGAATCACAAGCATCCTGGAGAGAGAAGAAGAAAATACAAGAGGGCTGGAAAATCTATTTCATGGAAAACTGGAGTAAAACATGCCTGGCCTGGCCAGAAATCTAGATATCCAGATGCGAGAAGCACACAGAACTCCTGGGAGACTCAGCGAGAAAAGACAATGATCGCATCACATAGTTATTGGGCTTGTTAAACTAAACACAAAAGAAGCAATGCTTCAAGCAGTAAGATGAAAACAGCAGATAGCCTACAAAAGAAAACCTACCAGACTAATTACAGATGGGCACCTATCCTCAATCTTCTAAAACAGAATAATGGCCAAACTAGAATTCTTTACCTGGCAAAACAGAGCTTCATCTATGAGGGAGAAATAAAGACTTTTCCAGACAAGCAATCATTGATGGAATTTGCGAAGACCAGATCTGTCCTGCAAGAAGTACTGAGAACTGCATTTACACTGAACAGTGCAAGAGACACCCACCAAATTAAAGTCACTCGAGAGTTAAAGTCTGGAAACTGAATTCCACAAAGCCTCAAGAGGTAAAACAAAACAATAAGAATTTGTCTAACAATTTGAACAGAAATCTACCCCAAATATCAGTTCTCTCAATAAATGTGAATGGCTTGAATTGTCCTCTGTAGAGATATAGACTTGCTGAGTGGATAAAAATTCATAAGCCAAGTATCTGCTGTCTTGAGGAAACACATCTAACCCACAAAGATGATTTCAGATTCAAGGTCAAGTGTTGGAAAACAAACTTCCAGGCAAACATAAGCCAAAAAAAGAGGGGGTGGCAATACATATTTCAGATAACATAAATTTTAAAATAGTAAAAGTAAAGAAAGAAAAATATGGTCACTCTATAATGGTTAAAGTAAAACTCCAACAAGAATACTTAACAATTCTTAATATTAATGCACTCAACACAGGAGCACCAATACACCTAAATTAAACCCTGTTTGATCTAAATAAGATGATGCACGGTAATGTCATAGTACCTGGGGATTTCCACACCCCACTGACTGAACTGCGCAGATCCTCTGAGCAGAAAATAAGCAAAGAAACAATGGACTTAAACAGAGATTTAGAACAAATGGGTCTAGGAGACATCTACAGAACATTCCACCTAAATAAAGCTGAATATACAGGCAACTCATCAGCTCATGGAACTTTCTCCAAAATCGATCACATCATGGGCCACAAATCAGATCTCAAAATATTTTTTTTTTAAATAGAAAGTATACCATGTATCTTCTTACAGCACTATGCTACAAAATTAGAGTTTAATTCCAACACAAACACCACTTCACAATGTCATGGAAATTAAACAATCTATTGCTGGTGTTTTAAAAATATCACTCCTTTGAGTCTAATGCCATACAATCCATTCTCCTCCTTCCTTGTGTCAGGTTCACACTTTTCAGCCATTTGCTCTCATTTTTTAATTCATGACACCTAAATCACTGGCTGTATCTCTATCCGATGCTCTGCTATCATAGAGATAGGAACAAGGGCTCCAGAGCCAGTCTTTCCAGGTTTTGATTATAAATTCACCAATTACTAGCTCTATGAGATTGGGAAAATTACCAAAACTTTCTGTTCATTTGCTTCCACATATACAAGATGGGGATAATTACAGCATGAAGCTCATAGAATTATAGAGAGAATTAATTGAATTAATAAATTTATGTCATCTAAAAGACCATCTGGAACATGGTAAGCATTGTTTAAGTTTTATCTAACATTATTATTGTCCTATATGGTGACTTTAAACATTATGGCTTCACAGTTTTTGATCTCTTTGATTTCCCAATTTATCCATATTCTACATCATTCCCCTTCACCCATGGCCATAACTTATACCTTAGTATCACCCAAGAGTTCTCTCATATATAAAATATTAAATTAGAATATGCATCTCACTGATAGCACACATTGAACAATTTTGTTCTCACATCTCTTTCTCTGACTTCACTCATTTCTTTGTTATCACTGAATCCTAACACAGACTGCAAGCCATTTACCAAAATTAGTAATTCCTTCTTCCACTGCAATAAAATAGAAGACACATGACTGGCCATCTACAGTACATTCCCATCCTTTATTTGAGTTACATGTGTCTATATAACAAGTTATCATCAATGGAAAGTGAGCAGAAACCATGCATTCTACTTGTCTTCTCCATTTGTTCATTACAATTTTTCCAGTTAGAAGTACACAATGTTGAGGCCCTAGGCACAAGAAGGAACAGTGGAGTAAAAAAAGTGCTATATTTCTACCAGGAATTCTTATGCTGACTTATTTTTGAGCTAGAAATATAAACTTCTACCATTTTTTATCTAACTAACAGAAATTCTTAATTTTTTGCTGTCAACCCCTTTACTTCCCTATAGAGGGATAACCTTGTGTTCCATCACTCTAATGACTCAGCTGTTCAATATACACATCACTTGGTCTTTTTTCCTTCCAGCACATTTACCAGATATAGTACATATTATAGTGCTTTCTCCAGATGCATTCTTCAGTGTTGTTTTCACTGTGCAGCTGCTGGAAATATCAGCTACTGACATTTCATAGCTCTGTCAATAATCATAGATTTATATTTCCCTAGGTTATTCCCTCCTTCCAGGGGACAGTCCATAACAGAGTCTATTTGTTGCAGACAAACAGACTCTAATATGTTTCTTTTTGGTAAATTCTGCCCAATCACATCTCAATTTGAAACAATTTTAAAGAGTCATTACAGATGCAGAGATGCCCACAGACAGAACCTCAAATTTTAACTGGGCACTAACTCAGAATAAAATACCACATTTTCCAGATTCCTCTGTAGATAGGTGTAACTATGTGACCAAATTTTGGCCAATAAGGTGTAATTGAAAATTTTGTGGGTAACTTCTGCAGATGTAACTTAAAGAAAACTGACTCAACCAGGAAGGTTCACTATTTGCCTTTTGTTTCTACTTCTGGTGATGGTAATATGGATCTAATAGGTGGAACCAACTGCCATCTTGACCCATGTTATGACCAAGATAATGGAGGTCGTGTACTTCCAAAAAGAAAGAAATAATTTATATCTCTGATAACTGGAACCACAACATCAACCCCAGCTTCTATATCTAGGCATTGTCTTACTTGTATTCTATCTACTTGCATCAACATGTATACTGACTTAATTCTCTCCCATTAAAAATAATGTTCTTGTTGGCTGTGCAGAAGCTTTTTAATTTGATCAGGTTCCATTTATTTATCTTTGCTGTTGCTGTGATTGACTTTGGGGTCTTCATAAATTCTTTGCCTAGGGTAATGTCTACTAGAGTCTTTCTAATGATTTCCTCTAGAATTCTAAGAGTTTCACAACTTAGGTTTGAGTCTGTTTCCCAGTGTGAGTTGATTTTGTTAGAGGTGAAAAGTGTGGATCCTGTTTCAGTCTTCTAAATGTGGCTATCCAGTTTTACCAGCACCATTTGTTGAATAAGAATTATTTTCCCCAGTGTATGTTTTTATCTGCATTGTCAAAGATTAGATGGCTATATGAGGATGGTTTTATTTTTTTTTATTTCATTATATTATGGGGGTACAGATATTGTTTGGGTTACATATATTGGTTTTATATCTGGGTTCTCTGTTCTGTTTCACATGAGAGCAAACAGAGAACTAAAAAATGGGAGAAAATTTTTGCAAGATACACATCCTATAAAGGACTGATAACTAGAATCTATTTAGAACTCAGGAATATCAGCAAGAAAAAAAATCAAACAACCCTGTCAAAAAGTGGACAAAGGACATGAACAGAAACTTTTCAAAACAAAACAGAATAATGGTCAACAAACATATGAGAAAATGCTCAACATCTCTAATCATCAGGGAAATGCAAATGAAAATCACAATGAGATATCACTTATCTCCAGTGAGAATGGTCTTTATCAAAAAGTCCCAAAACACTAAATGTTGGTGTGGATGTGGAGAGATGGGAACACCCCTGCAATGCTGATGAGACTGCAAACTAGTGCAACCTCTGTGGAAAGCAATATGCAGATACCTTAAAGTGATACAAGTAGATCTACCATTTGATCCAGAGTTCCCATTACTGGGCGTCTACCCCAAAGAACAAAAGTCACTCTATGAAAAAGACACCTGCACTTGAATGTCTATAGAAGCACAATGCACAATTTCAAAGATGGGGAAACAACCCAAGTGTCCATCAATACATGAGTGGATTAATAAAATGCGGTATATGTATACCATGGAGTACTATTCAGCTTTAAGAAACAATGGTGATATAGCACCTCTTGTATTATTCTGGATAGAGCTGGAACCCATTGTACTAAGTCAAGTATCCCAAGAATGGAAAAATAAGCACCACATGTACTCACCAGCAAATTGGTTTCACTGATCAACACCTAAGTGGACATATAGAAATACTATTTATTGGGCGCCAAGCAGATGAGAGGGGTGAGGAGGGGATGGGTGTATACATACATAATGAGTGCTATGCATACCATCTGGGGATGGACACGCTTGAAGCTCTGACTCTGGGGAGGAAGAGATGGAAGGCAACATACATAACCTGAACATTTTTACCCCTATAATATGCTGAAATTAAAAAAAATTAAAAATGTTCTTTGTAAAGAAGAATTTAAAGAGCTTAAAGAGAAAGAATAAAGGAAAATGGAAAATTAACCTCATTAAGAGCTCTTTTTTCTGTCCTGTCTTTTCCTTCCCCTTCACAGTTAAGTTTTTTTATAGTTATCTATACTCATTGATTTCTCTTCCTCAATCCAATTTATTCCACCATTGCAAACTTTTTTTATAACAAAAAGATTATTCTCAACCTAACAAAATCTATTTCTTTTTAGTGAATTTTACTTTTCCCTACTTAATTATTTACTATAGAGTATTTCAACCTACTGACCAGGCTTTTATCCTTAAGCTATTCAAAGATAAATGTGTACATTTGCATATCTGAAAATTTGTAACCACATGACTTACTTTATTGTTTTCTGAGTCTATATATGTGAGTTCAAAATCATTTTCCTCACAATTTTGAAACACTTTTTTTTATTAATCTCTGTATAAGAATTGCTTATGAGAGGTTTGATGCTTATGAGAATTGTTTACCTATGGCTTATTTTCTCTCCTGTAAGTTTTTTTTTCTTTGGGTATTTTTGCTTTATTGTTGATGTTTTGAAATTCCCAAATACAAGTCAGAACACTGGGATCTAGAATAGGGCAAGGAACAGTGCTCAGTACATAGACTTTCATTTAAATGTCCTTGTTTTAAACCCATAAATATTATTGTCAGACTTTCCCTGTGCCCAGTAGTCAATATCCTGGAGAGTTTTTTTGTTTTTTACTTAGTTTCAACACAGAGGAAATTTTCCACTTCTTAAAGGATGAAGGATGGATAATAGCTTTGGCTAGCCAAGCAGGAGTAAGGGATCTGGGTGTCTAACTGCCCCCTTACACAGACTTTCAACATATCCTACTATTTTAATCCATTACTTTATCCCCACCTTTCATTACATCTAGTGTTTCTAATCTGTGAGACTTTCTGGGATGTGGTCTTAGAAAGCACATGTGGAAAATGAATGTACTCATTCTTGAATGAAAGTCCCTTGGAAAGCAGTGTTAGTTTCAAGTGGAATTTCCTTCCCTTTATACCACCACCAAAATCATCTGAGCTTTTACTGCAGATCTCAAAATGTAATGATTTGAAAGATAGTGAGTAATGGTATGTTTATTCAATTTTGATTATCAATCTTTTATTGATTATTCTCTATAAAGAAGGACTGTACAAAAGACTCTATCAAGAGGCTGGTGGTTTAAAATATGGGATGGAGAAGTACCTATAAGGCAGGTGTTTATCACATTTTTATACATGTGGTTTAATCAGACTATCTTTTTATGATTGTTGGACTATGTATAGCTCTGAAATTAAGCATGGTAGACAAATGCTTAGGCAGTATGGTTTGAGACATTTTGGAAGGCAATCACTTGGATGAATCTGCCGACCCTTTCACTGGTCATAAGAGTGATAAACGGGTTAAGGAACAAAGACAGCAGTTAAAAAGCTATTTTATTATAAAAGATAAATTCCCAAAAATTTATTTCCCTTTTCACAGTAAAAATATGTTGTGACTCATTCTCCAAAAGGGGGTGATTTAGATGAGAGGCATTTTATTTTATTTCCTTTTATTTCATCATATAATGGGCATGCAAATATCGTTAGGGTTACATACATTGCCCCTACCACCCCTCCCTCCCACATGTCAGAGCTTCAAGCGTGGTCAATCCCCAGGTGGCACGCACAGCACACATTATGTAACTATACACTTCCTCCCCCCTCCAGCCTGCCCTCCATCCGACAAAAGATTTTTATTTTTTTTTAAATTTTGGATACATTGTATAACTTTGCCTCTCCCTAAGAAGGGTTACAGGAATGCCCTTCCCCCTCCCAATGCTAGCCACATCCCTATGATGTGGGTCATGCCTCCCCCAGAAACCCTGGTTTACACTACCACCATTTGAGCACCATAGTTTTAATCAGTCAGTATCAATTTCATGGCGAGTAGATGTGGAGCACATTTTCCATATCTTGTGTCGCTTCACTTTGGATAACGGGCTTAAGCTTAATCCAGGATAGCAAAAACGATGCTAGCTCACTGTCGTTTCTTAGAATTGAGTACTATTCCATTGTGAGCATATACCACGTTTTAGTTATCAACTCATGAATTGACGGGCACTTGGGTTGTTTCCATGTCCTTGCAATAGTGAATTGTGCTGCCATAAACATAGGGGTGCAGATGTCTTTATAATAGAATGACTTATGGTCTTTTGGGTAGATACCCAACAATGCTATTGCTGGGACAAATGGGATTTCTATTGCTAGCTGCTTGAGGTATCTCCAAATTGTTTTCCACAAAGGTTGCACTAATTTGCAGTCCCACCAGCAGTGTAAGAGAGTTCCTGTGTCTCCACATCCTTGCCAGCATTTGTTGTTTTGGGATTTCTTGATATAGGCCATTTTCACTGGGGTTAGGTGGTATCTCATTGTGGTTTTGATTTGCATTTCTCTGATGATTAGAGATGATGAGCATTGTTTAAATATGTTTGCCTGCTGGTATTCTGTCTTTTTTGGAGAAGTTTCCGTTCATTTCCATTGCCCATTTCTTGGTGGGATTGTTTGATTTTTTCTTGTTAATTCCTTTAAGTTCTAGATAGATTCTTGTTATTAGGCCTTCATCAGTGGTGAGGAGAGCAAATATTTTCTCCCACTCTGTGGGATGTCTATTTGCTCTACTGATAGTTTCCTTGTCTGTGCAGAAACTTTTTAATTTGATCAGATTCCATTTGTTTATTTTTGATGCTGTAGTTATTGCCTTGGAGTCTTCCTCAAAAATTCTTTGCCTAGACCAATGTCTGATAGGGTTTTCCAAACATCTTCTTCTAGGATTCTTAAGGTATCATGCCTTAGGTTTAAGTCTGTTATCCATGCTGAGTGAATTTTTGTGAGACGTGAGAGGTAGGGATCTTCCTTCATTCTTCTGCATGTAGCTAGCCAGTTTTCCCAGCTCCATTTATTGAAGAGAGACTCTTTTCCCCATTGTATATTTTTGTCTGCTTTATCAAAGATTAGGTTACCATAAACTGATGTTTTCATCTCTGATAAGATGAGAGGTATTTTAATGGTTGAGGGCTATCATAGTGAATGGAAACTTTGGATGGCTGATCCAGGTTAAGAAAATGGAATGACGTTTTGTGTAAAAGCCTCATGGGCAAGGAGGGTAAGCTAAGGCCCAAATAACTGGACAGTGACTGACCCAATGATGGTTCCCTCCTAATCTATTATCATAAAAGCTACCAGTGAA
Organism: Cheirogaleus medius; assembly: GCA_008086735.1. Lineage (NCBI taxonomy): Eukaryota > Metazoa > Chordata > Mammalia > Primates > Cheirogaleidae > Cheirogaleus > Cheirogaleus medius. The sequence continues at coordinate 6,114,428 of VBSM01000568.1, forward strand.
CAGTTTTTGGTGTTTTCCCCCAAATAACCTTTTTTTCTGACCTTCTGACACCTAATAATTCCCTTCTATTGAGCTCCCTAATATTGCATGTTCCTGGTTATCTTTTTTATTTTTTCTGGCCACTACTTCTCTGCCTCTTTTACCCATTATCTAATTTTAAAAAGTATAGAAATTCTTCAGTAAAAACAATAAAAACAAACTTTTTACCAATTCTAAAGTTACAAAGTAATATATCACACAGGACCGTGTCTAGAGTAAAATTATTGATAAAATGGACAGCATCTTTGACAACAGATGGACAGAAAATGAATAAACAATCTTCCAGTGGATATTCTTTATTGATCTTTGATAAATGCTGAAAGCATAACTTTAAATGATAGCTCATTGAAAGCTATCCTAAGAGAGGCTAAAAGAACAAACTTCATGCAAATAACTTTCTCTTGATCAAGTTTTATTGAGTAGGAGAATAACACATGCTTTTCTTTGAATGCCTTCTTAAAATATTTTAGCCCAGAATTTGATTAACATGAATCATTTTATTTGCATGCATTAGAATGAACACTTGTATCTGATAGGCAACAGGCAAGATTCTTATTAATTATTTGTGGGAAAAGATAAAGCAAAGTGGAAAAAGGGGAATTTTGGAAAAGGAAAAACTTAAAGGCAAATGGTAAAAACTATATGCTTTCTATTGATCTACCTCTATAAAAGAAAAGAGGTTTTTATTTTGTTTTCTTTTATTTTTGGGGTTGTGGTATATTTTTTTCTCTTTAACTTTCCTTCTCCTTTTCTTATATTTCTTTTCCCCAAAGGGAAGTCAAAGATGTAATTTTTGCCAAGGCGCTAATGTAAGGGTCTATCTTTCACTGGTCCTGTAATGCATAATTTATTGCTCGTATTTAAAAAAATGTTAAATAGTATCATCACAATAATTCAATGCTACTGAAATCTAATAGTTAATGTGCTAAATGAAGGAATTGCATGCTCCCTAAATGTTCTTAAGTAAATTAGAAAAAAAAAGTAAATACTGTAATAAAGCATGACCTATTTTTGACTTTGAGTACTCTGATTTTGCTCTGATTTGGTTTTCTCTGTGCTTGTTAAGCTCTCCATGTTGCTATCCCTTTGGCAATAAACCCATGTATTTAAAAGGGGAAGAAAGTCATTGTCTACTCTCCTTTGAATTATCTGCTCAGAAGGGACCTGAGGCAGCTGTGATTCTGGTATCTTGTGTATAGTATAATGTTTAAGAGAACTACGTCTACAGGCAGCCTGTCAAGTTCAAGACCTGGATCTACTATTTATTAAGTGTGTGAACTTGGAGGCCAGTTATATATGTTTCCTATGCCTCCATTTCCTCACCTACACAATAGGGATACGATGTCATCAACCTAATAGGCCACTGTGAAAATTAAGTAAGATATCACATGTCAAATAAATGTTAGATCACTAATAGGTCTGGTCATTTTGGTGGTCTAGTTAGGTATCGAAATTAACTAGCAATGGTGTTGGAAACATGATAAAAATAGTTTTCTTGTTGTTATTGTTGTTTTTATCATCTGCTGGCTGTAACCTTAACCATGCAGTTTGTCTTGTTCCTAAGTTGTTCTACAGTGGTCATTTCATATAAACTTCTCAAAAGGTAACTCCCACTAAGTTAGGTAATTCATATATACATAGAAAAGCTTACTCCAGTAACCCCAAATAAAAATCAATATTTATACACATATCTTTCATTCTTCCTTTTTTATCAATTCATTAAATATTAGTTAGAAACTATCATCTTTCAAGCCCTTTTATAGGCTCTTGAGAGGAAATAATTTCTAAGATATGGTTTGTGAACTCATGTTATTCATAGGAAAATAGAAAAGGAATATAAAAAATAATGATAACTTATCAAGTGCTTATGATGTGCTTGACTTAAAGATAAAGTTACTTGGCCAGTCAGTGTCTTAAAACTAGTATGACAATCTGGGGGAAGTGGTAAATTTGTGATTTGAACATCAACTGTCTGGAGTTCAAAGATCATACACTTAAGCACCACTACTATATTGACTTTATAAACATGTGCAGTTGGCTCTTGGAAAATCTGGGGATTAAGTAAACAGATTTACTGTGCAGTCAAAAATTCATGTAAAACTTTTTACTCTCCAAAGTGTAACCACTAATAGTCCACTGTTGACTGAAAAGCTTACTGATAAAATCACAGTAAAGTAACACATATTTTTATGTTATATGTAGCATATACTGTATTCTTACAATAAAGTAAACTAGAGAAAAGAATATTTAATTATGAAAATCATAAGGAAGAGAAAATATGGTACTATTTGTTAAGTGGAAGTGGATTGTCATAAAAATCATCATCCTCATTGTCTTCAAATTGTGTAAGCTGAAAGGATGAGGAAGAGGAAGGGTTGGTCTTGCTGTCTTAGGGGTGGCAGTGGTGGAAGAGTTGGAGGAGGTGGTGGGAAAGGCAGGAGAGATATATTGAAATAAATCCACATATAATTGTAGCCATGAAGTTCAAATCTATGTTGTTCAAGGGTCAGCTGTAATTTCAATACGATTAAATTTATTTATAAATCCTGCAATAGCTTTAGCATCAAGGCTTAAATATTGATGTTTATTCTTTCATGCATACCATTTCCACTCCTGTATTTTCTGTTTCTCATCTTTTAGTCCTTAAGGGTTTTAAATTAAATGTAACCTCTGGAAGACCTTCTCTATTCATACAATCTAGAATATCTTCACATTCTTATTTTCTAATTCAATATGATATTATCATTTTTGAAAGTTCTTCTTATGTTTTGTAATTATTCAATGTACTTAATTTCTTTTTCATGTTCTGAATTCTGAGAAGGCTTCAGGAAGACAAAGAAGACAAAGAACTTGTCTATTTTTTCCGACATCTGGGACATAGTAGGTGTTTAATACATATTGAATCAACAAATGAATAAACAGAGACTCAAAGAAGAGTTACCCCAGGGAGAGCCTGATTTATCTAGTCTAAGGCTTTACTATCTTTTAAACTCAGAGATGATATACAATTTTTATTTTTTTATTATTTCAGCATAATATTGGGGTACAAATGTTTACATATATTGCCTTTTCCCTACCAGAGTCAGAGATTCAGGTATGTCAATCCCCCAGATGGTGGGCACTGCACCCATTAGGTATGAATATACCCACTCTCTTGCCCCCATCTGCCCGACACCTGATGAAGATTGCTACTATATTTGCACATAATGGCTGGTCAGTTAACACATATTTGCTGGTGAGTACATATGGTGCTTGTTTTTACATACTTCTGGTCCTTCAATTAGTAGAATGGGCTCCAGCTCTATCCAGGATAACACAAGAGGTGATAGATCACCATTGTTTCTTATGGCTGAGTAGAACTCCATTGTATACATATATCACATTTGATTAATCCATTCAAGTATCAATAGGAACTTGGATTGTTTCCACATCTTTGCAATTGTGAATTGTGCTGCTATAAACACTTGAGTGCAGATGTCTGTTATATAGAATGTCTTTTTTTTCTTTAGGTAAATGCCCAGTAATGGGATTGCTGGATCAAATGGTAGAACTACCACTTGATAGTTCTACATGTATCTCTTTGAGGTATCTCCATATTATTTTACTCAGAGGTTGTACTAGCTTGCAGTCCCACAAGTAATGTGCGGGGAAGAGTGAGGCAGGGCCACGAAGAGATCAGCTGTTTTTCCCTACGAAGACAGGTCCCTCAGACAGGGGTCACCACAGAGGATAAGAAAATTGATAGGAAATAGAGAGAATAAATGATACACAGAGACTAAGGTATAGTTTATAGTTTTATATAAAAAGATCAGAATACTCACAGCAGGGAACTCAGGAGACTAGGCATATCCCCGTGAATGTCTAGCAATATGGTTAGATTCACATAGGTTTTTATAATGACAGATATCAATTACCAGTCGCCATAGTGAAACATTTACGTATCAGGGAATGCAGTTGCTATGGGAGACAGGCAGTGGGTTGGGGTCAAAAGTATTCTCAAATGGCTTTTAACAAATTTTAATCTATCTAGTTGAACAAACATGTATAAAGTCTTTCAGGGACTAACTTCTAAGTTTTAAGAGGTAGTTATCAATCAACAAAGGTATAACAAAAAGAGGTATATTGACCCTATATTTTTCTGTTCTAGTTATTGTGGTCTTAAAAGCAGACATCCAGGAGAGAACAAGAAGCTGGTTTTCTACAAAACAAGTAGTTTATAAACACCGGGACATGTCTCTGGGCAAAGGGCACTCATTGTCTCTGGTTCTCATCCTGTGGGCCATATTTGCCTTGCATTGTCTTTCAAGGAAACAGGGAGGTGCACAGATTTTGAGATACTGGGAAGCCTTCCTGGAAAACATCCCTACCAGAGCCGTGAGAGCACTCCCTTGATTGTAGCTTCTGATAAGTCAACAATTGAGTTCACACATTCATTCTGGGAAAAACCCTGCAAAATCCTGTTTCCGTCTTTAATATTGCAATATTTGGCAATATAACAAAATAGTGGTCTTATGAGTCACATCTCATTAATTCCTCAATCATATTTTCCCAAGAGTAGTGTATGAGTGTTCCTATTTCTCTGCATCCATGTCAACATTTATCGTTTGGGGACTTTTTGATAAAGGACAAAAACATTGTTAAAATGTCTCTACTAACCAAATGATCTACAGATTCAATGCAATCCCTATTAAAATACCAATATAATGTTGGATGGAGGGGAGGCGGGAGGGGGGAGGAAGTGTAGAGTTACATAATGTATGCCGTGCGTGCCACCTGGGGATTGGACTCGCTTGGAGCTCTGGCATGTGGGGGGGGGAGTGGTAGGGGCAATGTATGTAACCCTAACAATATTTGTACCCCTATTATATGATGAAATAAAAAAAGAACTAAAAAAACCAATATTATTTTTCACAGATACAGAAAAAATAATTCTACATTTCACATGGAACCAGAGAAGACCCCATATAGCAAAATAAATCTGAAGCAACAATAACAAATTGGGAGACATCAATTTACCAGACTTTAACCTATACAACAAGGCTATAGTAACTAAACAGCATGGATTGGCACAAGAACAGAGACATAGACCAATGGAACAGAACTGAGAACCCAGATATAAAACCAGCCTCATATAGCCATCTAATCTTCGACAAAGCAGACAAAAACATACACTAGGGAAAAGAATCCTTATTCAATAAATGGTTCAGGGGAAATTGGATAGCTACATGTGACTGAAATAGGATCTGGACCTTTCACCTCTCACAAATATCAACTCACAGTGAATAATGAACTTAAACATAAGGAATGAAATTATAAGAATTCTAGAAGAAAATGTTGGAAAAATACTTACAGACATTGGCCTTAGCAAAGAATTTATGAAGAAGAACTCAAAGACAATCACAGCAACAACAAGAATAAATAAATGGGACCTGATCAAATTAAAAAGCTTCTACACAGCCAAAGAAACTATCATTAGAGTGAACAATCAGCCTATAGAATGGGAGAAAATGTTTGCATGTTACACATCTGATAAAGGGCTGATAAATAAAATCTATATTTAACTCAGGAAAATCAGCAAGAAAAAAATCAAACAATCCCTGAAAAACTGGGCAAAGGACATGAACAGAAACTTTTCAAAAGAAGATAGAGTACCACCTAACCCCAGTGAGACTGGCCTGTACTAGGAAATCCCAAAACAACAAATGCTGGTGAGAATGTGGAGACACAGGAACACTTTTACATTGCTGGTGGGACTGCAAATTAGTGCAACCTTTGTGGAAAAGATTTTGGATATACTTCAAACAGCTAGAAATAAAAATGCCATTTGACCCAGCAATAGCATTGTTGGGCATCTACCCAAAAGAGCATAAGACAGTCTATTACAAAGACATCTGCACCTGAATGTTTATGGTGGCACAATTCACTATTGCAAGGACATGGAAACAACCCAAGTACCCATCAATTCATGAGTGGATAATCAAAATTTGGTATTTTCTCACAATGGAATATTACTCAATTCTAAGAAACGACAGTGAACTAGCACTGTTTATGCTATCCTGGATTAAGCTTAAGCCCATTATCCAAAGTGAATCAACACAAGATCAGGAAAATAGGATCCACATGTACTCACCATCAAATTGGTACTGACTGATTAAAAATATGGTGCTCAAATGGTGGTAGTTGTCACCAGGGATTTGGGGGTAGGGGGAGACCCACATCTTAGGGATATGGTGAGCACTGTGGAGGGGGAGGGCTTATCTCTAACCCTTCTAAGAGAGAGGCAAAGATATAAAATGCAACCAAAATGTCAAAGAAAAACAAAAAACATAACAAAACAAACAACAACAACAAAAAACGTTTATGGGGTGGCAGGCAGGTGGGAGGGGGGAGGAGGGGTTGGGTGTATACTTACATAATGAGTGCGATGCACACCACCTGGAGGATGTACATGCTTAAAGCTCTGACATGGTGGGTGGGGGGGATGGCAATGGCAATATATGTAACTCTAACAATATTTGTACCCCCGTAATATGATGAAATAATAAAAAAAGAAAAAAAAGGAAAAAAAGAAGAAGATATAGTAATGGCCAACAAACTTATCAAAAAATGCTCAACATCTCTAATCATCAGAGAAATGCAAATCAAAACCACTTAACTCAGGGGAGAATGGCCTTTATCAAATATGTATTTTTTATACCTAGGACTATATGAGGAAATTTCCAGGCTGGGTCATCTGTTCCTTTGAGATAACAATTTGTAATCTTGTCATAGATAATTCCATTAATGCAGCCTACAGCCCAGGAGATATGTAATTTTCAAACATGCAAAAGAAACAATTGTCTACTGTTCACACATGGTCAATTTTCAGTTCTCTTCCAATAAAGATTTATAAAGAAAGTAAAGAAGCATGATCTTTTAACATATTAAAAAGTCACTTGGCCTCCATTAACTTAAAACAGTAATAAAGTTTTGTAGCAGAGTAATTAAAATTTCAGCTTATGATTTTCCCTCTGTCACATAATAAAGTAATTGCCAAATGGATATCCTTTTCAGATAATCTTCTTCCAACTTTAAATCCTGCCAATAGAAGAATTTGGACTTTTGTAATTAATAGTTTAAGATCCCTAATTTTTTCTTTCATAGATTCCTCGTTATATCTGATTACACAGTATAAAGCAGAGTCCAGACACTTTCCCTCTAGAATACTATTTTTTATTTCTTCATTTTCCAAAATACTGTACCACCTGAAAATTTCTTCCATCAGAGTTTTGGGGACAAGAAACATCACCAAACAAATCTCAAGAATTTTGATAAGTTTCCACTTTAACGCAGTGGTTCTAAGCACATTTTTACCAACTATTGTTCCCCAAACCCCTATAGAATGACAGGAAGTAAAAAGTTACAAAGGAAATAATCTTATAACAGAGAGAGAACATAATCATCACTTAATGAGAGCATAGTAAGAGGATAAGTAGAGCAGAGTATGTGCAGAAGTGTGGAGATGAGATCCAATAATTCCAGAGAAGTACCACAGAAACTCTAAATGAATACAACAAAAGAGTGATATGAGGTTGAAAAGAGGGCTGCATCACTAATTAGTATCACTACACACACACACGCTCGCAAACACACACAAAATATGTACATGTGGACATACACACATACACACACATACATGCCTCTTCTATAGTGATTGGAAACTTGGTACTTACCAGCAGGCAAAGTAACTTTTAAGTTTATTTTTAAGGAATTTTAATAAAGTACCTTCACAGAACTATGGCTCCAAGTGTGGGACATGGTATACCTGAATAAAGATCTGCTCATTCTGTTACTTGAAGAACTCCCACAATTTATCCCAAAATATACTAATATGCTGGTATACTCCACACACATGTACACTAAATGAAATCCTGCAAATTAATCTATTTTACCTATGTACACAGAGCTATACTCAAACTGCACATTAAGGAAAAATATCAATCATGAAAAAAGATGAATATACAATTTTAAAAAAGGAAACCAACACCAACTACCTATAAAAATCAAATTCAATCATTCTTAAAAATGAACGGTAAACTCATTATCAGTACACACAAAAAATGTGCATAATATTTGACCTTAAAAATCCTAATAAAAGTATCAGTAGAGCAAATAGACATCGCACAGAGTGGGAGAAAATATTTGCTCTCTTCACCACTGATAAAGGCCTAATAACAAGAATCTATCTAGAATGTAAAAGAATTAACAAGAAATAATCAAACAATCCCATCAAGAAATGGGCAATGGAAATGAACAGAAAC
>VBSM01000568.1:6122866-6160738 GCA_008086735.1 Cheirogaleus medius
GCAAAGTTATACAATGTATCCAAAGTGTAAAAAAAATAAAATCTTTTGTTGGATGGAGGGCAGGCCGGAGGAGGGAGGAAGTGTATAGTTACATAATGTGTGCTGTGCGCGCCACCTGGGGATTGGACTCGCTTGAAGCTCTGGCATGTGGGGGAGGGAGGGGTGGTAAGGGCAATGTATGTAACCCTAACAATATTTGTACCCCCATTATATGATGAAATAAAAAATATAAATAAATTTAAAAAATCCTAATAAAAGAAAAAAAGAAAATAGGGTCTAAGAAATTACCACATGGCTGGGTGACAACAGGAATTGATTAAGTAGCCAGCTTCTAACTCCTGTTACCTCACAGAAACATCAAAAAATAATGAAAAACTATGTCAGAAATATGAAAAACAATAAAAGATTTATAACAAACAGAAAATACGGCAACTTAAAAATAATAGAAGAATTTTTTGGTATTTTTATTTGCACTTGCTTCACCAGGTTTTTGGCTCAGTGGTGATCTTGAAGATGGCAGCTCATATTCTCAGTATGGGACCATGGTTCCTGGTTCCTGGTTCCTGACAAAGCAGAAGACAATATTTACAAATTAATTTGCCTATCTGTTCTAGGCTTTGTCTACGGGATACCTGAAGAAATTACGGAAAGTGCTTATATCTATTTTTTCTTACTGGGGCCTTGCTCTATGTAAAAGTAGCAGGCATTGCTTAAAAAATATCGTAAGGTGATCAAAAAATCCCCAAAGCTGCATGAGGCAAAGAATTACAGTAAAAAAAAAATAATAGAAAACCTAAGATTTTTAATTTATCATTAGAGGGAATAGACAACCTACAGAAAGGGAGAAAATATTTGCATATTATACAGCTGATAAAGGCCTGATAAGTAGAATCTATATAGAACTCAGGAAAATCACTAAGAAAAAAAATCAAACAATCCCATTAAAAAGTGGCCAAAGGACAAGAACAGAAACGTTTCAAAAGAAGATAGACTAATGGCCAATAAACATATGAACAAAAAAGACATTCTATAATAAAGACATCTGCATTCAAATATTTATAGCAGCACAATTCACAGCTGCAAAGATGTTGAAGAAACCCAAGTGCCCATCAATACATGAATGGATTAATAAAATGTAGTATATGTATGCCATGGAGTACTACTAAGCCATAAAAAAACAATGGTGATTTAATACCTCTTGTATTATCCTGGATAGAGCCTGGAGCCCATTCTTCAAAGTGAAGTATCACAAGAATGGAGCAAGCACCACATGTACTCACCCTTAAAATGGCACTAATTGATCAACACTTATCTGTATATATTGAAGTAACATTCTTAGGGTGTCAGGCAAGTGGCAGGGGAGGGGATGGGTAAATTCAGACTTAAGGGATGCAGTGCTTGTCATCTGGCACACTTATAGCTCTGACTCGGCCAGTGGAAATGCAATTTATGTAACCAGTGTTTGTACCCCTATAATACTATGGAATTAAAAATTAATAATAATAATATATCACAGGGAATGATTCTGGAATAAAATACAGGTTACATGTAAAAAAAAGAAAATGTAAACAATTCTGAAGAAAAGTGAAAAGAAAAGCTCTTGAAATTTGAAATTGATCCCATTGCTGTAAAATTAAATATATTCAAAAAATCAAATATATTCATATTAAATAATTCCAATGTTTCTTGGGCTTTATTAATTTTATCACAGTTTTTTCTAAATAGTTTTTTACTTTCAGCTCTTGATAGGGGGAAAATGTCCACCAAACAACATAATAACAATTAGCTGTTGGATGTGATAGAAATTTCCCAGAGAATAAAATACATTTATTACCAAAAAAAAGAGAAAAACAAAGAAAAGGAAACTTATATCCTGGAAGGAAAAGCTGGTAGTTTATTTGGGAAATTAAGGCATTCCAAAGTACTTGTATACACTTGGGAAATAAAAAAGCAACACATATTCCCAGGAAAAACTCATGTATAGAAAAGACCTCAGAAGACCCTGAGCTTTCTACATTGACTGATCTGTAAGGTCAGTGTTAATAGAAAGTGAAGGCTGAGACAAAACTGTAAATGGCCTGGTTAAGTGTAAAAATAAAATAGTGCCCCAACAGAGCCAATCAACAAAAAACTGGGAAAGGATTTTTGTTTTCTTGTCTTTTATTTTTTAATCTTCTGGAATTCAAGGAAGTTTCAGTCAAAGTACTGGTTGAGCACAAGCTAAACCATCAGCAATCAAAAACAACAAACCTTGGGGAAGAGGAAGAAACTAATTCCCAGAGATTACACAATATAATATTTGAATATACATTTTTCAACCAAGATATAACAAAATATACAAAGAGAAGAAAAGAGTAGTCCCATAATATTCTGAAATAAAATAAGGAAGTATAGTTCATTAAAAGGAAAAATCTATTTGACAGAAACTGTCCTTGAAGAAGCCCAGACATTGAACTTATTAGAAAAATATTTTAAGTCAACTCTCTCAAATAGGTCTAAAGAGCTAAAGGAAAACACGAACAAAGAATTATTAGAAATAAATAAAATTATGCACGAAATATAGAGTTATCAAAAAAAGATAGAAATTATAGAATGAAATAAAAATTCTAATATTCAAAAGTTCAAAAATTGAAAGGAAGACAACTATTAAAGAAGTTAAGGACCGGATTTGAGAGGGCAGAAGAAAGAATCAGAAGATGTAAACATTAGGCCACTGGAAATTTTTGAATTGAAGGAGGAGAAAGGAAAAAGAATAAAGAAAAGTGAACAGAGCCTATGGGACTTGTAGTGCACTATCAATTAGACCAACATACACATTATGAGATTCTCAGAAGGAGAAGATAAAGATAGAAAGCTAGAAAGAATATGTGAAGAAATAATGTCTAATAACATCCCACATTTGATTAAAAGCATGAGCCTACATATCCCACAGCCCAACAAATTCCAAGCAGAATAAACTGAAAGAGATACACACTGAGACATGTTATAGTCAAATGTTCAAAAACAGCAGACAAAAAGAATCTGAAAGCAGCAAGAGAGAATGACTGATTCACTCGCAGTGAATCCTCAATAATATTGCTGATTTCTGATCAATAATTATGGTGTTTAAAATGCAGTGACATGACACATTTCAAGTGGGAAAGCAAAACAAAACTATCTACCATGAATTATGTATCTGGCAAAAATATCTTTGCAAGAATGAAGGAGAAATTAAGAAAGTTCAAGGTAAGCAAATACTGGGGGAGTTTCTTTCTAGAAGATATGACCTACAAGAAATAGTAAATGGAGTCCTTTAGGCTGAAATAAAAGGATCCTGGACAGTAACTCAAAGCCACACGAAGAAATATAAATCACCAGTAAAGTGATTACATGGTTAAATATAAGAACCAGTATAATTTGGATTTGTAACTGCTTTGTTATATAATACAAAAAGAAAAGGCATAAAAATATAAATCTATGCTAATGGGCACACAGTGTATACATACTTGATCTGTGACAACAACAATATAAAATGGTGGTATTGAGATTAATAGAAGTAGAATGTTTGTATACTATCAAAACTAAATTGATATCATACAAAATAGGTTATTATAAGTCTGAGATGCTAATAATAATCCATAAGGGAAATACCATGATAATAACTAAAAATATACAGAAAATGAAAGAAGACTGGAATTGATATGTTATACCACAAAAACACACACACGCACACACAAAAAAAACAACAAAGTGTTTAAAAGGCAGTAATGGAGGAATTGAGGGGAAAAACACATATAAGACATATATGGAAAAATTAGAAGTAAGTTCTTCATCATCACTAACTAATTTAAATGTGAATGGGTGAAAATCTCAAATTAAAAGGCATGTTGTCTATAAGAGACTAACTTTAGATGCAGAGAAACGAAGAGGTTGAAAGTAGAAGAGTGAACAAATATACTTTGCTGAAGCAAATTGCAAACAAAAGAAAGCAGAAGTGGCTGTATAATTATCAGACAAAATAGATTTTAAGTCATAAAAGTTTAAATGAGACCAAGGACATTGTATACTGATAAAATGTTCACTCCATCAAGAAGATATAACAATTACAAACATACACACCCTAACAACAGATCGCCTAAATATATAAAGCAATATTGACAAACATGAAGAGAGAAAAACACAATTCTAAAATATTAGAGACTTCAGTATTCCACTTTCAATATTGGAATTAACAACAAGACAAAGGATCAATAAGAAAATAGAAAACATGAAAAACACTATAAAACAATTTGACCTAATAGACACACGAGGAACACTTAATTCAATAACAGCAGAATACACTCTCTTTCAAGTGCACATAGACTATTCTCCAGAATAGATCTTATGTTAGCCCACAAGTCCTAATAAATTTAAAGATTGAAATTCTGCAAAATATCTTTTCTGACCACAATGAAATAAAACTAGAAATCAATCACAGAAGGAAAATTTGAGAAGTCAGTAATATGTGAAAAGTAAACAGCGTACTTCTAAATAGTTAAGGGATCAAAATATAAATGACAAGGTAAATTAGAAAATACTTCAATACAAATAAAAATGAAAACATAACCTAGACAAACTGATGGAATGCAGCAAAATTAGTGCTAAAGGGAAACTTATAAATGTAAATGCATTCATTCAAAGAAGAAATATATCAAATAAACTAATCAAACCATGCACTTTCAGGAATTACAAAATAGAGAACTAACTAAGCCAAAGGTAGCAGAAAAAAATTCTAGATATTAGAGTGGAGATAAACAAAATATAGGAAGAATAACAATAGAGACCATCAATATAGCCAAAAATGATTATTGAAAAAAAATTAGCAAAATTTTTAAAAATCAGCCAAGATTGGTTAAGGAAAAAAGAGAGGAGACTTAAATTACTACATTTAGAAATGAAAGAGAGGACATTGCTGCTGAATTTGTGGGAATAAAAACGATTATAAGAGAATACTATGAATAACTGTATGGCAATAAATTGGGTATCTAGATAAAATTGATAAATTCTGAGAAATGCAAGAAATACCAAAACTGATATATGAAGGAATAGAACACTTCTAAATAGAACTATAACTAGTAAGTAGATTGCATTCATAATCAAAAACCCCTCAAAAAGAAAAAAAACAGTGCTACATTGCTTCATTGATAAATTTTGCCAAACATTTAAAAAAGAATGAACACCAATCTTTCTCAAACTGTACCCAAAAACAGAAAAGAAGAGAATACTTCCTATTAATGACTCATTCTATGAGGTCAACATTATCCTGATCCTCAGCCCAGATAAGGATCCCGCAAGAGAAGAAAACTATAGACCAGTATCCTTTATGAATATTGTGATGGTTAGTTTCAGGAGTAAATTTGACTGGATCAAGTACAGTATTATATTTGAATATGTCTATATGGGTGTTTCCAGAAGAGTTTGACATTTGAATCCATAGGTTTCAAGGAGAGTAAAGAAGATACACACCCAACAAATGTGAGCAGGCACCATCAATTTACTGAGGGCTAAGACAGAAGAAAAAGACAGAGAGAGGAAAGGCAAATTTTCCCTCTCTATTTTTGATCTGGGACACACTTCTACTCCTGCTCTTGGGCATAAGAACAGCAGGTTATCTAACTTTTGAACTCCAGAACCTGTATCAGCAATTCCCCAGCATTGTAAACCTTTTCACTTGAACTGAGAGTTATTCCATCAGATTCCCTGGGTCTACAGCATAAAGAAAACTGATCATGGTAATTCTTAGCCTCCGTAATCACATTGCCCAATTCCCCTAACAAAGCCCAACTCAAATCTCTATCAGTGTGTAAATCTATCTATCTATCTATCTATCCATCCATCCAGTCATTCCATTGGTTTTGTATCCTTGGAGAACCCTAAATAATACAAATATATCTGAAGAAATTCTCAAAAAATACTAGCAAACTCAACCCAACAGCATATTAAAAGAATTATACACTATGACCAAGTGTGATTTACCTCAGGAATGTAAGGGTGATTTGATTTACATAAAAAAATCAGTGTAATGAACATCAGTAATACATTTTATTTATTTATTTATTTGTTTGTTTGCTTTTATTTCAGAATATTACAGGTATACAAACACTTTGGTTACATATATTGCCTTTGCATTACCAGAGTCAGAGCTACAAGCATGCTCATCCTCCAGAAAGTGCATACCACATCGATTAGGTGTGAATTTACCCATCTTGATCGACCCCTCCTACCTGCCCAACACCTTATGAATGTTACTTCAATATGTACACATAAGTGTTGGTCAATTAGTGCCAATTTAAGGGTGAATATATGTGGTGCTTGCTCCATTCTTGTGATACTTCACTTTGAAAAATGGGTTCTAGCTCCATCCAGGATAATACGAGAGGTGCTAGATCACTATTGTTTTTTATGGCTGGGTACTACTCCAGGATATACATCTACTACATCTTATTAATCCATTCATGTATTGATGAACACTTTGATTTGTTCTACATCTTTGCAGCTGTGAATTCTGCTTCTATAAACATTTGAGTTCAGAGATGTTTTTTATTACAGAATTTCTTTTATTCTTTTGGGTAAATAACCAGTAGAGGGATTGCTGGATCAAATGGTAGTTCTACTTTTAGTTTTTTGAGGCATCTCCACATTACATTCCATAGAGGTTATATTAATTTGAAGTCCCACCAGCAGTGTATGAGTGTTCATACCTCTCTGCATCCACACCAATGAATTCAGCAAATCTCATGATACACTATTGGCGAATATAAATAAGTGGTTTTCATATATGTCAATAACAGTCAAGCTGAGAATCATATCAAAGATGCAAAACTTTTACAATAGCATTAAAGAAAATAAAATATTTAGGAATATATTTAATTAAGAAGGTGAGAGGCTTATACAGGGAGAACTATGAAACTTTGAGAAAAGATATTGCGGGGAATGTAAACAGATGGAAAACTCTACCATGCTCATGGATTGGCAGGATCAATATTGTTAAAATATCTATACTACCCAATTACATCTACAGATTCAGTGCAATCCCTATTAAAATACCAACATCACTTTTTGCAGATCTGGAAAAAATAATTCTACCCTTTGTATGGAACCAGAAAAGATTCTGGATAGCTAAAGCAACGTTAAGCAAAAAGAACAAATTATGAGGCATTTATGTATAAGACTTCAAGCTATACTACAAGGCTATAGTAACCAAAACAGCATAGAAATATAAACCAATGAAACTGGGCTTAGAATCCAGATATAAAACCATCCTCATATTGTCATCTGATCTTTGACAAAGCAGACAAAAACATACACTGGGGAAAAGAATCCCTATTGAATAAATGGTGCAGGGAAAATTGGATAGCTACATGTAGAAGACTGAAACAGGATCTGCACCACTCACCTGTCATAAAAGTGAACTCACGATGGATAACAGACTTAAACCTAATGCATGAAACCATAAGAATTTTAGAAGAAAATGTTGGAAAAACTCATATAGAGATAGGCCTAAGCAAATAATTTTATGAATAAGACTCCAAAAGCAATCACAGCAACAGAAATAATAAATAAATGGGACCTGATCAAATGAAAAAGCTTCTATAGGGCCAAGGAAACAATCAGTAGAGTCAACAGACCACCTACAGAATTGGAAAATATATTTGCATGCTACACATCTGATAAAGGGCTGAAAACTAGAATTTGTACAGAACTTAGGAAAATTAGCAAGAGCAAATCGAATCACCCCATTAAAAAGTGGACAAAGGTCATGAACAGAAACTTTTCAAAAGAAGACAGGCTAATGTCCAGCAAACATATGAAAAGTTTCAGCATCTCTAATCATCAGAGTAATGCAAATCAAAACCACAATGAGATATAACTTAACTCCAATGGGAATTACTTTTATCAAAATGTCCCAAAACATCAGTCATACATCGAAGAAAAAGTGATCATTCCAATTAAAACAGAATATGCACTAGACAAAATTAAGCACATTTTTATGATAAAAATATTCAATAAACTAGGAACACAAGGGAACTTTCTCAATATGATGAGACTATAAAAAATTCACAGCTATCATCATATTCAGTGAAGAAAGACTGAACAATTTCCCCTTAAGATCAGGAATTAGACAAGGATGTTTGTTTTCACAACTTATATTCAACATATGCTACAAATTCTAGCCAGATCAATTATACAAGAAGAAGGAGTAAAAAAAAATCTTCCAAATTGAAATATGTATATATATATATATATATATATATATATTCTCAGATGACATGGTCTCATTTCTAGTGAGCCCTAAAAAATCCACAAAGAAAAGCTTGTTAGAGCTCATGAACACATTCAGCAAAGTTGTAGGATACAAAATCAACATACAAAAATCAGCCACATTTCTACACACTAGTATAAATAATCCAAAATTAATAAAATTTCTTTTATAAAAGCTTTGAAAGAAAAAAATACTTGGGAATAAATGTATTCAAAAAGGCAAAAGACTTATACATTGAAAAATACAGAGCATTGCTCAAAGAAAGTAAGATGGTAAATACATAGAAAGATATCTTATGTTTATGATTTGGAGACTTAATATTGCTAAGACATCAATACCACCCAAAGTGATCTAAAGATTCAATAAAATCTTCATCAATATCCCAATGTGATTTTATACATAAAGTTAAAAACCCATCCTATAATTCATATGGAATCTAAAGTGACCCCAAAAAGCCAAAACAGTCTTATAAAAGAACAAATTTGGAGGACTCATACTTTCATATTTCAAAACTTAAGTACTAAGTTACAGTACTCCAGATTGTGTGGAACTGGGATAAAGACAGAAACATGGACCAATGAAATAGAATTGAGAGCCAAGAAATAAACCCTTGCATATATGGTCAAATGATTTTCGAGAAGGATACCAAGACCATTCAATTTGGAAAGAAAAGAGTCTTCAAATAATTATTCTGGGAAAACTAGATCTTCCAAAATATGAATGGAAGAAAAAGAACTTTGACATTATAATACATAAAAATTAATTCAAAATGGATTAAAAAACTATATATTGAATAGGTGCTACTCATATTTGTAGGCTCTTAGAAGATTTAGAATAAGTCATAGGGGTGAATCTGTATAATGTTGTTTTTGACAATGGTTTCTTTAATATAACATGAAAAGCACCACAATAAAAAACTGTCTTCATTAAAAACCTGTATGTCAAAGGATACTATCAAGAGAGGGGAAAAACACAGAATGGGAGAAAATATTTGTAAATCATATATCTGCTAAGGGATCAATTTTCAGACTTTATAGAGAACAATCTCACAACTATTAATACAATACAATTAAACACCAAAAGGACAAATCGCTCAATTAAAAATGTACAAAGGATGTGAATAGTCATTTCTACAAAGAATTTGTACAAATGAAAAATAGGCACATGAAACAGTCCTCAACATCATTAGTTATTAGAGAAATTCAAATCATAACCACAATGAAGTATCACTTCATACCTATAAGGATGACTATAATTTAAAAACAAATGGAAAATAAGCATTGATGAAAATGAGGAGCAATTGAAATCCTTGTGTACTATTGGTAAGAATGTAAATTGGAGCATTCCTTGTGAAAAACAATTTGATAGTTTCTCACAATGTTAATTATAGAATTATCATATGACACAGCAATTCCCCATTAAGGTAAAAGCCCAGGAGCATTCAAAGCAGGCTCTCAAACAGATACTTGTATACCAGTGTTATACATCAGCATTATTCACAATATCCAAAATATGGAAACAACCAAAGTGTCCATCAGTGGATGAATGTATAAATAAAATATGGTTTATGAGTGTAATGGAATAATATTCAGCCATAAAAAAGAAATAATTTCTGATACATACTACAACATGGAGGAACCTTAGAAGCATTATGCTATGTGAAATAAGTAATACACAAAATGAAAAATGCATGATTCTACTTATATTGAGGTTCCTAAAATAGGGAAATTCATAGTGACAGAAAATAAAATAGAGTTTGTCATTCCTCCCCACTATGGTAGGGAGGAATGAGACTGTTCTTGCTTAACAGGTACAGAGTTTCTATTTAGGGTGATAAAAAATTTTGGAAATATATAGTAGTGAGGGTTGCATAACATTGTTAATATAATTAATTCCACTGAATTATGTACTAAAATATGGTTAAAATGACAAATTTTATAGCCTCTTTTCTCACTGTTTATTTGGTAATCAAGAACCTACTTATACTAGTGGCCAGTTAAATCTTTGTGGTATTGATTATGCCAGTCCTGTAAACCCTAAGATACGTTTATAAGGGTGAAAAAATGATGAATTTTTAAAATGGTTACTATAAATTTAATATTGGGGTTTATACACAGGTACAACTTTCTTACACTTTTAATTTCTTTGGAAGTGAAATGAGTATGAATCTGAACTATACAGGGCTGGTTCTTGCAGGTCTTTCTTGCTTAATTAATGTCTTTGAATATTTCTGTCCTTCTCATTTATGGTTCACAGGTGGCCAGAACTCAAAACCAAATGATTCATTAAGAAATTTTGGGGCCAAAGGAGAATACATAGTGTCTCAGAAAGTAGTAGTGAAGTAGATGGAGAAGAAAGGCAAATTTTAAAGTGGAGTTGCTGGTATTTCTTCCAGTTTTGACTATTTTTCTTATTGAAGAAATTTATTCAGTATCTACTCCAAAACATAGAAAAGCAGCTTTAAGTAACAGAGGATAAGAAGTTTTGGTCTCAAACATTTCAAGAGAACCACCACTTTACAGCTGTGTAGCATGTGCATTTGATCCTATCACTCTGAATTTCAGTTTCTTTATCTGAAATATGGTAATAGTAAATACCTCCCAACAGCATTAAAGTTCCTATTAACTAAGATATAATTTAAAGCAGCTAGAGTACTGGATCAATAAATTGTGGCTAATAACGTCCTATACAGTAGGTAGAATCACTTTCCTCTTTCTGAGATAGTTACTTGGTTTGTTCCTATGTAACACTACTAAGCTAGTAGATTTTTGCTCTTACCAGTTAAAGAAAAGAAGGATCAGATCTGTCTCTGGCTTAACTGATGGGTTGATCCTGGCATCTACGGATGAATAATCTCAGACTTTCTGCTATCTGATCTGAAAGTGACTATACAGTTCTGTAGGAGATGCAATTGAGAGATGATCAAGAGACCAAAGTTCAATAATAGAATGTATTATTTAAAATTTCTGTTAGGAGAAATACGTTTTGAAGTCTATTGCACAGCAGAGTAACTACAGTCAATAATAATAATGTATTGTATATTTCAAAATAAATTAGAGATTACATCTCAAATATCTTACCACAAAAAAGATATGCAAATGAGGTGATGGATAGGTTAATTAGCTTGATTTAATCATTCCACACTGTATACATATACCAAAACTTCACATTGTACCCTATAAATATATGCAATTATGATTTATCAATTAAATATCAATAACATATATTAAAATAATAAAATGTATTGTTTACTGATTTATCTTTTTGTTTTGTTTTATTCTTAATGTGGGATTTATTAGAATGTTTTTATATTTTAAATGAATTCCCATTATTTATACATCAATCTTACATTTTTTACTCTCATGCCTTCTTCTAACCTATTTTCCTTACTATTCATTACTTCAATTACTAATATTTAAGAAAATATCTAATTCTGATTCTAATCGGGTTTTTAAATTCTATAAAATTTTCAATAGTTTTAGCCTATATTTCTTCCTTTAAGTAACATTCTCCATTAACATAGCAATCTCCTTATTTTGAAATTCCTGAGTCTATTTTTACATTATTTCCTTTCTATTTGTCATATTTGCCTTTTTAAAAATCGGTTGTATCTGTTTTTTTTTTTTCTGTAAGTGGAGATTCAGCAAACTAATGGTAACAGAAAAAATGTATTATTTATTTCAATACCTTAAATTCCAAATTATTATTTGTGGAACTACTTTTATAAATAGTGCTTGTACCTTCTTTGTTTTCTTAATGGTATTCCAGTAATACTTATGTGTTTTTAAGAGTCTGCTGATTTATTAACTCCTACACATACCTTTGGTGACATTTCTCTCTTACTCATACTCAAAAAAACGATTTTTTGTGCCTCTGTTGCAGCTCTTAGCATAATTTTCCTCAGAACACACTCTTTTAAGTTTGTATTTGTCTCCCCACTAGATATGGTGCCCCTTGAGAGAGAAGGGTGTCTATTTCAGATATTTCATGTATCCTGAGGAACACCTAACACAGTAGCTGAGATATATTAGCTAATTAGTTGAACTGACTCTGTTGTTTGGTTATCAATATAACTCATTTGTATTACGAATATGTCTGTATTGTCTGTCTGTAAATTCTACAGTCCTTAAGATCCCTGAAGGACAATGTTAGAATAGTTCAACCAGCAAACTCTTCACCAACTTAATATCCCTTACAACTCACAGAAACATTTATTACTGAAAGACAAAACTTATTTTTATTAATTATCTGTATAATCTACTCCATGAGTTTATACCTCACCTATCCACATATTCAAGGACCTGGAAACCCAAATTATCTCCTGCTATGCTTAAAGCTTCCCTGCTTGTGGATACAAGATAAGATTGTGGAGTCTTTGTTACTGTACTGTTTTTACACCCAAGCATAAGTTATGGATATAGCAACAGAGAGTGGAATTTCTTTGTGTATCCTATTGGCTTTGGTTCACTGCCTTAAATGGACTGAGTCAAGGCCATGTTTTCATGCCATAGACATGCTATTCAAAAACCAGTATGACCACATTTGAAAAGCCAGCCTGTACCACTTCATTGCCGCAGATGTCTTTTACATCTGGCAAGGGCCGTTTCTCCGCATGTCAACAGTAATTCAGTTTAACAGCTGTCTCTTTTGACAAGCTTAGTGTCAGACCCTAAAATGACAGGGTGACAGTTTTCTTTTTCTTGAACAAAACATAGTGCAAATTAACTATTTGAATACAGGAGCATTGAATATATTTAGAACACATTTTGTTTTACTGAGTAAGCTGAATAGGCTTTGGGATCTTATTTGTATGATTACATGGTATATAAAGCAATTGAAGCTGAAGATTGAAGGCATTTTTCAGGGTGCCTCAACTGTACCTGAAATGTGCTCACCTGCAACTTAAACCTTAAATGAAGATAGAACAATTACTCTAAAGAAACAGTGGAATTTGAAAAACTGGAAGAATAAACACTTGAGTTGCATCGTCTAAACTCCCTAGAGTTCTCTGTGGATTTAGGGGGCAGAGTAAGTGCTTACTAATATTGCAGCTCTTAGTATCATAAACTAAAGCTTTTCAATTTCAAAGACTGTGCATACCATCTTCTGTAAATAAAACCAGAAACAAGAACTGGACCTTGGCAAAATCATGAGCATAGTAACAACACTGGCCTATGGTGCTTTCTTAAATTCTATTTATGTGTTTTTCTTCCTTATTCTAATGCCTGTCTGCCTCCAAGAGAGATGCAGGAATTTTATTTGTCTCCTATTTGATTCTGTTGAGTTCACCAAATCTTGATTAAGCAACTGCTCCCTGCTAGGCACAGAGCTACACAACTGGGGATACTATGGTAGACAAAGACGGATATAATTATTGTCTTCATAGAAGTTTCAGTCTATTGGTGTATATTAGTTTTTCACTACTGCCATAATAAATTATCATAAGGTTAGCATTTATAACAGCACAAACTTGTTATCTCACAGTTCTGTGGGTTCAACTGGTTCCTCTGTTTAGAATCTTACAATGTCAAAGTCAAGATATTGATAAGTCTGTTTCCTTCTAGAAGCTGTAGAAGTTCCCCACTTCTCTGCAGTCAACTGAGGGTCATTTACAGTTTCCAGAGGCCACCCACATTCCTCAGCTCATGGTCCCCATTCTCCATATTCAAAACCAGCAATGGTAGGTGAAATCTCTCTCATGCTTTGAATCACTCCTTCCACTTCTTCTGCCATATCTCTTTGACATTGGCAAGGAAAGAATCTCTGTTTTAAAGGATAAATGTGACAAAATTGTGCCCATGTGGATAATTTAGGATGCTCTCTCCTTCTCATGTATAATAAACTTAATAGCATATGCAATGTCCCCTTTGCCATGAATATGTAAAGTAACATATTCACAGGTTCTGGAGATTGTAAATGGATATTTTCAGGGGAGCTATAATTCTGCCAAATTCATGGGGAAAGTAGAAAGAAAATAAGTATAATAAGTGTTATGGAAGGAGAAGTACAGTATGCTATTTGGAACGCATTACAAGAAGAACCTAACCTAGACGTTCAGAAAGTATCTTCCTAAGAGAATGATTTTTTAAGCTGAGACCTAAAGAATGACTCAGAGTTAATCATGATAATAAAAGTGTGTGGAAGGAAAGTTTCAGAAAGAAGAAAAAGTAGGTGTAAAACTCTAGAGCTAGAAAAGTGATACGGAAGATACAATAAAGTTCATTTAAGAAATTGAAAAAATAGTGGTATTGCACAGAAGGAAAGAGGTGGAGGTTAGGATAATAATGCTGGTAAAGTGGGCAGGAGCCATATTATGTTGATCCTTCAAGTATATACTAAAAATTTAAGTCTTCTTTTTTTCAGCTTTATTGAGGTATAATAGACAAATAAAAATTGTATATATTTAAGGTATACAAAAACTGATGTTTTGATGTACATATATATTGTGAAATGTTTATCACAATCAAGCTAATTAACACACCCATGTTCTCACATTGTACCTTTTTGTGATGAGAATACTTAAGAGCTACTTTCTTAGCAAATTTCAAGTATACGGTACATTATGATTAACTGTATTGGCCATTCTGTCCATTAGGTCTCCAGAACATATTTATCTTGTAACTGAAAGTTTGTACTCTTTGACCCAATATTTCCCCATTCCACAACCACTGACTCCTGGCAATGAAACTTCTACTCTATGTTTCCATAGGTCCACCTTTTTAGATAGCACATATAGGTGAGATCATGCGGTATTTGTTTTTCTATGACTGGCTTATCTGATTTAACTTGATGACCTTTAGGTTCATCCATGTTTTTGCAAATGTCAGGATTTCCTTCTTTTATATGACCAAATGATATCCTATTAAATATTTCACACACACACACACACGCACACACTTAGGCTGATTCTATATCTTGGCTATTATGAATGAACACGGGAGTGCCAATATCTCTTCGAGATGGCGATTTTATTTTCTTTAGATATATAAGAGAAGTGAGTTTGCTAGATCATACAGGAGATATATTCTTAATTTTTTGAGGAACTTCCATCCTGTTTTCCATAAAAGCTATACCAATTTACATTTCAATAATCAATGTACAGGGTTCCCCTTTATTCATGCCCTAGCCAACACTTTTTATCTTTTTACTTGCTGATAATAACCATCTTGACAGGTGCAAGATGATATATCGTAATTTTGATTTTAAGTTCGCTAATGATTAGTGACATAGAGAACGTTTTTACTTACCTGCTGACCATTTGTGGGACTTATTTGGAAAAGTATCTAATCAGATTCCTTGTTCATTTTTAATCAGTTTTTTTGGCTATAGTTGTATAAATTCCTTATATATTTCGAATACTAATCCCTTATAGAATATATGGTTTGTAACTATTTTCTCACATTACATTGATTGTCCTTTCATATTTTTTGATCATTTTCTTTGCTGTGCAGAAATTTTTTAGTTTGGTGTAGCCTCATTTATTTATTTTTGCTTTTGTTGCCTGTGCTTTCAGTGGCATATCCAAAAAGTCATTACCACAGGCTGGGTGTGGTAGCTTACATCTGTAATACTAGCACTTTGGGAGGCCGAGGTGGGAGGATCACTCAAGGTCAGGAGTTTAAGAGAAACCTGAGCAACATAGTGAGACTCCCATTTCTACAAAAAAATTTAAAATTGTCTGAGTGTGGTAGCACACACCTGTAGTCCCATATACTCATGAGGGTGAGGCAGGAGCCTCAGGAATCTCTTGAGCCCAGCAGTTTGAGATTGTAGGTAGCTATGATCATGCCACTGCACTCAAGCCTGGACAACAGAGTGAGATTCTGTCTCAAAAAAAAAAAAAATTCTTTACCAAGAACAAAATTTTAGAGATTTTTTTTCCTGTGTTTTCATCTAGAAGTTTTATAGTTTTACATCTAATGCTTAAATATTTAATCCATTTTAGTTGATTTTTGTGTGTAGCATAAGACAAAGAACTAATTTCATTTTGTATATGGCTAGCCAGTTTTCTCAACATCATTTATGGGAGAGACTATCCTTACCCCATTGTGTATGCTTGATACCTTTGTCAAAGTAGTTGCCCACATATGTCTGAGAGTATTGCTAGGTTTTCTATTCTGTTTCATTGGTCTATGTGTATGTTTTTTTATGCCAGTATCATACTTATCTTGTTATCTATATAGCTTTGCAATATAGTTTAAAGTCAAAAAGTGTGATGCCTCCAGCTTTGTTCTTTCTGCTCAAGATTTTATTAGCTTTCAGTGTCTATTGTTTTTCCATACAAATTTTAGGATTGTTTCTCCTGTTTCTGTGAAAGTGATTATCAGAATTTAGAGAGGGATTGCACTGAATCTATAGATCACTTTGAGTGATATGAACATTTTGTAAATATCGATTCTTCTAATCCATGAATATATAATATTAATCTAATTATATATGTCATCTATAATTTCTTTCATCAATCTTTTATACTTTTCACTATATAGATATTTCACCTCCTTGGTTAAATTCAATCCTAAATATTTTATTTATTTTGATGCTGTTGTAACTGTGATTGTTTCCTTAGGTACTTTTGCAGATACTTCATTTTAGTATCTAGAAATAAAACTAATTTTTATATATTGAATTTTTATCCTGTAAATGTATTTAATTTTTATATTAATTATAACATTTTTGTTGGCATCATTAAGGTTTTCTATATAAGATAATATTATCTGCAAACAGAGACAATTTTTCTTTTCAAATTTGAATGCTTTTTACTTTATTTTCTTGCCTTAATGCTCTGACTAGGACTTACAGCACTATGTTAAATAGAAGTGGCAAGAGTGAGCATTATTGGCTTGTTCCTTTTCTAGAGGAAAAGATGACAACTTTTCACCATAGAGTACAATGTTACCTGTGGGCTTGTGATACATGGCCTGTATTGTGTTCAGGTACATTTCTTCTATACATAATTTGTTGAGAGATTTTTATCATGCAATGAGATTGAATTTTTCTGATGTCTTTATGCATGTATTAAGATTATCATATATTTTTTGTCCTTTATTTTGTTAAAGCAGTGTACCACATTTATTACTTTGTATTAGTTAAAATGTCTTTGCATTCCAGTTACAGAACACTTAATCATGATGTATGATCCATTTAACATGACATAAAATTTGGTTTACTACTATGTAGTTGATTATTTTTGCATACATTTTTATCAAGAATATTGGCCTGTAACTTTTCTTATAGTGTCTTTGTCTAACTTTGGTATACATGTAATATAGGCCTGGTAAAATGAATTTTGAAATGTTCTCTCACCTTTCAATTTTTGGAAGAGTTTGAGAAGGATTACTTCTAGTTCTTATTTTAATGCTTTGTAGAACTCACAAATGAAGCCATCAGGTTCTGGATTTTCTTTTATGGGAGATTTTTGTATTAATGATTCAATCTCTTTACTCATTATTGGTCTATTGGTCTATCTAGATTTTCAATTTATTTATTATTCAGTCTGCATAGGTTATATATGTCTAGAAATTTATCCACATCTTCTAAGTTACCCAATTTGTTAGCACATAATTGTTCTGTTTATTGTTAACAGTGTAGAATTGAAATCCCGTACTTTTGTCGTTATTGCCATTTATGTCTCTCTAATCATTTAGTATTTGATATATTTAGATAGGTATACTAATTATGGGTGCTTATGCATTTACAATTGTTATATCTTCTTGATGAATTTATATCTTTATCATTATATAATCACCTTCTTTGTCTTCTTTTACAGTTTTTGATCTAAGATATACATTATCTGTTTTCTGTTGGTTTTTCTTTGAAGAGAATATCATTCTTCATCCTTTTATTTTGTGTCCTCAAAGCTGAAGTGAGTTTCTTCTAAGCAGAATATTGTTGGGTCTTTGTTAATGTAAGTTTTTTTTTTTTTTTTTTTTTTTAATCAGGACTAGATAACCCACAGTACCCAGTGAGTACTAATACATAGTTCATACAGACACTTAACATACACTTCATATTACACATGAAATATACATAGGAAAACACCCTGAAAAAGATAGATCTACATTCATTTGCATGTAGCCAGAGTGGGCTGATCCCTATGAAATGTGATTTGGCAGCTAACGGAAAGCCCACTCTGATGAAAATCTCTCAGTAATTTCCTGTGAAAGAGCCAGAATTTTATATGACTGGAATAGAGGCATCAATAGTTATTAATTTAAATTTAAAAGCTAATATGTTTCTAAATTATTATTTTTAATACTTCAACATAAATTAGTTACTAAACTAATTACTTCCCATGTATCTGAGATGATACAACATAGAACAATTAAGATTTTTTGTTAGTTTAATATTTCTTTTTTTATTTTTTCAAAGTGTTACAAAGGTACACATGTTTTGGGTTAAAAGGATTGCTTTTGGAATGCTTGATTCAGGGTTATAAGTGTGTCTGTCAGCCAAATAGTGTTGATTGTACCTGTAAGGCAAGTTTTTCTGCATCCCCTCATTCCGCCTCCCCCCGCTTAATTTCCATTGAGTTATACTTCCCTATATAAACATTTGTGCTCATCGATTACTTCCAATGTAACAGTTAGTACATGTGGTGCTTTTTTACATTCTTATAATATTTCACTTAGGAGAACTGTCTCCAGTTCCATCCAGACTGTTGCAAAAAGCAGTAAGTCATCTTTCTTCATGGCTCAGTAGTATTTCATACATATACCACATTTTGATAATCTGCTCATAAATTGATGACTTTTTGGGTTGATTCCACATCTTTACAGTTGTGAATTATGCTAAAATGAAAATTTCAGTTTAGATGTCTTTTTGATAAAATGACTTATTTTCATTTGGGTGCTAGCTCACTGTCGTTTCTTAGAATTGAGTAATATTCCATTGTGAGCATATACCAAATTTTAATTATCCACTCCTGAATTGACAGGGACTTTGTTTACTCTTGCTGTTTTCAAGATTCTCTGTTTGCTTTTGATCTTTGACAGTTTAATTACAATATGCATCGGTGTAATATTTTTTGAGCTGATCCTTATTGGAGTTTTTTGAGCTTCCTGGACCTAGACATTCATATTTTTATCCAGATTTGGGAAGTCTTCAGCCATTATTTCTTTAAGTAAGATTTCTGTCCATTTACATTCTCTTTTCCTCCTACATGTCCTATAATGCAAAAGTTAGCTCTTTTGATGGTGTCCCATAAATCCCATAGGTATTCTTATTTCTTATCCTTTATTTTTATTTTTTTCTCCTTTGTATTTTTTAAATGATTTGTGTTTGAGTTCACATATTCTTTCTGCTGCTTTTTCATTTTGGCTGTTGACATTCTTCATTGCATTTTTCATTTCATTCATTGTATTTTTATGCTACAATATTCGTTTGTTTTTTAAAATTTCTATCATTCTGCTGAACTTCTGTTTATTTATTGTTTTCCTAATTTCATTGATTTATTTCTATATAGTCTCTTGTATCTCACTGAAGTTCCTTAAAATAATTATTTTTGAAAACTTTTTAGGCAGTTTGTATATCTCCATTTCTTTAGAATCCATTAGTAAAAAAATATGTTATTTGATGGTATCATATTTTCTTTTTTTGTTTGCTTGCTTCATGTTTCCTGCTGCCTTTCTTTGAGGTCTGCACATTGATGATAGTCACCTCTTCCAGTCTTTATGGACTGATTTTAGTGGGTAAAGACCTTTGCATTTGAGTGGGTGCAATGTCACTGACTATCTGGTTTTTCCCAGTTCTGGCTCCAATGGGGATGCAGCAGTGTTGTCTCTGTACAGCTGTATCAGCTTAAATTGGCATCAGCAAAATTTGCATAGGTTCTCAGCAGCCATTGCTATGAAAGTCTGCATTCATGGGAAAGAATGGCAAATGCTATTGAGTTATTCCTATCACTTTTTTTCTCATGGGGAAAATTATAGCTGAGGGGATCCCACTTTAATATTCATTTGATTTGTGGTTGTGTTTGCAGTGGCATTGGCACCAGTGTCTGATTTGCAGCACACATGGGCAGCTATATAGCTAGTGTTCAGAGTGTGGGTGTGTGCAAAGCTACTGCTACAAAGATTTCTATGAGAATTTTTCCTGCAGCAGCAGTGACTCTAGCATCACTGATGCAGGTCCTCCTAGAGCAGCCAAGGAGCCAGAATATGATGCATAGGCAAGTGCAGAGCTACAGCATCTCTAGAATCTGAGGCACAGGCTTTCCCACTGCAGCAGTGGCTCTGATGTCCTAGGCACAGATAACCATGGAGAAGATACAGTGCCTGAAGCAAGGGAATATGAGGAGTGGCAGTGGCTCTGAAGTCCATGACATAGGTTAGTTCAATGTAATAGTGGCTCTAGTGTCCAAAGGTACAGACTAGGATTTGGAGCATGGATACATGCAGAGTGACAGTGGCTCTGGGGTCTGAAGTATGCTTTGGTGGGGGTGGTGGCAACCCAGTCCCAGGACAGCACAAAATTGGTTTCTTCTTAGGAGAGTGTTGCAGCAGCATCACCCTCTCTTCAGCTGTCCATGATGGTGATGGCTCTTGGTTGTTTCAGTGGCAAAAGCTTCCAGGATTAGGCCACTGAGGACCAGAGTGGCACATGCCACATCACTAATATTGATAGCCCTACTCTTCTTCTTTGTCCCCAGTCACCTTCAGGCATCTCAGGTATGCTGATGCTGCAAACAATCTTTTCTCTGTGGCTATTATCTATCTTTTTGATCCACTATTTTACTGCAGGTTCTTAGTTTAGCACTTCCAAGGTTATCTTCATTCACAGATAGTTGTCACATTGTTGTTTATAGTGAAAGAATAAAAGCTGGTATCTCCTACTCTGTCATCTTACTGACATCACTCCCAGATATCAAAAAGTCATTGAATGATCTTCCTTAGAAATTTTCCCAAACTTAAACATGTGGTAAAGGGTCTAAAATTAAGCCTCAGTATTATGTGTGTCTTGACATATGGGACAGTCATGGTGAGCCTCAAATGGCCTAAATTCAAGTTCAAGTTTTCTTCCTCGTTTTTCTCCCACTGAAAGGTCCCTCCTTTAAACAACTTTCAGCATTACGGAGAAGACATGGCCCCTGTTTACCTTGAGTAGCAGGTTTCAGTTCAGTGCTAGACTACATGATTTTCTTTTTTTTTATTTCAGCATATTATGGGGGTACAAATGTTAAGGTTACATATATTGCCCTTGCCTCCCCTCCTCCCTTGAGTCAGAGCTTCAAGTGTGTCCTTCCCCCACATGGTGAGCATCATACTCATATTATGACTGTATGTATATATGCATCCCCTCCTCCCCCCTCCCACCTGCCCGACACCTGATAAATGGTTTTTTTTTAACATTTTTGTTACATATTTTATCTTTGCCTCTCCCTAGTAAGGGTTAGAGGTATGCCCTTCCCCTCCACAATGCTCACTACATACCTCAAATGTGGGTCTATCCCCCCAACCCCCGAATTCCTGGTGAATACTACCACCATTTGAGCACCATAGTGTTTATCAGTCAGTACCAACTTGATGGCAAGTACATGCGAAGCCCATTTTTCTGATCTTGTTTCACCTCACTTTGGACAATTGGCTTAAGCTTAATCCAGAATCATTTAAGTGGTGCTAGCTCACTGTCGTTTCTTAGAATTGAGTAATATTCCATTGTAAACATATACCAAGTTTTAATAATCCACTCATGAATTGATGGGCACTTGGGTTGTTTCCATGTCCTTGCAATAGTGAATAGTGCTGTCATAAACATTTGAATGCAGATGTCTTTATAATAGAATGTCTTATGCTCTTGTGGGTAGATGCCTCACAGTGCTATTGCTGGGTCCAATGGTATTTCTATTTTTAGCTGTTTGAGGTATCTCCAAATTCTTTACAATCCATGGTTTACACCCCAAATATATACAATAAAATTTGTTTTAAAAACAAAAGATAACATGATTGTTTGTGAAGAAAAAGGCCTATGTTTTGGTATATTTGTATACACTTCACCCCACTGGTGAAAGCAGAATTCCCATCCTAGGATTATGGGGATGATGAAACACATAATACCTCATACTGAACAGATAAAATTTATAGCAATGTAGTAGTTGCATATACTTACAGTACAAGGGAGGTTGACACAACATGTTTTGGAAGGCAACATGGCTTGCCCTCAGCATCAGGCTATGTGTGGTAAGCATTATAGTTTTAAGAAGGTAAGGTGGCCTGCAAACATATAAAAAAATGCCCAACATCTCTAATCATCAGAGAAATGCAAATCAAAACCACAGTGAGATATCACCTAACTCCAGCGAGAATGGCCTGTATTAAAAAATCCCAAAACAACAAATGCTGGTGAGGATGTGGAGAGACAAGAACACTCTTACACTGCTGGTGGGACTGCAAATTAGTGCAGCCTTTGTGGAAAGAATTTGGAGGTACCTCAAACAGACAGAAATAGAAATTCCATTCCACCCTGCAATAGCATTTTTGGGCATCTACCCAAAGAGCATAAGTCATTCTATTATAAAGACATCTGCACCCGAATTTTATTGCAACACAATTCACTATTGCAAGGTCTTGGAAACAACCCAAGTGCCCATCAATTCAGGAATGGATAATTAAAATTTGGTATATGCTCACAATGGAATATTACTCTATTCTAAGAAACATCTGTGAATTAGCACCGTTTATGCTATCCTGGATTAAGCTTAAGCCTGTTATCCAAAGTGAGACAACAACAAGACCAGGAAAATGGGCTCCACATCTACTCACCATCAAATTGGTTCTGACTGATTAAAACTGTGGTGCTCAAATGGTGGTAGTACTCATCAAGGGGTTTGGGGTGGGAGACCCACATCCTAGGGATATGGTGAGCATTGTGGGGGGTAGGAGGAAATACCTCTAACCCTTCTTAGGGAGAGGCAAAGAAATATAAAGTAACCAAAATGTCAAAAAAAAATCTTTTATCTGGTAGTGGGCTGGTGAGGGGAGGGGAAGAGTGTATACTTACATAATGGGTTTGACATGCACCTCCAGGGGGTTGACATGCTTGAAGCTCTAGCACAGCGGGGAGGGGAGGGTTGGCAGGGGCAATATATGTAATCCTAACAATATTTGTACCCCTATAATATAATGAAATAAAAAAAAGTTACTTGTCAAAAAAAATATTGCTTTCTCCCTTTTATTTTCACTAAAGTTCCCTAAATCAGTTTTATCATTTCTTAGGTTTTTAATGAAAAAAATTTTCACATTTACAACTTAGTAATGTTCATTTGTATCTTTATGAAATTTTCCAATCTATTTTTCTTAGATTTATTTTACCATTTCCCCCAACTTTTCAAACAGAATTTCCAATATATTTATATACATTTTCTCTTTTTACATTATTGTAATTACTATGATAATTAATATAAGTATTTAAAATATGAATTTTCTTTATTATATTGAAATAATCCATAAGTTTATGCAATATTTTGTTCATTTGTAAAATATTCTTTAAAATGTATTTAGTTTTACAGGGGAGAGTTCAACATAATTTTGCTTTTTTTTTATCAGTAGTAGTTTTAAATTCCAGCTGGTAAGGTTTTGTTTTAAATTGTTTTATTAACTTATGGTTATATTGCACTTTGGCCAGAGAACATTGTCTGTGTTAATTAGACTGTATGGAATTTATTGACCAGATATGTAGTGTAGTATGATGAAGCCAAGGGCAATTAAAAGGAAAGTGTATTTTCTGTTTTCAAGCTATAGAAATCAGTATATATCAACTGTATCTGCCTTGATAATATGTTTCTTAGTTATTCAAACTCATTTTTTCCATTTTATCTCTGAGTATATTACTTTTCTGCCATAAAAAAGTTATAAACTGTTCTTGCTTTTTGTTCTTTTTTTAATTCAAGATTTTATGGGGGTACAAGCATTTTGATGATATGAAATGCATTTGTCTAGCCCATAGCAGGGCTACAAGCATATCCTTCACCCATACAGTGTGCCCCATTTCCATTAGCCATGGGTTTACCTCACCTCTACCCCACACTTCTCTGTGTGCCACGTGACTGGCACACAATGAGTATTGCTACCATGTGAACACCTTAGTGTGTTAGTACAAATTTGTTGGTGAGTACATGTGGTGCTTATTTTTCCATCCTTGTGATACCTCACTTCAAAGGATGGGCTCAAGCTCTATCCAGGATAATATAAGATCACCACTGTTTTTTGTAGTTTAGTAGTCTTCCTTCCACACACACACCATATTTTATTAGTCCACTCATGTACTGATGGGCATTTGGGCTCTTTCACATCATTTCAATTGTAAATTGTGCTGCTATAAACATTTGAGTGCAGATGTCTTTATTATGGACTATCTTTTTTTTTTCCTTTGGATAGATGCCTAGTAGTGGCATTGCTGAATCAAATGGTATTTCTACTTTTAACTCTTTAAGGTATCTCCCAGTTACTTTCCACAGGGCTTGTACTAATTTGCAATCCCACCAGCAGTGTAAGAGTGTTCTAGTCTCTCCACTTCCACACCAGCATTTGTTGTTTTGGGACTTTTTGATAGAGGCCATTCTCACTAGAGTTAGGTGACATCTTATTGTAAGTTTGATTTGCATTTCCCTAATGATTAGAGATGTTGAGCACTTTTTTTTATATGTTTAGTGGCCATTATTATGTCTTTTGAAAAGCTTCTGTTCATATCCTTTGCCCATTTATTGATGGGGTTGTCTGATTTTTTTCTTGTTGATTTTGTTAAGTTCTATATAGTTTCTTGTTATCAGATGTTTGTTGGATATGTAGAAAGCAAATATTTTCTCCCATTCTGTAGGTTGTCTAGTCCCCCTAATTATGGTTTCCTTGGCTGCGTGGAAACTTTTAAATTTCATCAGGTCCCATTTGTTTATTTTTGTTCCTGCTGTGATTGCTTTAGGGGGTCTTCTTCATAAATTCTTTACCTAGGCCGATGTTTAAAAGAAGGTGCCCAACATTTTCTTCCAGAATTCTTAAGGTTTTGTGCATTAGGTTTAAGTCTGTTATTCATTGTTAGTTGATTTTTCTGAGAGGTGAGAGGTGGGGATCCAGTTTCAATCTTCTGCATGTGTATATCCAGTTTTCCCAGCACCATTTATTGAATAGAGATCAATTTGAACAGAAACACTCACTGGTTCACAAAGTCATGGAAATCAATCAATCTATCACTTAATGATCACTGGGTCAAGGAAGAGCTCCAGATGGAGATAAAAAAAAAAAACAACTTGAATTAAAGGATAATGGAAACATGAGTTATCAAAATCTATGGGATACCGCAAAGGCATTCCTGAGAGAAAAACTAATAGCATTAAATGATCACATACAAAAAACAGAAAGCTCACAAATCAACAAACTAATAAACCATTTCAAGTAACTGGAAGAGGAAGAACAAATTAATTATAGACCTAGCTGAAGAAAGGAAATAACTAAGATCAAATCAGAATTAAATGAAATTGAGAACAAAAGAACTATACAGAAGATTAATAAAACCAAAAGCTGGTTTTCTGAAATGATAAAAAATTGATAGCCCTCTTGCTAGATTGACAAAACTAGAAAGGAAAGGACTTTAATAAACTCAATTAGAAATGAAAACAGAGAGGCCACTACAGACATCATGGAAATACAAAACATTATCTTTGAATACCATAGAAATCTATATGCCCCAAATTCACAGAATGTGGAGGAAATTGACAAATACTTAGAAAGACAAAACCTCCCTAAACTCAATCAGGAGGAAATAGAATTCCTAAACAGACCAATATCAAGTGCAGAAATTGGAGCAGCAATAAAAAAAACTTCCAAAAAATGAAGTCCCAAACCATATGTGTTCAAACATGAATTTTACCAATACTACAAAGAAGAACTCATACCTATACTGTAGAAATTAATCCAAACACTCAGAAGGATGGTATCCTCCTCAACTCATTCTATAAAGCCTATATCACCTTGATACCAAATCCAGAAAAATACACAACAAAAAGAGAAAACTACAAACCAGTATCTCTCATAAATATTGATGCAAAAATCCTTAACAAAATGTTGGCAAACTGAATCCAACAGCACATCAAAAAGTAATTCGTTATAGCCAGGTGGGCTTTATCCCAGAGATGAAAGGCTGCTTCAACATATGCAAATCTGTAAATGAAATTCAACACATAAATAAAAGAAAGAACAATGAACATGTGATTCTAATATATGCAGAAAAATCATTTGATAAAATCCAGCATACTTTTATAATAAAAATACTTAACAAAATAGGCATAGAAGGGACATTCTTTAAAATTATTAAGGCCATATATGATAAACCCACAGCCAATATCCCACTGAATGGGGAAAAATTGAAAGCATTCCTTCTTAGAACTGGAACCAGACAAGGTTGCCCACTATCTCTACTTCTATTAAACATAGTGCTGAAAGTCCTTGCCAGAGCAATCAGACAAGAGAAGGGAATCAAGGGTGTCCAAATGGGGGCAGAAGAGGTCAAACTCTCACTCTTTGCTGATTATAGGCTATTATATCCAGAAGATATCTTTCTGAGTTCATTATTTATTCTCCTTTGTGTCTACCCAGAAGAGGAATTGCTGGGTTATATGGTAGTTCTATTTTTTTTTATTATTTCTTTAGGAATCTTCATACTGTTTTCCATAATGGCTACATCAGTCTACTTCCTGCCAACAGTGTTTTAGTTCACTCACAATGTTAATCTGATCTTTCACTACTGGTTAAGAGGACAGTATCAGTAATAAAAAAATAATAAATCTCATTTAAGAATTTTGTGACAGACAACATTTAAATACCTTCCATCAACTCCATTTAGGTAGATGAGTAGATAGTATATCTGTATTTTTATGTAGGAAAATTGAAGAGACTGTGTCTCTCCAAAATAATTTCTTAATATTAAAGTTACATCAATATAACTGACAGCAGAAAAAAAATATTTAATGCATGGAGCTGTGGCTAATGCCCCTCATTGTAACATATAATCAATGCACAGAGAAGGTCTTTCTGGCCAAGTAAAGAGTTATTTCAAACCCAAAGCGGGGAGAATTTTTAATCAGGAGCGAAGAAATCTACGTTTTAAAAAAGCTTAATTTTATGTCTAGTTCTGTTAGTAACTAGCAATAAAATTTACCTCATTTCTATTCCTTCTCTCTGAGCATTTTTAGCTAGATAAAAATCCATGAAAGTGTTATATTCAATGATCTCTATTCTTTCATTCATTTCTGACATTTTATAACTCTACAAAAATTGTTGATTCAGATTTTACACAGATCAATTCCACTGTAAAGTCACAGACAGTATTAAATGTTGTTTGGCTTATTGGAAAGTGATAAGCCACTACAAATTGTACTTTCCTGTAATAACAGGAGGTGTCATAGTTCAGATCTTTCTGGAGTTAATGGGAAACAGAAAAAGGAATTTTTTAACTCATTCCTTTTATCCATTCCAATGTACCAAATATTCCCAATCTTTATTGATACATAATAACTGTACATATTTATTGTGTGCAAATGTTATTGTCATACATGCCTACAATGTGTAGTGATGAAAGTATAGTAATTGGCAAATCCATCACCTCAAATACTTATCATTTCATTTTGCTAAGAATATTTCAAATCTTCTCTTCCAGTTATTTTGTAATACACAAAAATTATCAATAAATATAGTCACCCTATTGTATTTTTGAATAATGGAATTTATTATTTCTATCTAACAGTACTTTTGTACTCAATAATGAACCTTGCTTCATCCTTCCTTCCCCTTACTTTTCCTATAGTAACTACCATTCTACTCTCTAATTCCATGATAACAACCTTTTTAGCTCCAATATGGGAGTGAGAACACACAGCATTTGTCTTTCTGTGCTTGGATTATTTCACTTAACATATTAATTGGAATTTTGACATCTATGGAAAAAATTATATAGTTTTTCTCCTTGATTCTATTAATGTGATATATCATATTTATTGATTTGCATATGCTGAACCCTGCTTTAAACCTGGAGATAAATCCCATTTTATTGTGGCAAATGATCTTTTTAAGTTGTTACGGAATTTGGTTTCTTAGTAGTTTCTTGAGAATTTTTGCATCTATGTTCATCAGAGATATTGGCCTGTAATTTTCTTTATCTGTTGTGTCTTTTACTAGTTTTGGTAACAGGGTAATACTGACCTTATGGAATGAGTTTGGAGGTATTTTCTCCTCTTCAATCTTTTGAAATAATTTCAGTAATTTAGTATTCTTCTTGGAATTTTCACAATAATTTAGCAATGAAGCCATCAGGTCTGAAACTTTCCTTTGATAAGACATTTTATTACAGCTTCTATCCCATTTCTTCATTTATTGGTTTGTAATGTCTACTTTTATGACTCTGATTTTATTTATTTAAGTTTCTCTAATTTTTTTCTTAATCTAGCTAAATGTCAATTTTTCATGTTTTCAAAAAATCAACATTTCATTTCATTGATCTTTTTGTATTTTATTTTGTCCAATAACATTTTTTGTCCTCTGATATTTATTATTTCTATTCTACTACTAATGTTGGGTTTGATTTATTCTTATTGTTTTAGTTATTGGGGATGCATCATTCAGTTGTTTATTTGAAGCCTTTCTACTTTTTTTCACAGATGTCAATTATTATAAACTTCCATGTTATTACTTGTTTTTCTATATCTCAAAGATTTTGGTATGTTGTGTTTCCATTTTTATATGTCTCAAAGAATTTTTAAATTTTTAAAAATTTATTTATTGACTCTTCCATTGTTCAGGTATGATTGACTTTACTTTCTATTAATTTGTACAGTTTTAACATTTATTCCATTAGTGTTTTCTAGTTTATTTCCATTGTCATAAGAAAAGATATTTGACATTATTTCATTTTTTTACTTTGTTAACACTTTTAATGACATAACATATAATCTATCCTGTAGAATGTCCCATGTGTTGTTTAGAAAAATGTGTATTCTGCAGCTGTTGAATGAAATGTTCTGTATATGTCTGTTTGGTCCATTTGGTCAAAAGTACAATTTAACTCTAAAGTTTCTTTGTTAATTTTCTGACTGGATAATATGTACATTGCTGAAAGTGGGGTGTTGAAGTTTCCTACTATTATTCTATTGCAGTAAATCTATCATTTTAGATTTATTAATATTTGTTTTATATATTTAGGTGTTTTTGTGTTGGGTGCATGTATTTACAATTTTTGTATCCTTTTGCTATATTTTCCCCTTTATCATTATATAATGACCTTAATGTTTTTTTTCATTTTTACCATTCTTTACTTAAGGGCTATTATATCTAATATAAGTATAGCTACACCCATTCTGTTTTGGTTTTTCTTTGCATGGAATATCTTTTCCCATCCCTTCATTTTCAGTCTGTTCATGTCTTTATAGGTGAAGAGAATTTCTTGTAAACAGGATATATTCAGAGCTTGCTTTCTTAATCCATTCCACTATTCTATGTTTTTCAATAGGTACATTTGATCCATTTATATTTGAGGTTATTATTTACAGGTAAGGATTTACTACTGCCATTTTGTTAACTTTCTTATTGTCTAAATATTTTCTTTTTTTTTTCTTTTTCTGTTCAATCAATTTTGGAGGCACAAGTTGTTTTTTGATAAGGATAAATTGTACAGTGATGAAGTCAGAGCTTTTAGTATACCTGTCACTGGAGAGTATGCTTGGTACCTGATAGGTAAATTTTGACTCTTCATTCTCCTTCCATTCTCCTCCCATCTAAATTTACAAAGTTCATTATAGCATTCTGTATGATATATGACTATGAATACACATTGTTGTGTTCTCACTTATAAGTGAATATATATGGTATTTATTTTTCTGTTTCTGAGATGCTTCACTTAGAATTGTAGCTTCCAATTCCATCCATGTTGCTGGAAAATACATTATTTTATTCTTTTTTATGGTTGAATACTATTCTATCTTATATGTATACCATATTTTTTGTCCATTCATCAGTCTATGGGTACTTAGGTGGATTTCATATTTATTAAATTGTGTATTGTTTTGCAATAATCATATGAGTGCATGAGCCTTTTTTATATAAAGATATACTTTCCTTTTAGTAGATACCCAGTAGTGGGATAGCTGGATCAAATTAAAGGTCTACTTTTACTTCTTTGAGAATTCACCATACTGTATTCTATGGAAATAGTACTAATTTACATTACTGCCAATAGGGGATAAGCATGCCCTTTTCACTATATTTGTGCCAACATCTATTGTTTTTTGACTTTTAAATAATGGCTATACTGACAGGGATAAAGTGGTATCTCATTGTGGCTTTAATTTGCATTTCCCTGATGGTTAGCAATGTTGAGCATTTTTGCGTATATTTTTTTGGTCATTTGTATATCTTCTTTTGAAAAAGTCTGTTCACGTCTTTTGCCCATTTTTTTTAATGGGGTTACATGTATTTTCTTGCTGACTTGTTTGAGTTCCTTGTAGATTCTGTCTGTTAGTCTTTTTTTTATTTCATCATATAATGGGGGTACAAATATTGTTGGGGTTACATACATTGCCCCTACCACTCCTCCCCGCCCCACATGCCAGAGCTTCAAGCGAGTCCAATCCCCAGGTGGCACACACGGCACACATTATGTAACTATACACTTCCTCCCCCCTCCTGTCTGCCCTCCATCCAACAAAAGATTTTCTTTTTACACTTTGGATACATTGTATAACTTTGCCTCTCCCTAAGAAGGGTTAGAGGTATGCCCTTTTCCCCCACAATGCTCTCCACATCCCTATGATGTGGGTCTTGCCCCCCTCCCTAAAACCTGGTGTACACTACCACCATTTGAGCACCATAGTTTTAAACAGTCAATACCAATTTGATGGCGAGTAGATGTGGAGCCCTTTTTCCATATCTTGTGTCGCTTCACTTTGGATAACGGGCTTAAGCTTAATCCAGGATAGCATAAACAGTATTAGCTCACTGTCATTTCTTAGAATTGAGTAATATTCCATTGTGAGCATATACCATATTTTAGTTATCCACTCATGAATTGATGGCACTCAAACCCAGAGCCGTATATTAGTCTTTTGTTGGATGTATAGTTTGGGAATACTTTCTTCCATTTTGCAGGCTGTCTATTTACTCTCTTGGTTATTTATTTTGCTTTGCAGAAACTTTTTTTTAGTTTAATTAAATCTGATTTATTTATTTTTTATTTCCTTGTATTGGCTTTTGGCATCTTAGTCATAAATTCTTTTCTGAGATCAATGTCCGGAAGAGTTTTTTTTACGTTTTCTTCTACAATTTTTATGGTGTCTGGTATTACACTGAAGGGTTTAATCCATCTTGAGTTAATTTTTGTGTAAGGTGAGAGACAGAGATTCAGTTACAGTCCTCTGTGAGGGGCTTTCTGGTTTTTCCAGCACTATTTGTTGAATTGGGGGCCCTTTCCCCCATGTATGTTGTGGTCTGCTTTGTCAAAGTTCAGTTTGTTGTCAAATACATGGAAATTAAGCAATCTATTGTTGAATAATCTTTGGATCAGTGATGAAATCAAGATTAAAACAAAAAATATTTTGATTTGAGTGACATTGATGACAAAGTTACCAAAATCTCTAGGATACTAGAAAAGCAGTTTTGTTTTTTTTAGCATTGCCCTAGAGATTCAGAATTGTTTCCTGCTGCTTTCAGAGAACACTTGGTGGTGGGAACAATGTCATACCTGACCTTGTCTTTGTTATGTCTGGCTATCTGTTCATGTACCTATTGAGTGAAGATGGGGCCCAAGCTGGAGACTGGAGAAGGAAGCCTATTGATATCCACAAATAACTTATACTTTCACTCTGATTATGAACAAGATTTTCTGAAGTTTAGATATTTTTAATAGAATATTTTCATGGGACCAAATATTCTTACTACTCTCTGGGCTTGTTTTGAAACGCAAAGCCATGTATCTATCTCCACACACTTTTGTAAATAATCCATCTATGTTAATTCTTCCAAGTCCCTTGACTTTGGCCAAACTTTTATCCATTGCTTATGAACTGTTGAGAATCCTTAATTCAGGCCATACCTCTTTCTAGAAAAAAGTGGGCAAAAACCAAATCTAAAACCAAAACTCAAAACTTAAAAAAAATGCTGTAAAGATTCACTTTATCTCTTATCTTTCAGAATCATACCAAAATGTTGTAGCATTATTCCTGGAAAGACCTATACTCAGGTGATTAAGAAAAAAACACAAAATTGAGCTTAATTTACAGGTTGCCTTGCTAGATATATCAACACAAGTGAGGAATAGGTTGACACACATTCAAAGCTGGAGGCTCATAGTTAAAATATTGTGATCTCATTTCTTCTAAAAAAATAGTGAAATATGCAAAGTGCATGAATTGGTCCTTCCATTTTGAGGGGACTCTGATAGTCTCTGTATTTGTCCCATCAGTCCACTGTGTTTGAAGGGCCCTGCGAGTTCATAGAATTTCATTTGCCATCTATAGGGCATATCAAGTCACCCAGGATACTACTTTTATGACATGCTTTACCGTTACTATCAGAATGACAACATTAATGTAGGAATCATTATATTCAACTGTGAAATTATTATAAGATGGAGTTTTTTTCAGAGTTGAGGATTAGAAATAGCATTGAGGCAGGGTGGTAAAAGGATAAGAGAGCATTTTTCAGGCAAGAGCACAATGCTTTTAAAAATAATAGTATGTTTTACTTAATGGAATAAAAAATGAATTCCAAATGAACAGCTAGTCACAATTTATCTAAAATTGTATTAATTAGGAAAAAACCCTGGAATAGCAGCTACAGTCTGATTCACTTTATGATGAAATAACTATAATCAAGTTTATCTTTCATGATACACTTAACTTTTGTACTCAGCCCAAAGTCTAAGTAAAGTATAATTGTGATAGAAATCATTAATTTGTGTAGTCATTTAATAATAGTGCTAAGTACTAATGTAATTAATGTAATGTAACACATAAGATTGTAGGAATGTAAAATTGCTTTTGATTTACTACACTTTTCTAGAAAGAGGGTCTCCACCTGATATTTTCCACAAAATGCTCCCATGTCATCTTTTCTACCAAATTAACCCACTTATACCACATAGCTCAGGGAGCCAAAGTGAGGATTCTTCCAATTCCCTAAAGATACCTATCTTGACTAGCTACTCTGGGGAAATGTTTTTTAAAAGTGTTCAGGGTCTCACTGAGCCACACTCCTTTCATCACTTAACTTCGTGAGCACCCACTCTGCTGGATGATGACAGTGGAATTCTGTATCTTCAGGAAAATTCTGTTAGTTCACAGCTAGTGATCAGTAAACCCTAAAAGGGTTGGATATTTTCTGTTTCCCAGTACAGAGTTTCCTCTGTAAATAATTGCAGATCTTTAAAGAAGAATAGGAGAAAGATTAACCAAACACATATTTGATGTGATTTCAGAATATTTCCCAAAGCGTTCTGGCTTTTTCTTATAGTGAAGGACTTTGGTTTAGGTACTTATTCAGATACGGGAACGGGATGAATGTCTGCAACAATCTAACATTATGATTCAAGTCAGATTTCTTCCATTAAATCTCTCTATTTTTTTAAAACTGCTAGCTTCTCACCAAAATAAATTTACTTTTCTCCCTTGGACTGCAGCAAAGTTACAGTCCCAGCCTTCTCCACAATTGCACGTGGCCACATGACTGGATTCCAACCAACTGAATGGTATCTCAAGTGATATTTACCACTTCCAGGTCTGACCCATAAAACCTCTCCAATGGACTGCTTTATATTTTTTCCCTTCCAGAGTAACTCAGGATACCCCCTATAAATCCTGCATGTGGAAGTTGACAGAGAGGCCATCAGCCTGGATCACTCATTGGGTTTCTGGCATCCTCCGTCCCTTTCCTTCAACCTCCAGCAGGGACCACCAAAGATCTCAGACCATTCCAATAATCACAATTACTTTCTTCTCATGGTAAACATGATCATTTTGTGTCTGATTCCTATCAGGAACCTTATTTCCAACTGCCTTTTCTCCCACTAGTATATAGTGCATATTTATTACAAAGGCACGAACAAAACAAAAACCAGCTGTGAAAGCACTTTTCAAAAATTCTGGTGTGAACTTCATTGTCTTTTCTTTTCTGGGCAATCTTGAGGAATACAGTAAAAGGGTAGGTCACAAATGATAGTTGTCCCCTATCATTTCTAACTATTAAATCTTTTAATTCCATAATACTAATAAAAATATCTTATTTCAATTTCATTTTGTGTGCATTACCACTGAGTTCAGATTTTAGTAGACAAGCTATGTAATTATTCTCTTTAATTGCACTTACTTTTATTTTACTTTTTTGTTTGTTTGCGTTTTTGTTTATTTATTTATTTTTTGTTTCAGCTTATTATGGGGGTACAAATGTTAAGGTTACATATATTGCCCATGACCCCCTCTGCCCTTGAGTCAAAGCTTCAATAGTGACCATCCCCCAGAGGTGCACATCTAACTGATTATGTATGTATATACCCATCCCCTTCTCCCCCCTCCCACCTGTCCAACACCTGATAAATGTTATTCCTATATGTCCACTTAGGTGTTGATCAGTTAATACCAATTTGCTGGTGAGTACATGTGGTGCTTGTTTTTCCATTCTTGGGATACTTGACTTAGTAGACCGGGTTCCAGCTCTATCCATGAAAACACAAGAGGTGCTATATCACCATTGTTTCTTAAAGCTGAATAGTACTCCATGGTATACATATACCACATTTTATTAATCCACTCATGTATTGATGGGCACTTGGGTTGTTTCCACAACTTTGCAATTGTGAACTGTGCTGCTATAAATATTCGAGTGCAGGTGTCTTTTTGTAGAGTGTCATTTGATCTTTTGGGTAGATGTCCAGTCGTGGGATTGCTGGATCAAATGGTAGATCTACTTGTATCGCTTTAAGGTATCTCCATATTGTTTTCCACAGAGGTTAAACTAGTTTGCAGTCCTACCAGCAGTGTAGGAGTGTTCCTATCTCTCCGCATCCATGCCAACATTTATTGTTTGGGGACTTATTTTTATAAAGGCCATTCTTACCGGAGATAAGTGATATCTCATTGCAGTTTTGATTTGCATAGGAAAAGCAGTTTTAAGTATTTAGTTGCATAGAAGCAATGTCCCTTCATTTAACATAGCGCTAAATGCATACATCAAAAAGAAACAAAGTTTACAAATTAAAAACCTAATCACATTCCAGGGAACTATATAAACAAGAAGAAACCAAACCAAAAAAGCTAGTAGAATAAATGAAATAACAAATAGCAGAGCATAATTAAATAAAATTGAAACTAAAAAAATGAGAGATGATCAATGAATCTACAAATTGGTATTCTGAAAAGACAAACAAAATTTACAGATCATTAGCTGCACTAACAAAGAAAAAAAGAGAGAGGATTCAAATAAGTTTAATCAGAAATGAAAAAAGAGACATTACAAGTGATACCACAGAAATGCAAAAGATCATCTGAGACTACTTTGAATACCTCTATGCACATAAATGAGAAAATATATAGGAAATGAATACATTTTTGGAAATGTATAACTTCCCAAGCTTGAATAAGGAAGAAATAAAAATCCTGAATAGGCCAATAATGAGTAGTGTGATTGAATCAGTAATAATAATAATAAAACACCCAACAACAGCAACAACAAAAAGCCCATGACCAGACGCATTCATAATTGAATTCTACCATACCTACAAATAAGAAATGGCACCTATCCTACTGAAACCTTCCATAGAATTGAGAAGGAGGGAACCCTCCTTGATTATTCTACAAAGCCACTATAACCTACATACCAAAGCCTGGAGAGGACACAACAGCAACAAAAC
Organism: Cheirogaleus medius; assembly: GCA_008086735.1. Taxonomy (NCBI): domain Eukaryota; kingdom Metazoa; phylum Chordata; class Mammalia; order Primates; family Cheirogaleidae; genus Cheirogaleus; species Cheirogaleus medius. The sequence continues at coordinate 6,159,021 of VBSM01000568.1, forward strand.
CAATATCCTTGATGAACTTAAATGTAAAAATCCTCATCAAAATACTAGCAAACTAAATCTGAAAGCACATAAAAAAGATAATTAAACATGATCAAGTGGGTTTCATTGCAAGAATACAATGATGGTTCAACAATCACAAATAAATAAAGTGATCCACCACAGAAACAGACTGAAAAAGAAAAACCATATGATCATCTCAATAGATGCAGAGAAAACATCTGATAACTTCCAGCACCACTTCATGATAAAAATCCTCTACAAACTAGGCATAAAAGAAGCAAACCTCAAAATAAAAATGTTGGGCATAACAAACCCATAGCCAATATCCTACTGAATGGGAAAAAGTTGAAGTCACTGCCCATAAGATCTGGAACAAGACAAGGATGTCTAGTGACACCACTTTTATTCAACATAATACTGGAAATCCTAGCCATAGAAATCAGGCAAGAGACAGAAAGAAAAAGCAGCCAAATCTGAGAAAAAGGAGGTCACACTATCCCTGTTTGCCAATTTTATGATCTTATATTTAGAATACCCTAAAGACTCCACCAAAAGATTCCTAGAATTGATATTAATAAATTCAGTCAAGTCTCAGGTTAAAAAATTAATATACAAAAATTAGTAGCATATCTATATACTTATATCAGCAAAGCTGAGAATCAAATCAAGAATTCAATGCTATTTATAATAGTTGCAAAGCAAACAAACAAAATTACCTAGGAATATTTAACCAAAGAGGTGAAAATTTCTTTAAGGAGAACCACAAAACATTGATGAAAGAAATTGTTGAAGATGCTAAAAAATGGAAAAAACTATCCATCTTCATGGATTGGAAAAATGAATACTGTCAAAATGTCCATATTGCCCAAAGTGATTTATAGGTTGAATGCAATTTCCATCAAATTACTAACATAATTTTTCACAGACTTAAGAAAAATTCATGAAATTTATAGGAAATCAAAAAAGAGCCTGAATAGCCAAAGCCATCCTAAGCAAAAAGAACAAATCTTGAAGCATCACATTACCCAACCTCAAATTATAATACAAGGCTATAGCAACAGAAACAATGGTATTAGTATAAAAGGGGACACATAGATCAATGGAACAGAATAGATAACCCAGAAATATATCTTTTTTTTTCTTTGATCCTCTCTTACTGTCTTCTTTTGGAGTTAAGTGATTTTCTCTAGTAGTACATTTTTTATTTGATTCTATTCATTACTAGAATATCTATTATAAAGTTTTGCATTGTGGTTGCCATGAGGCTTACAAAAAAACTTCTTATAATTATAGCAATTTATTTTAAACTGATAACAACTTAACTTTGATTACACAGAAAACCACAGTAACAACAAACTTTATATATTAACACCACCCCCTCCTTCATTTTGACTTACTGATGTTTCAAGTCACATCAGTTTAGATTGCCTATCTCTGAAATAATTGTTGTCATTAGTATCAATTTTAATAGTTTTGTCTTTTAGTCTTTATACTTAAGATATAAGTGGCTTACTTACCTCAAAATATAATATTACAATATTCTGAATTTTTCTGTTTTCTTTTTTTACAATTGAGTTTAATATCTTCAGATGTTTTCTTGTTACACACTACTATCCATTTCTTTCAGATTGACAACATTTTTTAATGTTTCTTTTTTATTATTCTATTTTTTCCTTTTATTTCATCATATTATGGGGGTACAAATATTGTTAGGGTTA
>VBSM01000568.1:6166131-6199006 GCA_008086735.1 Cheirogaleus medius
TGGAAAAAGGGCTCCACATCTACTCGCCATCAAATTGGTACTGACTGTTTAAAAGTATGGTGCTCAAATGATGGTAGTGTACACCAGGGTTTCCGGAGGGGGGCAAGATCCACATCATAGGGATGTGGAGAGCATTGTGGGGGAAAAGGGCATACCTCTAACCCTTCTTAGGGAGAGGCAAAATTATACAATGTATCCAAAGTGTAAAAAGAAAATCTTTTGTTGGATGGAGGACAGGCGGGAGGGGGGAGGAAGTGTATAGTTACATAATGTGTGCCGTGTGTGCCACCTGGGGATTGGACTCGCTTGAAGCTCTGGCATGTGGGCGGGGGAGGAGTGGTAGGGGCAATGTATGTAACCATAACAATATTTGTACCCCCATTATATGATGAAATAAATTTTTAAAAAAGCAATTCTAGCTGGGGTAAGGTGATATCGCTGTATTTTAATTTGCATTTCCCTGATATTTAGGGACATGGAACATTTTTTCCATAGGTTTATATGCCATTTATATTTATTCTTTTGAGAAACTTCTGTTCCTGTCTTTTTGCCACTCTTTAATAATGTTCTTCCTTTCTTCCTGATTTGCTTGAGTTCTTTGCAAATTGTAGATATCAGCTTTTTTTTGGATGTGTAGCTTCCAAATATTTTCTTCCATTTTTCAGGTTGCTTATCTGCTCTATTGATTGTTTCCTTAGCTTTGTAGAAGTTTTTTAGTTTAATCAAATCAAATTTATTAATTTTTATTGTTGCCATGATTGTCACTCAGGTCAATCTATGGTCAATTTATGGTCTTAGCCATAAATTATTTGCCTAGGCCAGTATATAGAAGAGTTTTTCCTACATTTGCCTGTAGAATTTTTATAGTTTCATGCCATAGATTCAAGTCTTTTATCTAACTTAAATTAATTTTTGTGAGTGGTGAGACATAGGGGGCCTTTTTTATTCTTCTGAATGTAGCTATTCATTTTTGCCAGCACCATTTGTTGAGTACTGCTTCTTTTCCCCAGTGTACACTTTTATCTGCTTTGTTGAAGATCAGTCAGTTGTACCTAGATGGTTTTATAACTCAGTTATCTGTTCTGTTCTATTGGTGTAGTTCTCTATTTTTGTTCCAAGACCATGATATTTGGTTACTATAGCCTGGTAGTATAGTTTGAAGTCTGGTAAATTGATGCCTCCCAATTTGTTCTTTTTGCTTAAGATGGCTTTTGCTATATGAGGTCTTCTCTGGTTTCATATGAAGCATAAAATTATTTTTTCTGAATCTGTGAAGTATGACTTTGGTAACATAATGGTGATTGCATTGAAGTTGTAAATCACTTTGGGTAGTATGGACATTTTGGCAATGTTAATTCTACCTAGCCATGAGCATAAAATATTTTTCCATTATTTGCATTCACTTTGATTTCTATCCTCAGAGTTTCATAGGTTTCCTTGTACAGATATTTAACCTGGTTGGGTAAGAATATTCCCAGGTATTACATTTTCTTTTTAGCTATTGTAAATGGTGTTGAGTCTTCAATTTTACTCTTGATCCGCTGTTATTAGTATATAGAAATGCTACTGACTTATGTACATTGGTTTTGCATCTTGAAGCTTTGCTGAATTTATTTATCAGTTCCAGGACACTCTTGGTGGAATCCTTGGGGTTTTGTTAGATACAGGATCATATCATCAGCAAAGAACAATAGTTTGACATCCTAGTTCCTGATTTGGATAACCTTTATTCCTTTCTCTTGATGAATTGCTCTGACTAGGACTTCCAGCACTGTGTTGAATAGAAGTGTTGACAAGGGGTATCTTTGTCTTGTTCCAGTTCTAATAAGAAATACTTTCAACTTCTCATTAAGTATGTTGTTAGTTGTTGAATAGAAGTGTTGACAGAGAGCATCCTTGTCTTGTCCCAGTTCTCATAAGAAATGTTTTCAGTTTCTCATTAAGTATGTTGTTGGCTGTTGTTTTGTCATATATGCCTTTATAATTCTGAGATATGTTTCTTCTATGTCTAGGTTTTTGAGCATTTTTATCATGAAAGTGTGCTGGATTTTGTTGAATGCTTTTACTTTATATATTGAGATGATCATATGGTCTTCCTCTTTGCTTTTTTTAAGTGACGAATCACATTTATTGATTTTCTGTATGTTGAGTCATTGTTTAATTACTGGGATGAAGCCCACTTGGTCCCTGTGTATTATTTTTGGGTGTGCTGCTGAATTTGGTTTGCTAGTATTTATTGAGGATTTTTGCATCTATATTCATATGGGATATTGGTCTATAGTTTTCCTTTTTAGTTGTGTTCTTTCCTGGCTTTGGTATCAAGTTGATACTGGCTTCATGGAATGAGTTAGGGAGGAATTCCTACTCAATATTATGGAATAATTTCTCCATTATGGATAACAGGTCTTTACAGTAGGTCTGGTACAATTTTGCTGTAAATCCATCCGGTACAGGTATTTTTTTGGAGGTATTTTGATTACTGCTTCAATCTCACTGTTCATTATTGGTCTGTTTATAAGTTCTATTTCTTCATGGTTGAGTCTTGGTAGGTTGTGTTTTTCTGAAAACTTGTCCATTTATTTTTGTTCTATAGATTATGTGTGTAGAGATTTATGTAATATTTATTGATTATGTTTTATATTTCTGTGGTATTAGTCATAATGTCAAATATTTTTATTTCTGATTGAGCTTATTTGGGTCCTTTCTCTTCTATTTTTGGTTAATCTAACACAAGGTCTGTTGATTTTATCTTTTTAAAGAACCAACTTTGAGTTTCATTAATCTTTTGAATTGTTTTTTGTTTGTTTGTTTTCCACTTTATTTAGTTTTGCTCTGATCTTTGCTATTTATTTTCTTCTGTTGGCTTTCGGTCTGTTTTTTTTCTTATTTTTCTAATTCCTTGATTTTTCTGTCTTCTGGTGTATGCATTTAAGGTTAACAATTTTCATCTGATTAGTGCTTTTGCTGTGTCCCATAGATTTTGATAACTTGTGCCTCCTTTGTTGTTCAATTCAAAGAACTTTTTGATTCCCATTGTAATTTCATTCTTCACCAAAGAATCATTCACTAACTGATTGTTTAATTTTCATGATTTTTGTAAGTTTGAGTGTTTCTCTTTTGATTGATTTCTAGTTTAATTCTGCTGTGGTCTGAGAAAGTACATGGTATGATTTTGATTTTGTGTTTTAATTTGTTGGGACCTACTTTGTGGCCTAAGATATGATTAATTTGGAGAATGCCCAACATGCTGCTGAGAAAATGTATATTCTGTAGTTTTTTAGTAGAATGTTCTATAAATGTCTGTTACATCCATTTGATTTAGAGTTTGGTTTAAATCCATTGTTTATTTACTTATTTTATGCTTTATGATTTGTCAAGCTCAGGCAGTGGGATGTTTAGCTCCCTAGCAATTATGATGGTGATATTTATTTATTTGCTTAGCTCCAGTAAAATTTGCTTTATGTATCTTGGAGCTCCTGTGTTTGGTACATATATACTTAGTATTGTTATGTCTTCCTATTGAATTTCTAAATATAATGACACTCTTTCTCTCTCTTCACATGTTGGCTTAATATACATTTTATCTGATATGAGAATAGATACTCCTCCTCTCTTTTGTTATCCATTTGTGTGGAATATTTTTTCCCATTCTTTCACGTTTAGTCTGTGTGTGTCCTTGTGATTTGGATGTGTTTTCAGCAAACAGAACATACTTAGGTTGTGCTTTTTCATTTCTTCAGCCAGCCTATGTATTTTGTGAATAACATTCAGTCCATTAATACTAATTAATATCATTGATATGTGGGATGTTTGTATGTTCATCTTATTGGGTAATCGCTTACTTCTTTGTTTTACTACTTGTTCTATTGTTTTATAAGATTTTTGAATTTGAAGGGTTTTTTTCAGTGATTGGACATGAGTGGGTATCTGTTGTGCTGACTTCTATATAATGTTGTTCTGAGTATTTCATACAGGGCAGGTCTAGTCATGACAAGTGCCCTCAGTGTTTGCTTGTCTGGAAATTCTTAATTTTTCCATTGAAAGTGAAAGTTAGTTTTGCAGAATATAAAAATTCTAGACTGGCCATTGTTCTGTTTAATTTAATTGAAAAAAGATCCCCAAACCCTTTTGGCTTAAGGTTTCTGCTGAGATGTCTACAGTTAGTTTGATGGGTTTTCTTTATAGGTTATTTGATTCTTTCATCTTGCTGCTTGCAGAATTTTCTCCTTCATTTTCACTTTGGTAAGGTTGATTACTATGTATCTGGGAGATTACCTATTTGCTATAAAACTTCCCATTGTTTGATATCCATCTTGTGTCTGTATGTCTGAATTTCTGGTGATAACAGGGAAGATTTCCTGAAAAATTTTCTCAAATAGGTTTTCCCTGCTGTTAGCTTTTTCTTCTTCCCCCTCAGGGATACTTATAATTAGAATGTTATTTCACTTCACATAGTCCTCTATCTCTTTCAGTGATTGGTCACACTTTTAATTCTCTTCTCTGCCTCCATGAATGAGAGGTTTATCTCAGGAGCTTTGTCTTCAAGCTCTGAGATTCTTTCATCTCCTTGATTTAGTCTGTTGTTAAAGCTTTCCTTTTTGTTGTGAAATGCCCTAAATGACTTTCATTTCTTTAAGTTCTATTATGTCCTTTATTATGTTGTCTAATTCTCTGATATATTTTTCATTTTTTAATTGAATTCCTGAAACATTTTTGGTATATTTCTTTGCTTTTCAACTTTCTCTTAAATTCCATTCATCTTATTTGCCATCTGTATTCTGATTCCATTTTTGTCATTTGGCAATTTTCTTGTGGGTGGAATCTGCTACTGTAGTTCCAGTATGTTCCCGTGGGAGCATCAAAGTATTTTATTTTTTTCATTTTGCCAGGGTCCACTTGCTTGTTTCTTCTCATGTAGCTCCTCTTCTCTCAGTTCCAGGTTAATAAGATTTACAGGGCATCTGTTCTCCTGTGATAGAAATTCTCTCAAATGAAGTCCAGGAGTTATGACTGCTCAGGGATGGGGAATCCTGAGTGAAGTGTTGAACTTTGGACAGGTTCTGTCAGCCTAGCAGTAGAAGTGGGTACACAGTTATGTGGTCCTGCAGTCCAGGCACAACTCTGGAGTCTCAGTGGTGGAGTCACCGGCCTGGTGAGGGCCCTGGAGCTACAGGGCAGAACCTTGGATTTGAGCACAGTGAGAGCTTCAGAGCTGGCTATGGGAATTTCAGGGGCAGAACCGCCTATATGGTGGGCTGTTATACCAGCCTGGAGGCTCCTGATGCCCATTCACACAGGCAGGGATTTTTCTCAGCAGTCCAGTGTCCTCTTAGGAGGGTCTAAACTGCTGATCATCAAAAGTTCTCACCCCACACCAATGATCCACTGAGGCAGTTGCCCCAGCCTTCCCAAATAGTGCCTGTGACACCTGGGGTTCCTCCTTTATTCAGCTCTCATACTGGAGTGGGATGGATGCTCAGCTCCCAGTCATAGAGCATGACACAGTAGGGCATCTATTCCTTCCCTGGCATTGCATAGTGATGCAAAAGTTACTGCTGGAAGGCTGGTTCCTAAGTGTATGTGGCTCCATGTGTAATAGTGATCAAAGTGGTATTGGTTGCAGAAACCTGAGATTGACAAGTGCCAGATGTCTGCTGCACCTGTTCACTGGTGGAATGTATCTGCACATATTCTGAGCAACTTTCCGATCAGCCCAGAGGTCTGCAATGGAAGAGCAAGTCCCCTCACAGACCAGACTGACTGTAACTTTTGCTTTTCTCCTAAAAAGCAGTGTCCCCTTGTGTTGATTTTATCCTCCTGTCTTCACTTCTTCCTGTCAGTGTGAATTGTATTGGGACTTCCAGCTTAATCTCTGAGATGTTGGGTGATGGTTGTAAGAATAAGCCATATCCTTTTTGATTGAGTTGGTAAATGCTGTAATGAGCTATAGATTTGTATTCCCTTTCAGTGGTTGATTTTGCAGGAAAGAGTCAACTGCAGAGGTGTGTGTGTGTATGTGTGTGTGCCTAAAATAAGCTCTAGTCCCACAGAAGGAGCTCTTGAATGTCCCAGGTTGAGTATATTTAGGTTGGGTGAGCCTGGAAGGCTTTGCAAAGCCTTGACAGGGTTCAATGGCCATTTTCCCAGCCGCTAGGGGTAGCTGCTGGGAGAAGTTTTGAGGCAGGCTTTCAAACCAGGACCACTGCTTATGAGGAAGGGGTCATTATTCCCTCACTGGCTGTCTGGAGTGAGTGCCACCCCTTTTGCATCACCCCTGTTCTCCTGTGTCTGGTTGCCAACAGGTGCATGAATGTGCAGAACTTGGTTGCTATGACACCATGGGCTGTGATCTTCCCTGTCAAAGGACCTACCCTAGTTCAACTGTGAGACTTTCCTGTAGGGGGATGGGCACTCCCCTAGATCACCATGTCTCAGATCCCCATGAGAGTCTCCCATCTGTTCCACCCATGTGTGCTTCCTCACCTCTCAAGTCTAGCTCCCAAATCTACCTGCCTGTGTCCCCTAGCAAGCCCCTCAAATCCTGGAGGCACATTATCTGGCCTGCATATCTGACCCACTGGTGTGCATATCTGGGAAATACCAGCAGGCAGAGAGCTCTCAGATTAGGCACCTCTGGTCCACTGCAGATCCTCTAGGGTAAAGAAAGATGTGGGCCTCACTGTCTATGGAAGCCTCAGACTGGAGGACACAACTGCTGGTGAGAGTAGGCCACTTGCCAAATTCTCTGCTCAAACTGTTCTTCCAGTTGCAATGGGTGGGCAAGGGCTGGGGAAGATAAGAGTCTGAATGGAAGAAGTCTGGCTGGCTAGCCTCTCAGGTAACTCTCTCCTTGGAGGGGAACACTGATTGGAATGTCCATGTTCCGGGATCATGCAAGCTCTCCCCGCAGTTCCATAGTTTCCACATTGCTTGGACTTGTGGGGATGGAAAACCTCCAAGTAACTTGGTAGCTTGCTGATCACCAAAGGAGTGTGGGAAAAGAAAGTGAGCCCCCCTTATGCCTTCATTGGGTTCCAAGACTCTCTGGGTTTGATCTTCACTGATATCTTTTTTTTTCCTATATTTTCTTCCTTCTCTGTTTCACAATCTTCCTCTGTGAGTTCCCCAGCAGGCTCTGGCACTTCTGTCTATGATCTCCACCTGAGCTGTGTCTCCTCTCCGATCTCCTTTATCTGAAACCCTACGTTCTCTCCAGAACAGCCCTGTAAGTGATATCTCTAGTAAGCCTTCTTGCCTTTAACCCCAAGTTTTATTTTGGAGGACTGTCTAGATTTTCTTCATGTTTGAAAATAAGTTTTGCAAGATAAATTATTGGTTGATATTGTTGTTGTTCTTGTTCATGTTGCCTTTGTTCTTGCTGTTGTCATGCTTTAAATATACCATCACACTGTCTTTGAATCTCCAAGATGCAGAATGAGAGATAGGATGTTAAACTTATTGAGAATTCTTTTTTATTTTATTTTATTTTATTTATTATGGGGGTACAAGTATAGTTGGGGATACATATATTGCCCCTGCCACACCTCTCACACCCCGCCTTGCCAGAGCTTCAAGCATGTCCAACCCTCAGGTGGTGCGCACGTCACCCATTATGTCCATATATACCTTTCCCCTCCTCGCCCCTCCCACCAGTCCACCACCCGATAAAAGTTTCCTTTTTTTTTTGACATTTTAGTTACATTGTATATCTTTGCCTCTCCCTAAGGAGGGTTAGAGGTAATCCCTTCCCCCCTGACAATGTACGTCACATCCCTAAGATGTGGGTCTCTCCCACTCCAATCCTTGGTGTACATTACAATTATTTGAGAATCATAGTTTAACTCAGTCAGTACCAATTTGATGGTGAGTAGATGTTTAGCCCATTTTCCAGATCTTGTGTCCCCTCACTTTGTATAATGGGCTTAAGCTTTATCGAGGATACCATAAATGGTGCTAGCTCGCTGTCGTTTCTTAGAATTGAGTAATATTCCATCGTGAGCATATACCAAATTTTAACTATCCATTCCTGGATTGATGGGCAGTTGGGTTGTTTCCAAATCCTTGCAATGGTGAATTGAGCTGCAATAAACATTTGGGTGCATATGTCTTTATAATAGAAAGTCTTATGCTATTTAGGTAGATGCCCAAGAATGCTATTGCAGGGTTGAATGGTATTTCTATTTCTATCTGTTTGAGGTATCTCCAAATACTTTTCCACAAAGGTCTGATCAAATTAAAAACTTTCTGCACTGCTAAGGAAACTATCATTAGAGCAAATAGACAACCCACAGACTGGGAGAAAATATTTGCCCTCTACACTTCTGACAAAGGCCTAATAACAAGAATATATCTAGAACTTTAAAGAATTAACAAGAAAAAATCAAAAAAACCCATTAAAAAATGGGCAATGGAATTGAGAATTCCTTATATGTGTTGAGTAAAATTTTTCTTGTTGCTCACAAAATTCTCTCTGTCTTTTGATGTTCAACACTTTGATTATAATATATTTAAGTCATGGTGTTTTAGGATTCTACTACATGGAGTTCATTGAATTTTTGGATATATACATTCATGTATTTCATTAACTTTGAGAAATTTGGGGCCATTATGAATGCAAATAATCTCTCTGTCTTATTTCCTTCATTTCTCTTTTGATAATACATTGCAATAGTAGCACATTGGTCCACTCGATGATGTCCGACAAGTTCCTTAGGATCCGTTAATTTTGTTTTTTTGACTTTCACTTTTTATTTTTTTTAATTTTTCCCCTTTTATTTCATCATATAATGGGGGTACAAATATTGTAAGGGTTACATACATTGTCCCTACCACCCCTACCCCCCACATGCCAGAGCTTCAAGAGAGTCCAATCCCTAGGTGGTACACACGGCACACATTATATAACTCTACATATCCTCCCCACTCCCGCCTGCCCTCCATCCAACAAAATATTTTTTTTTTACATTTTGGATACATTGTATCACTTTGCTTCTCCCTAAGAAGGATTTGAGGTATTCCCTTCCCCCCCCCCACAATGCTCGCCACATCCCTATGATGTGGGTCTTGCCCTGCCTCCCGAAACCCTGGTGAACACTACCACCATTTGAGCACCATAGATTTAAACAGTCAGTACCAATTTCATGGCGAGTAGATGTGGAGAACATTTTCCATATCTTGTGCCACTTCACTTTGGATAATGGGCTTAAGCTTAATCCAGGATAGCATAAACGGTGTTACCTCACTGTCATTTCTGAGAATTGAATAATATTCCATTGTGAGCATATACCACATTTTAGTTATCCACTCATGAATTGACGGGCACTTGGGTTGTTTCCATGACCGTGCAATAGTGAATTGTGCTGCCATAAACATAGGGGTGCAGATGTCTTTATAATAGAATGACTTATGCTCTTTTGGGTCGATGCTCAACAATGCTTTTGCTGGGTCGAATGGTATTTCTATTGCTAGCTGCTTGAGGTATCTCCAAATTGTTTTCCACAAAGGTTGCACTAATTTGCAGTCCCACCACCAGTGTAAGAGAGTTCCTGTCTCTTCCATCCTCGCCAGCATTTGTTGTTTTGGGATTTCTTAATATAGGCTATTCTCACTGGGGTTAGGTGATATCTCATTGTGGTTTTGATTTGCATTTCTCTGATGATTAGAGATGACGAGCATTTTTTTATATGTTTCCTTGCTGTTATTCTCTCTTCTATGGAGAAGTTTCTATTCATTTCCGTTACCCATTTCTTGGTGGGATTGTTTGATCTTTTCTTGTTAATTCTTTTAAGTTCTAGATAGATTCTTGTTATTAGGCCTTTATCAGTGGTGAAGAGAGCAAATATTTTCTCCCATTCTGTGGGATGTCTATTTACTCTACTGATAATTTCCTTGGCTGTGCATAAACTTTTTAATTTGATCAGATTCCATTTGTTTATTTTTGATGCAGCAGTGATTGCCTTGGGGGTCTTCCTCAAAAATTCTTTGCCTAGACCAATGTCTGATAGGGTTTTCCCAACATCTTCTTCTAGGATTCTTAAGGTATCATGCCTTAGGTTTAAGTCTGTTATCCATCTTGAGTGAATTTTTGTGAGAGGTGAAAGGTAGGGATCCTGCTTCATTCTTCTGCATGTAGCTAGCCAGTTTTCCCAGCACCATTTATTGAAGAGAGATTCTTTTCCCCATTGTATATTTTTGTCTGGTTTATCAAAGATTAGGTTACCATATACTGATGGTTTCATCTCTGGTATCTCAGATCTATTCCAGATATTGATCCTTCTGTTCTTGTGCCAATACCTGGCTGATTTAACTAGTATTGCTTTATAGTACAACCTGATGTCAGGAAGACTGATGCCTCCCAGGTTGTTCTTTTTACTTAAGATTGCTTTGGCTATAAGAGATTTTTTTCTGGTTCCATACAAAGTGAATAATTGTTTTTTCTAGCTCTGTAAAGAATGCTGATGGTAATTTGATGGGGATTGCATGGGTTATGTAGATCACTTTAGGTAATATTGAAATTTTAACGATATTGATTCTACCAATCCTTGAACAAGGTAGATTTTTCCACCTGTTTAAATCATTTGCAATTTCTTTTTTTAGTGTTTCTTAGTTCTCCTTGTATAAATGTTTTGTATCTTTGGTTAAATATACTCCTAGATATTTAATTTTCTTTGGGGCTATAGTAATGGGTATTGCATTTTTGATTTGGGTTTCTGCTTGGTGGTTCTTTTTTTCTTACTTTTTTCCTCTCCATTTTTTCTCTTGTGACATATCTTTTTCAGGATATTACAGGGGTAAAATTTTTAGGGTACATATATTGTCTTTGACCCACCCAAGACAGAGCTTCACAGGGTGTCCATTACACAGACAGTGTGTACTGCACCCACTAGGTGTGAATATATCCATCCCCTCTCCCCCTCCCACCCGTGCATCACTTAATAAATGTTACTACTATGTTTGCACATATGTGTTGAGAAAATAATACCAATTTGAAGGTGAGTACATGTGGTGCACATTTTTCCATTCTTGTGATACTACACATAGTAAAATGGGCTCCAACTCTAATGAGGATAATACAAGAGGTGCTAGATCACAATTGCTTTTTGTGCCTGAGTAGAACTCCATGGTGTACATATGCCATATTTAACTAATCCACTCATGTATTCATGTGTACTTGAGGTGTTTTCACATCTTTGCAATTGTGAATTGTACTGGTATAAACATTCTAGAGCATATGTCATTTTTTTTGAATGTCTTTTTTTTTCCTTTGAGCAAATACGCAGAAAAGGGGTTGCTGGATCAAATGGTAGTACTATATATAGTTTTTTGTGTTATCTCCATGTTAATTTCCATTGGGACTGTATTAGTTTGCAGTGCCACCAGGAATGTATGAGTGTTCCTATCTCTGCTCATCAATGCCATCATTTTTTGTTTGGGGACTTTTTGATAAAAGCCAGTCTCAGTAGAGTTAAGTGATATCTCACTGTGGTTTTGATTTGCATTTCTCTGATGATTAGAGATGTTGAGCATTTATTTATGTTTCTTGGCTATTAGTCTCCTTTCTTTGAAAAGTTTGTTAATTTACATTGCTGACATTTTAATGGTTTTTGTTTTTTATATTTTTCTTGCTGATTTTCCTGAGTTCTATATAGTTTCTACTAATCATTTCTTTATGGGATATGTAACATGCTTATATTTTCTCCATTTCTATAGGTTGTCCGTTTGCTCTTGTGATAGTTTCTTTGGCTATCCAGATGCATTTTAATTTGATCAGGTCCCATTTATTTATTTTTGTTGTTCTGTGACTGCCTTTGGGGTCTTCTTCATAAATTTTTTGCATAAGTCAATGTCTATAAGAGTTTTTCCAACATTTTCTTCTAGAATTCTTATGCTTTCATGCCTTAAGTTTCAGTCTCTTATCCACCATAAGTTGATTTGTTGTGAGAAGTGAAAGGTGAGGATCGTATTTCAGTCTTCTACATGTGGCTATCTAATTTTCCCAGAACCCTTTGAATAAAGATTATCTTCCCCAATGCATGTGTTTTTCTGCTTTTTCAAAAATTAGATGGCTATATGAGGATGGTGTTCTATCTGAGTGCTCAGTTCTGTTCTATTGGTCTATATCTCTGTTCTTGTGCTAATGTCATGCTGTTTTAGTTACTATAGCCTTGTAGTATAACTTGAAGTCTGGTGAAAAGACAAAAGACATCCTATTAAAAAAGATATCTACATTAGACTGTTTATAGAAGCACAATTCACAATTGCAAAGATATGGAAGTAACTCAAGTGTCCATAAATACATGAGTGGAATAATAGAATATGGTATATGTATACAATGGAATTCTACCCAGCCACAAAAAGACAATGGTGATGTAACACCTCTTGTATAATCCTTGATAGGGCTGGAGCCCATTCTACTAAGTTAAGTATCACAAGAATGGAAAAACAAGCAGCACATGTACACACCATCATTTGGTATTAACTGATCAACAGTTAAATGCATATATAGTAATAATATTCATTGGATGTTGGGGAGATAGTTGGAGGGAGGAGGGGATGGGTATATCCACACTTAATGGGTGTTGTGCACACCATCTGTGGGATGGACACGCTTGAAGCTCTGACTCTGGTGGGGAAAAGCCAATATATGTAACCTAAACAATTTTACTCCCATAATATGCTCAAATAAAAAAAAGAAATAAATGCATAAATAAATTATAAAGGTATAAGAAACTACTATGAACATCTACATCACCAACAAATTAGTTAACTTAGAAGAAATTAATACATTTCTAGACATATACAACCTACCAAGACTGAATGATGAAGAAATAGGAAATCTGAACAGAGCTACAACTATTAAGATGATCAAGTCAGTAATCAAAAACCTCCCAACCAAGGAAAATATAGAACAAGATGGCTTTACTTGTGTATTCTATAAAACATTTAAAAGGAATTAATGTCAATTTTTCTCAAGCATTTCAAAAAAATTAAAAGGAGAAAAAACTTTCAAACCCAATCTATGAGGCCAGCCTTACCCTGATACCAAAAGCAAAAAAGATAGTACAAGAGAAGGAAATTTCTGGTCAATATCCCTGGTAATCATAGATGCAAATATTCTCTACAGGACACTACCAAATGTAATTCAACAGTACATTTTAAAAATCATACATCATGACCAAGTGGGGGTTTATCCTTGGGATGTAAAAATGGTTCAACATATGCAAAAAATCATTTTGGTTCACCACATTAATAGATTAAATAATTAAAATCACATAATAATCTTGATAGATGTAGGAAGAACATTTGGCAAAAATCAACACTTATTTTATGATATAAAAACACTTGATAAACTAAGAATTAAAGGAAATTACTTAAAGATTATAAAGGCCATATTCAGTATTCATACTTTCAGTAAAGTATGAAATGCCCACAGCTTACGTACCCCATAATGAAAAACTAAAAGTTTTTTCTTGGACATCAGGAGCAATACAAAGATGTCCACTCTTACCACTTCTATTTGACATAGTACTTGGAATCTTACTCAGAGCAATTGTGCCAGAAAAATATAGGTAGTAAAATCAGAAACTAAGAAGCTAAATTATATCTCTTTGCAGATGACATATTCTTATATACACAAAACTCTAAACATCCCCCCTAAAATGCAGGAGTTACTAAACAAATTCAGCAAAATTGTGTGATATAAGATCAACATATGAAAAGCAATTGTGTTTCTATATACTAACAATAAACAATCCCAAAATGGAAGCAGTAAAACAATCACATTTATAACAGCATCAAAAATATTAAAAAATTACAAATAACAAAGGCAGTGAAAATCTGTACACTTAAAACTATAAAACATATTTGAAATAAATTAAAGAAGACATAAATAAAATGAAATGGCATTCCTTTTCATGGATTGAAAGACTTAATACTGTCAAAATGTCCATACATCACAAAGGGACCTACATATTCAATGCAATCTCTATCAAAATCCCAATGGCTTTTTTTTTTTACAAAAACATTAAACAAAGCTAAAATTTTTATGGAATCACCAAAAAAAGAAATCTCACATATCTGAAACAATCTTGAAAAAAAATAAAACTGAAGGCCTCACACTTCCTGATTTCAAAAATACATACTGTAGCAAGTCTACAGTAATCAGAACATTATAATATGGAGATAATGACAGACTTATAGACAGTGGAATTGAATGTGGATCTTGGAAATAAACCCATGCATATATGTTTAACTTAAATTCAAAAAAGTTTCCAAGAATACACAATAGAGAAAGGTAAATTCTTCCATAAATGTTTCTGGGAGAACTGTAAATACACATGCAAAAGTGAAATTGGACCCTTTTTCGAAACAAAAATTACATCAAAATTGATTAAATAAGTAAATGTAAGACCTGAACCTATAAATCTGTTGGAAGAAAACATAGGAGAAAAGCTTCATAACATTGGTTTTGGTAATGTTTTCTTGCATATGACACCAGAAAACATAGGTAAAAAAGCAAAAGTAGACAAATGGCACCAGATTACTAAAACATTCTGCACAGAAAAGGAAACAATCCGTGGAGTTAAAAGGCAAAGTACGTAACGGGAAAATATTTGCAAGCTGTACAACTGATTAAGGGCTAATATCCAAAATATATAGGGAACTTCTACAGCTCAATAGAAATAAAAAAGAAAAAAACAAATAACCTTATTTAAAAATTGGCAAACGAACTGAATAGACAATTCTCCAAAGGAGACATACAAATGGCCAACAACTGTATGAAAAGATACCCAACATCACTAATCATGATGGAAAGGCAAATCAAAATTACAATGAGTTATCACCTCACAACTGTTATGGTGAACATTGTCATAGTCTCTTTGTGCTGCTATAACAAAATATCTTAAACTGGGTAATTTATGAACTACAGATATGTATTTCTCACAGTTCTAGAAGCTGAGGAATCCAAGGTAAAGATAGTAGTAGATTTAGAGTCTGGTAAGAACTCATTTTCTCCTTCATATATGGTGTTGAGTCCTCACATGGTTGAAGGGGTAAAGGAGTTTTTTCCAGCCTCTAAGGGCACTAATCCCATTCACGAACAGATAGCCCTCATAACTTGATTACTTCCCAAAGGCCCCAACATTATCACATTTGATATTAGGTTCAAACATGTGAATTTTGAGAAGACACCATCATTCAGAAAATAGTACCCATTATTTTAAAAATCCAGAAAATATCAAATACTTATAGGAATGTGTATAAATTGGAACACTTGCATCCTGTTTGCAAAAATGTAAAAATGTGCAGATGTTATGGAAAACAGTATGGAGAGTCTGTAGAAAATTAAAAATACCAGCATATGATCTACCAATCCCATTTCTAGGTATTTAACGAAATGAGTTGAAATCAAGGTCTCAAAGACATACTTGCACTTCCGAGTTCATTACATCATTATTCACAACAGCGAAGATGTGAAAACAACCTAAATGTCATCAGTAAATTAATGAATTAAGAAAATGTGACATATATCTCTATATCTATAATATATAGTAATATTCAACCAGCAAAAAAGACAAAAATATTGTCATATGATGCAAGATGGATTAACCTTGATGACATTATGCTAGATGAAATAAGCCAATCACCTAAAAACAAACACTGCATAATTCCATTTATGTGAGGTATCTGAAATAATCAAACTCGTAAACAGAAAGTAGGATCGTGGTTGCTAGAGGCAATAAAGTAGGAAAAATAGGGCAGTTGCTCTTCAGTGGGTATGTAGTTTCAGTCATGCAAGATTGAAATGTTCTAGAGGTCTGCTAGTCAACATTCTGTTTATAGTTAACAATAATATTCTGTACACTTAAAAATTGGTTATGAGACTACATCTCATCTTATATATTTTATTACAATATGTAAATAAATAAAATATATACTCTTAAAAACGATGAACAGATCCAAAGTAAATCTTATCATACCCCAGATTGATTTTTAGCAGAAATTGACAAAATGATCCCCAAATTTATATGGAAACCAAAGGGGCCCTCAATAGCCAAAATAATCTTGAGAAAAACAAAGTTAGTGGACTCAAATTTCCTTATTTTAATATTTACCATAAAGCTATAGTAATCAAGATAGTGAGCTACTAGTAAAAGTGTAGACATGTGCAGTTCAATGGAGTAGAATTAAGATCCCGGAAATAAATTAAAACACTTAGGGGCAATTGATTTTTGAGAAACAACAAAGACATTTCAATCAAGGAATGAGTAATGATTTTAAAAATGATGCTGGGCAAAAAGACCAATACTTCATGATCTCATTTATATGGAGAATCTAAAAAATGCAAACTCATACAAACAGAAAATAGAATGGTAGCTAACAGTGGCTGGGGTGGGAGATGGGGAAATGGGATATGTTGGTCAAAAGATAGAAAGTTTTAGTCAGACATGAGGAATAAGTTTTAGTAATCTATTGCACAACATGATGACCAACTGTAGTTAATAATAATGTAGTATATACTCCCAAATTGATAAAGGAGTAGATTTTAAACATTCTCATGACAAAAAGTGATGAATAAGGTGGTAGATATGGTAATACACTTGATTTAATCTTTTCATGATATATACATACATCAAAACATCATATTGCACCCCATAAATTTAAGCAAGTATTATTTGTCAATAATTTTTTTAATCGCAGTTAGAATTGGTGCTGGGACAATTCACATCCACATATAAAAGAGTACATTTGCACTCTTACCTCACAATATACACTAAAATTAATCCAATAGATTAAAGACTTAAATATATGAGCCAAGACTATAAAATTCTTAGAAGAAAATGAAAGTGTACATTTTTGTTACCTTGTCTAAGTCAATGGTTACTTACATAGAAAATGAAAAGCAAATGCGATACAATGAAACTGGATAAATGTGATTTCATAAAAATTTAAACTTCCATGTTTCAATGGAAATCATGAAGAAAGTGAAAATACAATGCACGGAATGAGAGAATATGTTCAAATCATATGTTTGGTAAGATACTTGTATCCAAAATACATAAAAGACAGATCCAACTCAACAATGAAAAAACAAGCAATTAAACAATGCATTTGAGAAATGGGAAAATAACCTGACCAAACATTTCTTTAAAAAAGATATACAAAGAGCCGATAAGCACCTGAAAGGATGCTTAATA
The DNA here is from genome assembly GCA_008086735.1 of Cheirogaleus medius. Taxonomy (NCBI): domain Eukaryota; kingdom Metazoa; phylum Chordata; class Mammalia; order Primates; family Cheirogaleidae; genus Cheirogaleus; species Cheirogaleus medius. The sequence goes on from VBSM01000568.1 coordinate 6,183,330, forward strand.
TCAATAGTCATTAGGAGAATGCAAATTAAAACTGCAATAAGAAATTACAGCACATCCACTAGAATGGCTAATAGCAAATCACAGAAGCAAACGATGAAGATGTTAAGAACTGGAACCAATACATTGCTGATATGAATGCAAAATGTTGTAGTTGCTTTGGTTAACAGTCTTACAGTTTCTTAAAATTTGAAGAAAGAATTACCACATGACCCAATGATTCCACTCACAGATTTATACCCTAAAAATTAAAAACATATGTCCACAGAAAAACTTGTACATGAATGTTTGCAGGGGCATTATTCTAAAAGCAACAAGTTGGAAATAACCACTACCTAACAAGTACATAAACAAAACATGATATATACATACAATAGAATAGTATTCAACCACAAAAGGAATGAGATACTGATGTATGCTACAATACAGATGAATCATGAAAACATTGTGCTAAGTGAAAAAAAAGACAAAAAGGTAACATTTTATAATAATAAGATTTATATGAAATGTCTAAAATAGAAAAATACATAAATGGAAATTATACTAGTGATTACCAAGAGGCAAGAAGAGAATGGAAAATGATTGCTAATAAGTATGATGAGTTTCTGTTTGTTTGTTTGTTTTTTGGCAGTTCTTGATTTATTTTATTTTATTTATTTTAGAACATTACTGGGCTACAAAAGGTTTCATTATATAAACTGCTTTTGTACCATTTGAGTCCACGTTGTAAGTGTGTCCATGTCCCAGAGAGTGTGCATTGTACCCCTTAGGTGTGAATTTACCAATCCTCTACTCCCCCCCATCTAATTGATTTCCAATGAATGTTATTTCCATATGTGCACATAAGTCTTGATCAATTAGCTCCATATATAATGGTGTTTGATTTTTGATATTGTTGATACTTCACTTAGATGAATGGTCTCCAGTTCAATCCAGGATAATACAAAAGGTATCAGTTCATCACTTGACTATTCCTGAGCAGTACTCCATTGTATACATATATCATATATTATGAATGCATTCATGTATTGATGGGCACTTCAGCTGTTTCCACATCTTTCCAATTGTGAATTGTGTTGCTATACACATTCAAGTGCAGGTGTCTTTTATATAGAATATCCCTTTACCTTTAGGTAAATGTCTAGTTGTTGGATTGCTGGATCAAATGGTAGTTCTACTTCTAGTTCTTTGAGGTATCTCCATAATTCTTTCCCTAGAGGTTGTACTAGTTTGCAGTTCCACCAGGGGTGTATGAGTGTTCCTTTCTTTCCAAGTCCATGCCATCATTTATTGTTTTGGGACTTTTTGATAAAAGCCATTCTCAATGGAATTAAGTGATATCACATGGGGGTTTTGATTTGCATTTCCCTGATGATTAGAGATATTGACCATTTTTTGTATGTATTTTAGCGATTAGTCAATCTTCTCTTGAAAAGTTTCTCATTATGTCTTTTGCCCACTTTTCAATGGGGTTGTTTGATTTTTTCTTCCTGATTTATTGGAGTTCTTTATAAATTCTAGTTATCAGCCCTTTATTATATGCATAGCATGCAAATATTTTCACCCATTCTGTAGGTTGTCTATTCACTCTAACATCTGTTTCCTTGACTGTGAAGAAGCATTTTAACTTGACCAAGTTCCAATTATTTATTTTTGTTTTTGCAGTGATTGCCTTTGGGGTCTTCTTCATAAATTCTTTGCCTAGGGTGGTGTCTATAAGAGTTTTTCCAACATTTTCCCCTAGAATTCTTATGGTTTCATGCCTTAGATTAAAGTCTCTTGGTCAAGACCTAGGGGTTCTAGGCCTGGATTAATTCCTGTCTCTTTGTACCTGAAGATCAACCCCTCAGCATGCCAGGGAGATAAGTACTGATCCTGAGTTTACTATGCATTGTTCTAGCATGTTTGGTGAGCCTCTCTAGTTACCTCTGACATGCTCTCTTCACCTCTTCCTAACAGTGTGTAGTGAGTTAAGTCCCCCACCTTAATCTCGGTGATGGTCAGTGGTACTTGTAAGTATGAATCACCTGCTCTCGGATTCCTTGAGTTGGGAGGCACTATGCTCAGCTATGATCCCCCCCCCATCATTTATTGATGATGTGTGGAAGAGGCAGCTCCTGAGATGGCCTGAGTCAGGAGAGCTGTTCATGGGGAAGAGGACTAAATGCTTATATGCTAAGGCCTTGGCCTGGGGTCTTTTCACTCTTATCCAGTAATACAGTTTTTCTGTGGGGAAATGTAAGTGTTCCTCCAAATGGCCACTCCCTTGACCTTCTCAAACCCTGTAAAATTGAGTCAGTATATGCTGTAAAGGGCATGAAAATTGACCTCCCTGTCAGTAGGTTGTGCTTGCTGGAGGGAACAAGCTGTAATGTTTTGAGTCTTGAGACCAGCTCCAGACCCACAGGAGAAGCATTTGAATGCAATTGGTGGGTGGGGCCCTGGTATTTAAGGTGAGTCCTTATTTTATACCACAGCAGAGACAGGTGGAGGACTGTATCTGAGTGGGACTTGGTTGGGAGAGGTTGCCAGCAGGCTCTACAAAAGCTGGCAAGATAGCTGTTTTGGAAGAGGTCAAATGTGTGTTCCCAGCTTCTTCGCAAAGTTCCCAGGATGAGGCTGAAGAGGCCCCACTCAACCAGAAAGTCTGCTTGTGGAGAAGAAGCTGCCAGAGATTCACAATCTGATAGTCTGCAGTGGGCCTCACTCCTTGACCCCCTCCTTTGTTCCATGGTTTATCCTTGGCATCTGCCAGCAGGCAGGAGCTCAAGGCAGCTGAGCTCCCCCACAACTATGCTGTGGGCTGGGAGATCCCCTGCCTTGGATCCTGGCCTGAGCTTAGAATACAGGCCTACTGTGGGAGAAGGGGTGACCCACAAGCATGGTGCAGATAGGACCCACACTGTACTGTCCCCCCAGATCTGGCCACATGGTCTCCCTTGCCTCATACGACCAAGAAGATCAACCCTTGATCATGCCAGGGAGAAGTGTGCTGGTCCTGAGTTCCCCATGGGGTTCCCAAGCCAGAATGATGTCCCTCTGTCTCAGGGTGTGCCCCACTCTGATGGAACTGCTGGGCAAAGAGCACTAAGATGGGCTAGTGAACGATGAGCTCACAGACTGAGGACCCCTCAGTACACTGCAGGACCCCAAGGGGAAAGGCCTGAGCCCCATGCTCTGTGGAAGCCTCAGTGTTGTGGCTTAACTGTCTTCCTTGATGGCCATGTGGGGGGGCAGGAGGAAAATAGTCTTGATAGAGAAATGTTAGCACTCTGGTTATCTCCAGCCCTCTTTTTGGGAGGCAGTCCACCCAGAATTTTCAGGCTCTAGAGTTATGCAAATCACCTGGGACCCTCTGGACTCCTGTGGCTCCTGCAGTCTGGACCAGAGTTGGAAAATGTCTCTGTAGGAATGAGCAAGATAAAACCTGAGGAGGTGAAGTCCCTTGGGGAAGATAAAGGCTCACAGTGGGTAAAGAAGCAACATGGTGCCTGCCATCCAGGCTTGAGTCTGTATGGTGGGATGTCTTCCAGGGTTCTGGGAGCCTGGTGCCCTGTTCACAAGAAGCTCCTAGCTCAGTGGCAGCAGCAACCTCTGCATTTGTGTAGGCAGCAAGTCTCTCAAGCAGCTCAGGAATGCACTGACTGTCAGAAATGTGGCGGAGAGTTAAACAAACCACTCCACTTATCCTTCTTGCTAGATTCTAAGCCTCTTGGGGGTTGATCTTTGCCAATACCTTGCTCCTTCTTGTTCTGCTCCACCATTTCCTCCCATGGTTTCTCCTGAAGGTTCTGGCACCTTTCCTTCAGACCCACATCTGATCTATGTTGTCTGTTTGTTCATTTTTTCTCTTTCATCTAAACTTCTCCTTCTTGCTGAGATGCTCTGGCAGCTGGTGTCTCATGTCGGCCATATATATACCATTTTATTTATCCATTCATCCACTGAAGGGCAAAATATGGTTGATTCCACACCTTGCCTACTGTGAATAGTGCTGCAATAAACATGGGAGTACAGATATCTGTTTGACATACTGATTTTATTTCCTATGGCTATATAACCAGTAATGGGATTGGTGGATCATGTGGTAGTACGTTTTTTTTTAATTTTTGAGGACCCTCCATACTGTTTTCCACAGTGGCTCTATTAATTTATATTCCCACCAACAGCGTATAGAAGTTTTCCTTCCTCAATAGTCTTCTATTTTTTGCTTTTTGATAATATCCATTCTAACTTGGGTAATGTGACATTTTGCTGTAGTTTAGATTGCATTCCCCTTGTTATTAGTGGTGTTGAGTGAAAATCTAATTTCTAATCATTTTACTATCCTGCTTTTAACCCTTCCCTACCTTATTGTTTTTTGAACAAAGTTCAATATGACTAATGATGGCATTCCAAGACAAGCATGATCTTGGCTAAACTCCCTGGTCTCATCACCTACCATCCCCACTTAATTATCATTTTCCAGCACAATATTCCTTTCTCAGTTCAGATGCCTTGTTGTCCCAAGGTCTTCACAAATACTATTTCCTTTACCTCTGACAGCCTTTCCCAGCCTTTCATTGCCTAACTTTGACTTACACTTTAGACCTCAGCTCAAATTTCACTTATTCAGGGAAGTTTTCATTCACTATTCCAATATGAATTATGTACAGTGATGTGCCACATAATGATGTTTCAGTCAGTGATGGATGGCATATACAATGGTGGTCCGCCATAAGATTGTAAAAGAGCTGAGAAAATTTCTACTACCTAATGACTTCATAGCCATCTTGCCACCAAGCACAAAGCATTACTAACATGTTTGTGGTGATGCTAGTGTAAACAAAAGTAATGTGTTGTCACTTATATAAAAGTTTAGCATGTATAATTTTGTAGAGTATATAATAGTTGATAATGATAATAAGTCACTATGTTACTGGTATATGTATTTACTACATGATACTTTCAATTAATTTAGAGTATACTCTTTCTACTTATTTATAAAAAAGTAAACTGCAAGGTAGCCTCAGGCAGGTCCACCAGGAGATATTCCAGAAGAAGGCATTGTTGTCATAGGAGATAACAGCTCCATGTGTATTATTGCCCCTGAAGACCTCCCAATGGGATAAAATGTGAAGGTGGATGATAATGACATTGATAATCTTGACACTGTGGAAGCCTAGGCTAATGGGTGTTTTTGTCTTAATTTTTAACAAAAAATTTAAAAAGTAAAAAATAAAGAATTTTAAAATTAGAAAAAATGCTCATGGTGTAAGGATAAAGAAAGTATTTTTGAACAGGTGTATAATATGTTTGTGTTTTAAGCTACATGTTATTGCAAAGGAGATGAAACATTTTAAAAGATTATAAAGTAAAAAAGCCAGGACTAGCATCCAGTGTGGAGAGTTCTTCATCCTGGAAAAAAGGTCAAGGTGCACCCTCACCCATTGTTCAATGCATGTTTGTGGAGAAGCTGACGCTAAACCATTCCTAAATGATTTGTTTCTGTGTTGGAGTTTCATGTGTAGCAGAGAACCATTCTCCCTGAGATCTAGTGAAAGCCCTCAATGCAAGAGTTTATGGAAAAAAAAGAAAAAATATGAAAAAAATAAAAAAAAACTTATAGGAACCTAAGGAGAATTTACTATCAATGAAATAAAAATATTTTTATAAAGTTTTTATATAATTTTTAAAATTTAGCATTACATAAAGGTGAAGTATTTATAAAGTCTACAGTAATGTACAATAATGTTCTAGACCTTCACAGTCACCTGCCATTCACTTACTCACTGACACACCTAGTGCAACTTCTAGTCCTGTATGTTTCATTCATGGTAAGTGCCCTATACAGTTGTACCATTTTGTATCTTTTGTACTATAGATTTACTATAGTTTTCTAGTTAGATATGTTTATATACACAAATACTTACCACTGTTTTACAATTGCCTACAACAGTCAGTACCATAACATGATATACAAGTTTATATCCTAGGAGCAATATGCTATAGAATAGAGCCTAGGTATGGAGTAGGCTATACTGTCTAGATTTAAGTACACTCTGATATTTGTACAATAATTAAATTGTCTAAGGGCATATTTTTCAGAATGGATCCCCATTGTTAAGGGATGCATAACTGTATACAATTACAGATGCTCCTACTCATATGATGGTGTTCTTCTGTCCCAGTAAATCCATCATATATTCAAAGTATTGTGAGTTTTCAATTTATGATTTTTCACTTTATGATATTCTGTCCAGACATGACTCTATCATAAGTCAAGGAGCACACTGAATGCTGTTGCTTTCACACCACCATAAAGTCATAAAACCATAAGTCAGAGACCATCCGTTTATGTTTTCATATGACTCTGTAATTTTGCTTCATAAAATGCAATTAAATCATTATTAAGATAATTTTTAAATGTCTATCGAACCCAACAAACGATAAGCTCCTTGATGGCAAGGATGGACTCTGTTTTGTTCATGAATAAATTCAGACCAACTTGCTTTCACAATTTCCTGAATATTACTTTACCTGTGAATTCTTTTCATAGCCTACTACTAAAATGACACAGTAAGTTTTTGCTCACATATGTTACAATTCTCTTAATTACTCTTCATTTGGCCAAAGTAGAAAGTTATGCTGACAGTATCTATTTGATAAGATTTTGTTCCATTCACAAGGAGAAAAATAAATTCTCATTTTTACTTGCCATTTATGCAATTGTTTGTCCAAAGTAGTAGTCCTTATCAAAGCCTTACCTTTAATTTAGAAATCTGTGTCTTTCACAATCTGTTTCAGCAAGAGTTTTTCACAAATTGTTTTCACAAAAGCCCATTTCTCTTATACCAAGTAAAGCATTTTTTTATTGCAATAGATTTAGGGGGTATAAATGGATTTTATTTTATGGATGAATTATATAGTGGTGAAGTCTACCGATCACTCAAGTAGCGTGCATTGCACCAAATAGGTATTTTTTTCCTCCTGCTTCCATTTCCTACAGTTCCCCATCTGAGTCTCCAATGTCCATGTGTCACTCTGTATGACCACATATATGCATAGCTTAGCTCCTATTTATAAGTGAGAACATGTAGTATTTGGTTTTCTGTTCCTGAGTTACTTCACTTAGGATAATGGCCTCTGGTTTCACCCACATTGCTGAAAAAGACATTATTTCATTCCTTTTCATGGCTGTGTAGTATTCAATGTGTGTGTGAGTGTGTATATATATATATATGTATGTATATACACGCACACACACACACTCACACACACACACACACACACACAGATACTCCATTTTCATTATCCACTCATAAGTTGATGAGCATTTAGGTTGGTTAAACATCTTTGCAATTATAAAATGGGCTGTGATCAACATACGTGTGCAAGTGTCTTTTTGATATAATGACTTCTTTTCCTATGGGTAGATACCCACTAGTGGGATTGCTGGATCAAATGGTAGAATCTACTTTTAGTTCTTTGAGAAATATCCATACAGTTTTTCATAGAGGCTACACTAATTTACCTTCCCACTAACAGTGTGTAAGTATTGCCTTTTAATCATATCCATGCCAACATCTATTGATTTTGACTTTTTATTAATGGCCATTCTGACTGGCTGAAGGTGGTATGTAATTGTGATTTTAGTTTGCATTTCCCTGATGACTAGTTATGTTGACCATTTTTTCATATGTTTATTGGCCAATTATTTCTCTTCTTTTGAAAAAATTCTATTCATGTCTTTTGCCCAATTCTTAATGTTGGTATTTGGGGATATTTCTTGCTGATTTGAGTTCCTTATCAATTCTGGATATTAGTCTTTTGTCAGGTGTATAGTTTGATAATATTTCCTCACATACTGTAGGTTGTTTATTTACTCTGTTGATTATTTGTTTTGCTGTGCAGAAGCTTTTAAGTTTAATTTGGTCCCATTTATTTATTTTTGTTTTTGTCACAATTGATCTTGGGGTCTTAGTCATAAAATCTTCACCTAGGCCAATGTTGATATTAGTTTTTCCTGTTTTATTTTAGAATTTTTTAATGATTTTAGGTCTTACATTTAAAGCTTTAATGTATACTGAGTTAATTTTTTGTATGTTGAGAGATAGGGATACAGTTTCATCCTTCTATATGTGGCTATGCAATTTTACTAGTACCACTTATTGAATAGGGTGTCCTTTCTCCATTGGATGCCTTTGTCTGTTTAGTCCAAGATCAGCTGGTTGTAGGTATATAGTTTTATTTCTGTATTGTCCATTCTGTTCCATTGATCCATATGTCTACTTTAATACAAGTCATGTTATTTTGGCTACTATCACCTTTTAGTATAATTTAAAGTCAAGTAATATGATGAGCCAAGATTTGGTCCTCATTTTAAGGATTGTTTTAGCTGTTCAAGCTTTTTTAAAAATAATTCCATACGAAATTCAGAAAATTTTGTATAACTCTGTAGAAAATGACATTTGCTTTTTCATAGAGATTCCATTGAATCTGTAGATTTCTTTTTGTAGTATGGTTATTTTAACAATATTAATTATTTCAAACCATAAAAATGGGATGTTTCTCAATCTCATTTGTTTGTGTCCACTGTAATTTCTTTCATCAGTATTTTATATTTCTCTTTGTAGAAATAGTTCAACTCCTTGGATAAATATATTCCTAGGTATATATTTTCACAGCTATTGTAAATGGAATTGAGTTCTTTTTGTTTGTTTGTTTTGATAGTTTTTTATTTTTATTTCAATATATTATGGGGGCACAAATGTTTAGTTTCCCTGTATTACTCTTGTACAACCTGACTCACAGCTTCATACCATCCAGTCCATAGATGGTGAACACCGCTTTGATTAGCTGTGCATATACCCATCCCCTTCTCCCCCCTCCCTCCTGACTTACACGTGATGAATGTTATTACTATATATGCACTTAAGTGTTGATCAAATAATATCAATTTGATGGTGAGTACATGTGGTGCTTGCTTTTCCATTCTTGGGATACTTCACTTAGTAGAATGTGTTACAGCTCCATCCACCATAATACAAGAAGTGCTATATCACCATTGATTTTGTGGATGAATAAAATTCCATGGTATATACACACCAAATTTTGTTAATCCACTCATGTAATGATGGGCACTTGGGTTGTTTCCACATCTTTGCAGTTGTGTACAGTGCTGCTATAAACATTCAAGTGCACATAACTTTTTATTACAATGTCTTTTGTTCTTTTGGGTAGATGCCAACTATTGGAATTGCTGGATCAAATGGTAGTTTTACTTGTACCTTTTTGAGGCATCTCCATATTACTTTCTACAGAGGTTGTACTAGTTTTTAGTCCCACCAGCAGTGTATGAGTTTTCCTATCTCTCCACATCCACAACAACATTCATTGTTTTGGGACTTTTTGATAAAGGCCATTCTAGATAAGTGATATCTCAATGTGGTTTTGATTTTCATTTCCCTGATGATTAGAGATGTTGATCATTTTGTCATATGTTTGTTGGCCATTAGTCTACTTTTGGAAATTTTCAGTTCATGTCCTTTGCCTACTTTATGATAGGGTTGTTTGATTTTTTCTTGCTGATTTTCCTGAGTTCTATATAGATTCTAGGTATCAGCCCTTTATTGGATGTGTAGCATGCAAATATTTTCTCTCATTCTGTAGGTTGTCTGTTTGCTCTCATGATAGTTTCCTTGGCTTTGCAGAAGCTTTTTAATTTGATCAGGCCCCATTTATTTATTTTTGATGTTGCTGTTATTGCCTTTGGTGTCTTATTCATAAATTCTTTGCCTAGGCCAATGTCTATAAGTGTTTTTCCAAACTTTTCTTCTAGAATTCTTACAGTTTCATGCCTTAGGTTTAAGTTTGGTATCCAGATTGAGTTGATTTTGTGAGAGGTGAATGGGGTGGATCCTGTTTCAGTCTTCTACATATGGCTATCCAGTGTTACTAGCACCATTTATTGAATAAGAATTCTTACCCCAGTGTATGTTTTTGTCTGCTTTGCCGAAGATTAGATGGCTATAGGAGGATGATTTTATATCTGGGTTCTCACTTCCATTCCGTTGTTCCGTGTCTCAGTTCCTGTGTTAGTTAAAATGCTGTTTTAGTTACTATAGCCTTGTAGTATAGCTTGACATCTGGTAAATTGATGCCTCCCAATTTGTTCTTTCTGCTTAAGATTGCTTTTGCTATATGGGGTCTTTTTTGCGTCCAGATGAAGTGTAGAATTATTTTCGCTAGATCTATGAAAAATGACGTTGGTATTTTAATAGGGATTCAATGGAGTCTATAGATCCCTTTGGGTAATATAGACATTTTAACAATGTTGATTCTGTCGACCCATTAGCATGGTATGTTTTTCCACCTGTTTACAACCTCTGTTACTTCCTTCCCTATTGTTTCATAGTTCTCACTGTAGAGGTCTTTTGCCTGCTCAGTTAAATGTATTCCTAGGTATTTTATTTTCTTTGTTGCTATTGTGAAGGTATTGAGTCTTTGATTTGGTTCTCAGTTTGATGGTTGTTGGTGTATAGGAATGATACTGATTTCTGTACAATGATTTTGTAACCTCAGATTTTGCTGAATTTGTTTTTCAACTCCAGTAGTCTCATGGAAGAATATTTGGGGTTTTCTTGATATAAGATCATATTGTCAGCAAAGAGCGATAGTTTCACCTCTTCTGCCCCCGTTTGGATGTCTTTGATTTCTTTCTCTTGTCTGATTGTTCTGACTAGGAATTCCAGCACTATGTTGAATAGTAGTGGTGATAATGACAATCTTGTCTGGTTCCAGTTCTAAGTGGTAATGCTTTCAATTTGTCCCCATTCACTATGATGTTGGCTGTGGGTTTGTCATATATGGTTTGTATCATTTTTAGGTAAGTCCCATCTATGTCTATTTTATTAATGTTTCTTATCACAAAAGGATGCTGAATTTCTCAAATGTTTTTTCTGCATCTATTGAGAGGATCATATGGTCTTTGCTTTTCCTTCTATTTTTGTGATGAATTGCATTTATAGATTTGTGTATATTGAACCATCCTGCATCTCTGGGATAAAGCCCTCTTGGTCATGATTAATTATTTTCTCTTTTTTTTCAGAATATTATGAGTGTACAGACATTTTGATTACATTTTATGTCTTTCCATAACCCAAGCAAGGGATAAAGGCATTCCCTTTCCCTCTACAATGCTCACTGTGACCTTTAGTTTTTAGTTACACCTCCAAACCCCCTAATCGTGGAGAATGTTACTATCATGTGAGTACCATAGTGTTTATCAGTCAGTGCCAATTTGATAGTGATTGCATGGGGAGCCTATTCTTCGGATCTTGTGATAACTCACTTCAGATAAGGGGCTCACGCTGTATCCAGGCAAACATAAGAGGTGCTAGATCACTGTCATTTCTTATAATTGAGTAATATTCCATTGTATACATATACCAGATTTTAATAATCCACCCATGAATTGACGGGCACTTGGATTGTTTCCATATCCTTACAATATTGAATTGTACTGCCATAAACATTCAGGTGCAGATGCCTTTATTACAGAATGTCATTTGCTCTTATGGGTAGATGATTAATAGTGCTATTGCTGGATTGAATGGTATTTCTATTTTTAGCTCTTTTAGGCATCTCCAAATTCTTTCCCACAGGTCTTGCACTTATTTGCAGTCCCACCAGCAGTGTAATAGTGTTCCTGTCTCTCCATATCCTCACCTGCATTTGTTGTTTGGGGATTTTTTATAGAGGCCAGTATCACTGGAGGTAGGTGATATCTCATTGTGGTTTTGATTTGCATTTATCTAATGATTAGAGATGTTGAGCATTTTTCTATATGTTTGCAGGCCATTATTCTGTCTTCTTTTGAAAAGTTTCTGTTCATTTCTTTTGCCCAATTATTGATGGGGTTGATTGAATTTTTTATATTTTTTGATAAGAATCTAAATAGATTCTTGTTATCAGACCTTTATTGGATGTGTAGTGAGCAAATATTTTTTCCCTTTATGTAGGATGTCTATTTGCTCTAATGATAGTTTTCTTGGCTGTGCAAAAGATTTTTAATTTAATCAGATTCCATTTATTTATTTTTGTTGCTTTGGTTATTTCTTTGGGGGTCTTCTTCAAAAATTCTTTGCCTAGGCCGATTTCTGAAAGGGTATTTCCCAACATCTTCTTCTAGAATTCTTAAAGTTTCATACCTTAGGTTTAAGTCTGTTATCCATCTTGAATTGATTTTTGTGAAAGGTGAGAGGTGGGGATCCAGTTTCATCCTTCTGCATGTAGCTATCCAGTTTTCCCAGCACCATTTATTTAAAATAGGTTCGTTTCCCCAGTGTATATTTTTGTCTGCTTTGTCAAAGATTAGATTACCATATGGAATTAGTTTTATCTCTGGATTCTTGAGTCCTTTTCCAAAGGTCTATATCTCTGTTCTTGTGCCATTCACATGCTGTTTTATTTACTGCAGTCGTGTAGTCCAGCTTGAATAGCAAACAAATCCAAAAGTCAGACAAATAAAAGAAATAACTACAGTCAAAGCAGAACTAAATGCAATCAAAAATAATACTGAAGATCAATGAATCAAAAAGTTTTTTCTTTGAAAGGAATAACAAAATTGATAGACTTCTTACTATACTAACCAGCAATAGAATAAAAAGACCCAATTAAGCTCTATCAGAAATGAAAAAGGAGATATTACAGCTGATACCATGGACATTCAAAATATCGTATGTGAATACTATGTAAATCTCTTTGCACAAAAACTCAAAAACATATAAGAAATGGACAAATTTCTGGAAGCACACAACCTCCCAAGATGCAATCAGGAAGAAATAGAACTCCTGAAAGACCAGTAATGAGCAATAAGATTGAAGCAGTAATAAAAAAGCTTCCAACAACAACAAAAAAAGACCCAGACCAGATGGATTTCCAGCAGAATTTTATCAGACCTACACACGTGGTCTTAGCCAAAAGACCAAGAAATGATATTTATCAGACATACAAACAAGAGTTAATACCCATTCTACACAAAGGATTCTATAATATCAAAAAGGAAGGAGTACTCTCTAACTCATTCTACTAAGTCAGTATTACCTTGATACCAATGCTAAGAAAGGGCACAACAAAGAAAGAAAACAGTAGGCCCACATTATTTATGAATATAGGTGGAAAAATCCTCAAGATAATACCAGCAGACTTAATTCAACAGTACATCAAAAAAGAAATCCAAAATGACCAAGTGGGCTTCATCCCAGGGATTCAAGGATGGTCCAACATATGAAAATCAGTGAATGTAATTCACCACATAAACAAAACCAAATGCAAACAAAATATGATTATCTCAATAGATACAGAATAAGCATTCAAACAAAATTTAGCACAATTTCATGATAAAAACACTCAACACACTACATGTAGAAAGAACATATCTCAAAATTATAAAAGCCATATATGACAAACTCACAGCCAGCATCATACTGAATTGGGATAAGTTTAAAGCATTCCCACTAAGAAGTGGAACAAGACAAAGATTCCCACTGTCACCACTTCTGTTCACTATAGTGCTGGAAGGCCTAGCCAAAGCAATCAGGATAGAGAAAAAAAATAAGTGTATCTAAATCAGAAAAGTGAAGGTCAAATTATCTCTTTTTGCAGATAAGACCTTATATCTAGAAAACGCCAAAGATTTCACCAAAGGATGCCTAGAATTGATAAATAAATTCAGCAACGTCTCAGGCTATCAAATAAATGTACACAAACCAATACCATTACTATACAACAATAATAATCAAGCTGAGAGTCAAATCAAACACTGAATATCATTCAAAATTGCTTCAAAGAACATAAAATACCTAGGAATATACTTAAGGAAGGAGGTGAAAGATCTCTATAAAAAGAAATACAAAACACTGAGGAAAATAATCACAGATGAGCTATGTTTTTTTATGGAGATCTACTCAGCCATTATAAAATACAAATTAATACCTTTTGAAACAATCTTGATAGAACTGAATATCATTCTCTTAAGGGAACTATCACAAAAATGGAAAAACAAGCACCACGTGTTCTCGCTATTAAATTGGAACTAGTTGGTGAACTTACAACCGCACAGAGGGTAGCGAAACTCAATGGAAAGCAACTGAGTGAAGGAGGGAAGAGGGGAGGGAATAAACCAACCTAATGCGTACTATGAACACTATTTGTGTTATAAGCACACATACAGCCTACTATTTGTGTTATAGGCACACCTACAGCCTGGATTCAGGCATTACAAAAATGATCCATGTAACTTAATATATTAGTAACCCCTTAATATTTTGAAAGAAAAAAAAGAAAAAAAGAAGAAATCACAGATGATACAATCAAATAGAAAAGCATATCATGCTCATGTATTGGAAGAATCACCATTGTTAAAATGTCTATACTACCCAAAGTGACTTACAGATTCAGTACAATCCCCATTAAAATACCAACATCATATTTCACAGATCTAGAAAAAATAATTACCTACTTTGTTTGCAACCAGAAAAGAGCCCAAATAGTCAAAGCAATATTAAGTAAAAGTAACAAACCCAGAGCCACTACATTATCAGATGTCAAACTGTACCGCAAGGCTATATTAACCAAAACAGCATGATATATGCACAAAAATAGTGACATAGACCAATGAAACAAAACAGAAAACCCAGATATGATACCATCCAACACAGAAAACTGAGCTTTGGCAAAGAAGACAATAATATACACTGTGTGAAAGAAACACTATTCAATAAATGCTGCTGGGAAAATTGAATAGGCATATGTAGAGGATGGAAAGAAGATCCATATTTCTCCCCACTCACAACAATTAATTAAAGATCAATAAAGGACTTAAATGAAAATCATGAAACTATAAAAATTCTAGAAGAAAATGTTGAAAAAACTCTTCTAAATATTGGCCTAGGCAAAGTATTTATGAAGAAGACTCCTATAGTAATCACAGGAACAACAAAAATAAATCAAAGGGATTTGATAAATTACAAAGCTTCTGCACAGGCAAAGAAATAATCAATCAAGCAAATAGACAACCTACAGAATGGGAGAAAATATTCACAAGATATACATCGGATAGTGGTGAATTATTTTTTTGATGTGCTGCTGAATTCTATTTGCTAAAATTTTATTTAGGATTTTTGCATCTATATTCATGAGGGATATTGGTCTGTAATTTTCTTTTTTGTTGCATCCTTTCCTGGTTTTGGAATCAAGGTGATATTGGCTTTGTAGAATGAGTTAGGAAGAATACCATCCTTCTCAATGGTGTGAATAGTTTCTGTAGTATAGGTATGAGTTCATCTTTGTATGTTTGGTAGAACTATGAAGTGAAGACATCAGGCCCAGGACTTTTGCATTTGGGGAGGTTTTTAATTACTGCTTCAATTTCTGAGCTTGAGATTGATTTGTTCAAGGGCTTTATTCCAGGGATGCAAGGCTAGTTCAACATACTCAAGTCTATAAACGCAATTCACTTCATAAATAAAATCAAGAACAAAGACCACATGATTCTGTCAATAGATGCAGAAAAAGCATTTGACAAAGTCCAACATACCTTTATGATAAAAATTCTTAACAAAATTTGCATAGATGGCCCATAACTAAAATTTATCAAATCCATTTATGACAAACCCTCTGCTAATATCATATTAAAT
>VBSM01000568.1:6199106-6229923 GCA_008086735.1 Cheirogaleus medius
CGTGCCACCTGGGGATTGGACTCGCTTGAAGCTCTGGCATGTGGGGGGGAGGAGAGGTAGAGGCAATGTATATAACCCTAACAATATTTGTACCCCCATTATATGATGAAATTAAAAAAAGATATACATCGGATATAAGACTAATAACCAGAACCTACAAAGAACTCAAGCAAATCAGAAAGAAATAATCAAACAACCCCATTAAAAAGTGGGCTAAAGACATCCAGAGAACATATAAAAATGGCTAGTAAACATATAAAAATAGTTAACGTCACTAATCAGGAAAACGTAAATTATATGTACAATGAAATATCACCTTACTGCATTCAGAATAACTTTTATTTAAAAAGTCCAAAAACAACTGATGTGGATGCAGAGAAAAAGGATCAATTATTTACTGTTGGTGGTACTGCAAATTAGTACAGCCTCTATGGAAAATAGTATGGAAATTCCTCAAAGAACTAAAAGTTGACCTACCATTTGATCCAGCAATCCTGCCACTGTGTATTTACCCAAATGAAATGAAGTCATTTCATCAAAAAGACACCCACACTTGACTGCAATTCACAATTTCAAGGATGTGGAATCAATCCACATACCCAACAATTTATAAGTGTATTAACAATTGTTGTGTATATATGCCATGGAATACTACTTAGCCGTGAAGAAGGATGACTTAATGCCTTTTGCGACGATTTGGATGGACCTGAAGACAATTATCCTAAGTGAAGTATCTAAAGAATGGCAAAACAAACAGCACATGCACTCACTATTACATTGGAACTAGCTGATGGGCACACATGTACATAGAGGGAAGTAAAGCTCAATGGAAATCAAGCAGGGGGCACAGGAGGGGAGGGGCCAAAACATACTTAATGAATGCAATGAACGCTATCCGGGTGACTGGCACACTTTCCACCCTGACTCAAACATTCTAAAAGCGATTCACATAACCAAAAACATTTGTACCCCCATAAACTATGAAATTTTAAAAAATGCATGAGCGTTGGCAAGTTGTGTTAACATTATCAATGAGGAAAATAATAAATGAGCATATGCAGTCCATTATACACATTTTACACTAGTACCCTTGCCAATTAACATTCATTTGGATTAAGGCAGTTGCCCATTTTCCCATCAGAAGGACTCATGTATATGCAAATTTCAACGATTACCCCAAAGGTGGAACTGGGAAATAGGGCTATGATTCATAGATGGTGATTCTCAGAAAATTTCTGACTGAGTGAGGAAAAGAGATATGGGGACTGTTACTGTAGAATTCCTAACAGCTATTCAGTAAGTATAGTCAGAAACAGGAGATTGTGAGACCTACAGCTCACAGTCCTTAGTTATT
Organism: Cheirogaleus medius; assembly: GCA_008086735.1. NCBI lineage: Eukaryota > Metazoa > Chordata > Mammalia > Primates > Cheirogaleidae > Cheirogaleus > Cheirogaleus medius. The sequence continues at coordinate 6,200,461 of VBSM01000568.1, forward strand.
TGATCTCCTCTGCTACTTTGAAACTGTGAAAGCCTCTTAGAACATTAATAAGAATACCAGAATAGGTAATTCTTTGAATAGATGAAAGCTTTTTGAGAAAGCCCAAATCCTACTTATCCTTCAAAAGTATCTCCAATCCTGTCTTTCACCCAAAAAATGATTTTCCCAGGCCACTTTAGCCCAAATGCATGTCTCCTCCTCTCATGTTTTTGGAACCTACTGCCTTTAAGACTCATTGTGATACAGACTGTTAATAACAATGTCTTCTAGTAACTCACCTTTTTCTATATATTTGTTCTTTTGTATTTTGTTTAGCTTTTCATTTTTTCATCTTCCCTCGATCTAGACAATAAGTTCCTGGAGATCAAAGAATTTCTCATGCTTTTTAGTGTCTTCCTGATACTTATTGAATGAGTTTCACATATAGCAGCTGTAAGTGTGTTGACTAATTTATGATAATCATGATAATCAGGAAGGGAGAAATATGGAAACTACCAAAAATAAAAACCCCATTGGTACTCTAAAGATATTGAACAAGACTGATAAACTAAAAGCGCATAATATAAAGGTATCCCCTTTTGGGTCTCTACCACATAACTTTTTAAAATATGATCTCAAAGATTAGATGGATATATGAGGATGGTTTTATATCTGGGTTCTCACTGCTGTTCCATTGGTCTATGTCTTTCTGTTCTTTTTCCAGTCCCATGCTCTTTAAGTTACTGTAGGCTTGTAGTATAGATTGAAGTCTGGAAAATTGATGCCTCCCAATTTTTTCTTTTTGTTTAAGATTGCTTTTGCTATATGAGGTCTTCTCTGGTTTAATACAAAGCGTAGAATTATTTTTTATAGATTTGTGAAAAATGGTGTTTGTATTTTAATAGGGATTACATTGAATGTAGATCACTTTGGATAGTATAGACATTTTAACAATGTTTATCCTGCCCACCCTTGAGCATGCTATGGTTTTCCACCTGTTTATGTCCTCTGCTATTTCCTTCCTGAGTGTTTCTTAGTTCTCCCTGTAGAGGCCTTTTACCTCCTTAATGAAATATATTCCTAGGTATTTTATTTTCTTTGTTGCTATTGTGAAGGGTATTGAGTCTTTTATTTGGTTCTCAGTTTGACTGTTGTTGGCATATAGGAATGCTACTGATTTCTGTACATTGATTTTGTAACCTGAGACTTTGCTGAATTTGTTTATCAATTCCAGTAGTCTTATGGAATAATATTTGGGGTTTTCTAGATATAAGATCATATCATCAGCAAAGAGTGATAATTTGACATCTTCTGCCCCCATTTGTATGCCCTTGATTTCCTTTTCTTGTCTGACTTCTCTGGCTAGGACTTCCAGCACTATGTTGAATAGAAGTGGTGACAAATGGCAACCTTGTCTGGTTCCAGTTCTAAGAGTGAATGCTTTCAATTTTTCCCCATTCAGTATGATGTTGGCTGTGGGTTTGTCATAATTGCCTTGTATCATTTTTAGGTATGTCCTGTCTATGCCTATTTTGTAAAGTTTTCTTATCATAAAAGGTTGTGGAATTTTGTCAAATGTTCTTTCTGTGTCTATTGAGAGGATCATATGATTTTTGGTTTTGCTTGTATTTATGGGGTGTATTACATTTGTAGATGTGTGCATGTTGAACCATCCTTGCATCTCTAGTATAAAGCCCACCTGTTCATGATGAATTATTATTTTTTTTAATTTGCTGTTAGATTGGGTTTGCTAAGATTTTGTTGAAAATTTTTGCATCAATATTCATGAGGAATACTGGTCTGTAGTTTTCTTTTTTTTTTGTTTTGTCCTTTCCTTGCTTTGGTATCAAGGTGATATCACTTTCATATAATAAGTTGGGGAGGATTCCAACCTTCTCAGTGTCGTGGAATAATTTCTGCAGTGTAGGTATCAGCTCTTCTTTTTAGGTTTGGTAAAATTCAGGTGTCAACCGATCTGGTCCAGGGCATTATTTATTGGAAGATTTTTTATTGCTGCTTCAAATTCTATGCTTGATATTGGTATGTTCAGGAATTCAATTTCTTTCCTTTTGAGCCTAGGGAGGTTGTGTGCTTCTAAGAATCTGTCCATTTTTTCCATGTTTTGAGGTTTTGGGGTATAGAGATTTTTATAGTATTGAAAGATGATGTTTTGTATTTCATGGTGTCCTTCCTTTTTCATTTCTAATTGAGCTTAGGAATCCTTTCCATTCTATTTCTTGTCAATATAGCAAGAGCCTGTCAATGTCATTCATCTTTTCAAAAAAACAGCTTTTGGTTTCATTCATCTTCCGTATAGCTCTTTTCTTCTGAATTTCATTTACTTCTGCTCTGATCTTTACTATTTATTTTCTTCTGCTGGGTTTAGAATTGATTTGCTCTTCCTTTTCCAGTTCCTTGAGATGGCTTACTAGTTTTTTGGACTCTGAATTTTCTGTCTTTTTGATGTGAGCATTTAAAACTATTAGTTTTCCTCTCTGGAATGCTTTTGCTATGTCCCACAGATTTTGATAACTTGTGTCCCCATTATCATTTAGTTTGAATAATCTTTTTTCCATCTAGGCATTCAGCAATAGATTGTTTAAATTCCATGACTTTGTGAAGAGATGAGTGTTTCTGTTGGAATCAATCTCTAATTTTACTCCACTGTGGTCTGAGAAGATACATGGTATACTTTCTCTTTTTTTGAAATTTCTTGAGATCTATTTTTTGGACTAGGATGTGATAAATTTTAGAGAAGGTTTTATGAGATGATAAGAAGAATGTATATTCAGTTTTGTTTGGGTGGAATGTTTTGTGGATGTCTGCTAGACTTATTTGTTCCAGAGATCTTTTTAAGTTCTTTGTTTCTTTGCTTATTTTCTTCTTGGAAGATCTGTCCAATTCAGCCAGTGGGGTATTGAAATCCCCAGCTACTATGACTTTACTGTGTATCATGTTAGTTAGATCAATCAGGGTTTGCTTTATGTATCTGGCCGCTCCTGTGTTGGGTGCATAAATATTAAGAATTGTTAAGTCTTCTTGTAGGATTTGTCCTCCTCCACTATATAGTGACCATCTTTGTCTTTCTTTACTTTTACTGCTTTAAAGTTTATGTTATCTTCTGAATAAGAATAGCTACCACAGTTTCTTTCTTTCTTTTCTTTTCTTTTTCTTTCTTTCTTTCTTTTTTTTTTTTTGGTTTCCATTTGCCTGGAAGGTTTTTTTCCAACCCTGCACCTTGAGTCTTAATGTGTCCTTGTGGGTAAGATGTGTTTCCTGGAGACAGCAAATACTTGGCTTATCTTTTTTTTTTTTTTCTACTCAGCCAGTCTGTGTCTTATCAGTGTACAACTCAAGCCATTCATATTTATTGAGAGTTCATATTTCGGGTAGATTTCTGTTCATTTCTGTTCATTGTTGGGTAAATTCTTATTGCTTTGTTTTACCTCTCATGCTATTGTGGAATCAGGTTTCTGGAAATTTACTCTTGAGTTATTTGCTTTGGGGGATGCCTATTGGTCTGTTCAGTGTATAATACAGATCTGAGTACTTTCTGAAGAGCAGGTCTGGTCTTTGCAAATTCCACCAGTGATTGTTTATCTGGGAAAGTTTTTATTTCTCCCTCATAGATGAAGCTTAGTTTTGCCAGATAAAGAATTCTAGGTTGGCCAGTATTATGTTTTAGAAGATTAAGTGTGGGTCCCTAGTTACTTCTGGCTTGTAAGGTTTCAGTTGAAAAGTCTACATTTAGTCTGATAGGTTTGCTTTTGTAGGTTATCTGCTGTTTTGGTCTTATTGCTGGAAGGATTGCCTCTTTCGTGTTTACCGGCCAGCCTAATAACTATGCGATGTGGTGATTGCTTTTTCACGTTGAGTCTCCCAGGAGTTCTGTGTGATTCTTGCGCCTGGATATCTAGATTTCTGGATAAGCCAGGTAAGGATTCCTCCATTATTCCAAATAATAGATTTTCCAGCCTTTTTGTATTTTCTTCTTCCATTTCAGGGATGCCTATAATTCCTATGTTTGGTTTCTGTACATAATCCCACATTTCTTCTATGTTTTGTTCACATCTCTTGCTTCTGTATTCTTTTTCTTTATGTGATTTGTTTAGCACATAGGCATTATCTTCAGATTCTGAGATTCCTTCCTCTCTGTGATACAAACTATTCTTAAGGCTTTCCACTGTGTTTCATAGTTCCTTGAATGTCTCTTTCATTCCCAGTATTTCTGTTTGTTTCCTTCATAATATTTCAATTTCTCCAGATAATTTTTCATTCATTTCCTGTATTGTTATTGTGGCTTTTTTTGTGCTGGGTTTCTATTTTTTTCTTCAATTCAATTGAGTTTTCTTACAATCCATATTTGGAATTCTTCCTCTGTCATTTTAATCATTTCATTTAAGTTGATCTTAAATCAACTTGAGGATCTAATGATTTTGCGGGGTGTGACTTTTCTCTCTGATCTTTCATGTTTCCTGTGTTCTTTTGCTGATTTTTTTTATCTTTTTGGTCGAGAACTGTGGGTGCTAGGACTGGTTTATGGCTCTATCTCTAAGTCCCCAATGGTCATTCCTTGACATTGCTGGGGAGAGGCACACTGGTCCTGTATTTCCTTGCAGGTATTTTACAAGTTGGGTTACCTCTGACCTGTTTTCTTCACCTCTTGCCAATGGAGACTACTGAATTTGTCCCCCAGCTCAAACACCAACATAGTGGATTGTACTTGTGGGTGGACTCCACTGCTCTCTAATAGCTTGAGATGTAATGAACTGTGTTTAGCTATGGGGTTACACTCTCTATCCTTGATTGTAGATTGTGTGGAGGGGTCAGTTATCAAGGTAATCTGAAGTTTCTGTGGTAGGCTCTCTTCCCCTGGGTGGATTATATGAATTCCCAATCTTTGGGAGGGGCCTTTTCACTCCCAGGAGTTGCTTGGACCCTGTCTTCTCCTAAGGTGGGAGTAGTATTAAGTAGTACTAAGATCACAGCTGGTGTGTGCAATCCTGAGTGTGTGTGCTTCTATGGTTGCTTGACCTGCCACGAGGGAAATCTACTAATATACAATTCAGGGCTCTTTCACTGCACTTGGAGGGCTGCTTCTCATGGGAGGTGTCAATTGTTGCAATTGCTGAGGTCTGTGGCCAGGTGTTTCCTTACCTGTCCATAAACCCCAAGGCTGGCAACTGCTCAGACCCAGAGAGCAATCCATAGAGTAATGTTCTTAATAGATAGGCCATTCTGTGCCAGTGGGATGAATCAACAGGCTGCTAATTCTTGAACTTCAAAGTCCCACAATATTACACCTGCCATGCAGAGAAAGGGGCTCTCCTTGCTCCTACCCATCTCTAAGTGTGGAGTCTGCAGCACCTGGCCCAAGAGTCCCTGGGTTGGGGTGGGATGGTGCCTTAAACTGCCACAGCCAAACTGGACCTCCTAGGGGGGACCCAAAGGATGGCAGCTGACTGGACCTGAAGAGCGAGCACTGGAGATATTCACTTAGTAGGGGTTCCAAGCCGTGCTCATGGGCCTAATCAACAGGCCACCAACTACTTTTTTGGCACCAAAGTCCCACAGATCCTTGCCTGCTGCACAGAGAAAGCAACTTTTCTCCCTCCTCCCCACCTCTAAGGGAGGAGTCTGTAGCACTTGGCATGAAAGTTCCCAGGTTGTGGATTGGGTGGTGCCTGAAACTGCAGCCATGGAAGTGTCTCCTGGCTGGGGATCCCAATGATGATGGCCACCCATACCTGTATATCTAGCATTGGGTGTGAGCACACAGGAGTTGGCCTAAGTAAGTCCAGTAGGATGAATCAACAGGCTACCAGCTATTACTTCAGCATCAAAGTCCCACGGACTCATGTTTGTCTAGCAGATAGCCCAGTTCTCTTAGTCCCACTCAGAGTTGGCTGAATTTATGGTGGTTTCCAGGGGCAGAGCCCAGTTTTTGGCATTTGCCTCTCATGTGCTGGTCCCGTTGACATCCAGGGGAGAGGTGCCTATCTGCAAACTCTCTCACACGGTCCCAGTTGTGGGAAGCAACCACTAGACTAGTCCCTCCCCTGCCCTATGCAGTCCCAGCACAGAGCACCAGAGAGTTCAGTATGCTTCATGCTATTGTCTTCTCTCCACAGAGCCTAGTGTCCCATGCCACAACTTTGCACCAACTTCAGGCGTGTCCCTGTCTGAGTGTGTGTGAAGTTCTGTGGGGAAGCCAGGCATCCTCCTGTGTGTCAGATCACACAGCGCTGACTGGCTGGGTGGGCGTAGCCCTCTCATGCTGCACTCTGTTCACTATTGCATTTCTCACACTTTCTAGTCTTTGTAAATGTATTTCCCTTTCATCTTTTTTTCCTGCACTGTTTGTTCCATGCTGTTTCTCTGAAATTCACAATGCTGTTCTCAGGGGGTAGTGACTCACTTGTGTGTAGCCATCTGAGTTCTTTACCTCTTTCTCTAGGAGCAGTAAGTCAGGAGGCCACCACTTATCCCACATTTTTTTTTTATTATTTGAGCTTAAATGAAACAAAAGATCAAGGAGTTAAGATGACTCACTTAAAGTCACACTGTATGAAATTGAACTGTGGAGAACAGCCAAGATGGCTGACTAGAGATATTTATTGTTGGATCATCCAAGCTGGAAAGTAGTATATTGGACTGAGGGAAGTGGAAAGCAGTTGCAGCTCAGGTATAGATTGCAGGAAGAGACAGCAAAGATGTCCAGGGACCCAACCAAGAAAAATGGTGAAGTTTGGAGAGAAGAAGATGGAGAGGAGAAGACAGAGGTACGAACTAAACCCAGACAGTCTTGGAGCCCAGTGAAATGATAAGCAGGGCTTCTCCTCCCACACCTAGGTACTTTTGGTGGAAAGTGGAACACAGATAATATTGGGTGTGTTTCCACCCTCCACAAGCCCTGGCATGGAGGATACATAGGAATAGAGGTGTTAACCAGTGAACACCAGGGGTTTAGGTGTTAAAAAGGGACACTCCACAGGAGAGTGCCACGAGACAATGGAGTGTGGGCTTTCTTGCACCTGGACACTTCCTCCTCTTCACCTCCTCCAGCCACTGTATCAAGAAAGTAATTTTGGCTCAAGCCAGCTGCAACCTTGAGAATACTCTGAACTGAAAGGCACACAAATGGCTGTTTCTCTAGGGCAGGTGTGCATTCCTGGACAAGACTGCCACTGAGGGTGGGGCCGCCACAATTTAAGAGCTTCCTGCTCACCAGTGTTTTGAGGGATCACATGATGGCAACTTGAACAGGCGGGCCAAACCTGGCTCCCCTGGACATGAGAACAGTGCAGGGGAACACATGGGAGAGATCTCAGTCCTGGACTCGGGTGGTGATGAAGCCCTTGTATACATATCCAATGGGTGAGTGTGGAAGGGCATTGAGAAATGTGGATCTGTGAGCATGCCCATCCTCCACCCCCACTGGAGAACTGCCATATTGGATATGAGTGTGACATTCAGAGTGAGTTAGCATCACTCCTAGTTCCTATGAAAACCGAATGCCCCAGTCACATTGGTTGAGTGGCCCCTCCCCAACTCTTTATAATAGGGAGTGCAGCTTGATCAAAGAAATTTGTGTATGGCTGCTTCTCCCCAGTTAGAGCATGCCCCTAACATAGGCCTCTGCAGACAGAGAGGCCTACTTCTCTTCCCTTGGGGTCTTATGGTGGAATAGGCATGCACAATTTGGTAACCCCATACCCATCAGCACCCCACAGAGACACACGCTAGTGGATCAGACACATGGACTTCGGAGTATTTCCAGGACCAATCTTCAGCAGTGAGGGAATCCACATGGACTATTCTGATTGAAGAGTGCTGTGGAATTTCAGGGAGTGAATAGGGAGGGAGCTAACCCCGCCCTATAGAGAAACTGCATTAGTGAATAAGAGGAGAAAGAGCCTGGTATGGGGCCTCAGCACTCAAGTGAATAGGCCCCTCCTTTGAGAACAGCCTTGCTGGATGGGGAAATTGTCCTGAACTTCATGCCAGTGGCTCCCCCTAGCAGCAGGACAAGAAAACTATCAGTTTTGCTGAGACTTAGCAAAGCCTCTGAGGCTCGTGAAATCCAGCGAGGATTTGTCTTTCTCCTCCCACCACCTCAGGGGCAGTAGAGATCAAGCCCCCCACTGGGAGCTACAGAGTAACTCTGAAAGCCTGGGCATTCATGTGCCCCACCTGGGGGGTAAGAGCTTACAATGGGCATAAAATACCATATTGGCACCCAGTTTTCCATGTAAATTTCAAGCAACAACAGGGGAAACAACCCCATATCTATGCATAGTGCCTTCCAACTTAAACAAACAGAGAACAGCAGATTCATACTCACAAGTAATACCCACAATCTCAGAGATTAAGCTAGGGTATCTAACTCACTACACACTGTTGGAAAGAGATCAAGACAGCAGGTCACAGGTAACCTGAGAGGTTAATCAAACCTGCTAGAGTACCTCATAGGCAAATCAAAACTAGCACCCTTCTCCCTGGCATGCTCAGGGATTAATCTCCAGGGACCCAGGGACAGGCCCATAAGCCAGGACACACACTATCAGGTCTAAACTGAAAGACCAAATGAGAAGGAATCAGCAAAAAAAACCTCTGGAAACATGAAAAATAATGGCAAACGAACAAATGGACAAATTTTTGGAAACACACAGTCTCCCTAGACTCAATCAGTAATAAATAGAATTCCTGAACAGACCAATATCAAGCATTGAAACTGAAGCCATGATAAAAAATCTTCCAACAGAAAATAGTCTGGGAATGCATGGTTTCACAGCCAAGTTTTTCCAGACCTCCAAAGAACTGGTCCCTTGTTGAGAAATATGATTGAGGAATTAATGAGATGTAACTCATACTACCATTATTTTATTGTATAACCCAATATTACTATATTAAAGACAGAAACTGGAGTTTGCAGATTTTTGCCCTGAAGGAATGTGTGGACTCAATGGTTCACTTATTAGAGGCTGCTATCATGGGAGAGCTCTCAAATCTCTGGTAGGGATGTTTCCCAGGAAGGCTTCCCAGTATCTCAAAATCTGCGAGTTTCCTGTGTCTTGAAAGACAAGACAAGGCAAATATGGCCCACAGGATGTGAGCCAGAGACAATGAGTGCACTTTGCCCAGAGATGCACCCCAGTAAGTATAAACAACCGGTTTTATAGAGATGGGTTTTCTGCTCTCTCATGTCTGTCTACCTTTAAGTCCACAATAACTAATCAAAGAAATATAGAGTCACTATACCACTTTTGTTATACTTCTGTTAATTGACAACTACCTCTTAGAACTTAGAAGTTAGCCCCTGCAAGACTTTGTACCTGTTTGTTCACCTAGATAGATTAGAAGCCCCTTGAGAGGAATTTTGACCCCAACCCACTACCTGTATCCACTAGCAACTGCATTCCCTGATATGCAAATACGTTACCCTGACAACTGGTAATAGATGTCCATGATTATAAAACCTGTATGAATCTAACCATATTGATGGCATTCATGGGGATATGCCAGTCTCCTGTGTACCCCGCTGTGTTATATCTGATCTTTTTATATATAAAAGTATAAACTATACCTTAATCTATGTGTATTTTTTATTCTGTCTATTTCCTATCAATTTCATTATCCTCTGTGGCTACCCTTATCTTAGGGACTTGGATCCATTGGGAAAAGTAGTTAATCTCCTTGCAGGCCTGCCTCAAATAATCTCCCCTGAAGTTCCTATACTGCAGAAATTTTTTCATAACATCAAGAAGGAAGGTATCCTCCCTAACTCCTTCTACAAACCCAGTATCTTCTTGATACCAAAATCAGGAAAAGACTAAACAAAAAAAGAAATCTACAGACTAGCATCCCTTATGAATACACATGAAAACATTTTAAATAAATTCCTAGCAAACAAAATTCAGCTACACATCAAAAAAATTATACACCATGATCATGTGGGCTTCATCCACAAAATGCAAGGATGGTTCAACATATGCAAATCTATAAATGTGATTCACTACATAACTAGAAGTAAAAATAAAGCCATACAATCCTGTCAACAGATGCAGAAAAAGCATTTGACAAAATTTGGCACCCATTTATGTTAAGAACTCTTAACGATATATATATATATATGGAACATGCCTCAAAATTATAAAAACCATAATTAAAAAGCACCTAGCCATTATCATACAGAATGGGGAAAAATTGAAAATGTTCCCACTTATAATTGGAATGGGACAAGTATGGTCCTTGTCACCACTCCTATTCAACATAGTGCTGGAATTCCTAGCCAGAGCAATCAGCCAAGAGAAGAAAATCAAAGTATTCAAATGGGGAAAGAAGAAGTCAAATTATCACTCTTTGGTAATGACATGATCTTATATCTAAAAAACCCCGAAGATTCTGCCAAGAAACTCCTGGAATTGATAAATAAATTCAGCAAAGCCTCAGGTTACAAAATCAATGTACAAAATTCAGTAGCATTACTTTACACCAACGACAGTCAAGCTGAGAATTAAATTGAGGACTCAATAACTTTCATCATAGCAACAAAGAAAATAAAATATTTTGGAATACTTTTTAGCTAAGGATGTGAAAGACCTCTACAGGGAAAAGTATGAAACGCTGTAGAAGGAAATTGCAGAGTATGTAAACACATGGAAAAACATATCATGCTCATGGATTGGCAGAATCAACACTGTTAAAATGTCTATACTACCCACAATGATTTACAGATTCAGTGCAATCTCCATTAAAATACAAATTTCATTGTCCACAGATCTTTAAAAATAGTTCTATGCTTCATATGGAACCAAAGAGGACACTGAACAGCCAAACTAAACTTAAGCAAAAAGAACAGATTGCGAGGTATCACTTTCTGAGACTTCAAACTATACTACGAGGCTATAGTAATCCAACAGCATTAAACTGGCACAAGAATAGATACATAGACCAATGGATCAGAACAAACAACCCAGATATAATGCCATCCTCATATTGCCATCTGATTTTTGGCAAAGCAAACAATGAAAGAATCCCTATTTAATAAATGGTGTTGGGAAAATTGGATAGTCACACGTAGAAGACTGAAACTGAATCCATTACTCTCACCACTCACAAAAAATTAACTCACGATGGATAACAGACTTAACCCTAAGGCATGCAATTATTGGAATTATAGAAGAAAATGTTGGAAAAACACTTAGAGATACCTGCTCTGGCTGAAATTTTATGAAGAAGACCCCAAAGGAATCATAGGAACCACAAAAATAAATAAATGGGACCCAATTAAATTAAAAAGTTTTTTCACAGTCAGGAAAACTATCAATAGAGTTAATAGATAGCCTATAGAATGGGAGAAAATATTTGCAGGGTATACATCTGATAAAGGGCTAACAAACAGAATTTACAAAGAACTCAAGAAAATCAGCAAGAAAAATTCAATTTATTCCATTAAAAAGTTGACAAAATCCATGAACAGAAACTTTTCAAAAGAAAATAGACTAATGAACAATAAATATAGGAAAAAATGCTCAGCATCTCTACTTATCAGGGAAATTCAAATTAAAACCACAATGTGATGTCACCTAACACTAGTCATAATGGCTTTTACCAAAAAATCCCAAAACAACAGATGCTGGCATGGATGTAGAGAGAATGGAACACTTATACATTGTTGGTGGGACTGCATACTAGTACAACCACTATGGAAAGTGGTAGGGAGAGACATCAAAGAACTAAAGTACACTTACCATTTAATCCAGCAATTCCATTATTGGGTATTTATCCAAAGGTATAAAAGACTTTTATAAAAAAGCAATTGCACTTGAATGTTTATAGCAGCACAATTCACAATCTCAAAGATGTGGAAACAACCCAAGTGCCCATCAATACATGAGTGGATTAATAAAATGTGGTATATGTATACCATGGAGTGCTACTCACCTTAAAAAATGGTTAAATAATACCTTTTGTAACAACCTGGATGGAACTGGAGACAATCCTTCTAAGTGAAATATCTCAAGAATGGAAAATCAAACATTACATGTACTCCTGTGCACATATGGTAGTAAAAGTAAATTGAAATAAGGCGGATGGGAAGGAGGGAGGAGGAGATGGCTAAATACACAACTATCTGGTAAAATGCACACTATCTGTGTGATAGGCACACCCATAATTTGGACTCGAACTGTATAAAACCAATTCATGCCACCAAAATAATTGTACCCCTGTAATATTCTGAAATTTTCTTTAAAAAGAAATTGAACTGGGGCTTGTATTCAGATATTTGCATGCCAACCCAATTATACTGGAAGATAATATGGGGAAATGTTGTCAGAGTCATTAACCCTGTGCCTTCCCTTCTCAAAAGTACAACTTTCTTTAGTTCTTCAATCAGAGCATTTGAAGAATGGCTAACCTAGAAAAGGAAATTTTCTAAGGAATTGTTAAATAATTCTGAAGTTTAATGGTCAGGACTTCTTTCTTTCTCCCCTCAACATCAGAGATACTCTTCACAAGTGACAAGACAATAAAAAAAGAATACTGGGCAAGAAGCTCCTGTTGATGCTATATTTCTTGTCCGAGCTGAATACCAAAAGGTTTTTTTTCACAATGCATTATATCAACAAGAGGCTATTTGTATTTGTACCACAATTTAGAAAATAAAGAGTAAAATTAATTTGTACCCCTATAATATGCTGAAATAAAAAATAATAATAATAAAAAAATTAATTTCTAGGAATTAGCTGGGAAAGGTAATTATGATCTAAATTTGGATTCAGTGAAGAAATGCATTCCAGAGTTCAAACAATGGTCCAATAAACAAAACTTTGTTGAAAACTCCATTGGTACATTGGAGATAGTCTATACATATTTAAATAGCATATTTCTTACTTCACACACTGTCTGCATCATTATTATTATTATTTGAATGTCTATTCAATTCTCAAATAATATAAATAGTTACTTAGTAACTGAACAAGTTTGTGTTGAGTAGCTAGGAGGCAAATATTCAGCTAATCCTTAAAATGACACCATTTTCCAGGTAAGCTTTCTTCTTGTCTCAATTAGATGTTCTTTGATTTTATTATTAGTCAGGTACAGAGATAGGGTAAGCAAATAATAACTACCATTTATTAAAAGTTTACTATGTGCTAGGAATTTTATTAATTCTGGTAGTTGATCTGGGGTGAAACCTAGTTATTTTCAAAACTCCCTACCTGTTTTAGCTACATACTGATAGCTGAGAATAACTAACCTAAATTTTTGAAGATGCACATTATCCATGAATTCTTCTTCAATTCTTCTGGTTCATGCAGCTTTTAATCTCCTCAGAATTCATGTTTTTCTTATAGACACCCCCATGCAGTAATGGACTGCATTTTAATTGTCTCAAATATATTGATCTGTTCATCCTTGCTAGAATATATGTGCTCTGTGAATGAGAATATTTACTTATTTTTTTATCTGTCCACTATAACACATTGACTGCCTAGTGTGTGCCATATAGTGTTACAGCTGCTATTGTTTGTTATTTTATTTCATTTAATCCATGAGAAACCCTGTGTAGTAAACATTGTCTCCAATTCAGGAACGTGGGTTCTGTGGCTTAGAGAGTTTAAATAAACTCACCCAAGGATACACAGATAGATTCTAAAGCACAGAGGGTTCAAACTAAAATTTGAACTAAAGTTTAAACAATGCCTATGCTCCCACTTTCCATAATACCAGTAATTTTCAACCATTTCCTTAGTGGTGGATCCATTTCTTCAAGAAAATATCTAACACAGAAAATCAAGGCATAAGACAGGTAAAAACAGATCTGCTTTAATTCAAGAGAGTTGGTGACTCAAATTCCATCCACTTAGCCATGCTTTTCCCCTTTTCACTCAATGCCTACAACTCACTCCCGAGTTGGTTCTGAAATGACACTTTGTAACCTCCTTGAACTATAAGAAAAGCAATCCAAAAAATGGCACCATGCTGCCCCACATCACTGGGCATATAGTAGGAGCTAAAGAGAATACTGCTTATATTTAGACCATCATTGCCTCAGGCATAGTTTCAATAAAGGACACAGAAGAAAACCTTTTTTCTTAAGAAAGTTAAGGTAAAAAGATAGAAACAAACAAGTAAGTGAAAAGTAGTAAAAGACATTATGCTACAAAATAAGAAGGAAGAGAGAGAGAGAGAGAACTTAAGCATTTTTAGCCCAATAGAGTCCATAATAATAATAAAAAAATAAATGGCCTTACTTCTAGAAATCTCTGAGATTTAACTTAGTCCTTGGGAGGCTCTAAGCTATTTCACGCACTCTTGGCATAGTCAGTTATATAAACAAGCCTTAGTCATCACATGATCTAGAATAATGTAGGAAAGCTCACTCCAGGAGATTTTTAGGTTATACAAGAAGGAAATAGCTAGAACGAGCAACCATATGTTTCCTTTCTGACAGCTGCCAGGAGGAACTGCCTTGAGAGGACCTAAAATATACGTAGTTTTCCATTTGCCATTTTAAATAACTGACCCTTTTGACCATGTCAAACAAATGCCAATTGTAAGTTGCCATTTGAGCCCATCCTTGACAACATGCAATGGGATAAACTGATCCAACTTAAACTTTACCTCTGCCAAAGAATTCAACAGGCTAAGGAAAATCCAGCAGAGTGCCAGACAGGAGACAGTATGCCAAACTAGTATCAACAGGAAATAATACCACTTTAGACTGGTATTCTCTTGCAGAAGCCTTTGGTCTTACATGAGCAGACTATAATAGGGATATCCACTTCTGGATTGGATGCTCAGAAATTGTTAAGTAATTATTTTATTTGAATACATTCCATTTTTTGTTTATTTATTTTACCTATTTATTTCAAGACAATATGAGTGTACAAATATTTTGGTTGCATTTCATATCTTTGCCTCTCCCTAGCAAGGGTTAGAGGTATGCCCTTCCCCTCCACAATGCTCAACACATCCCTAAGATGTGGGTCTCTCCCTCCAACCCCCAAATCCCTGGTGAACACCACCACCCTTTGAGCACCATATTGTTAATCAGTCAGTACCAATTTGATGGCAAGTACATGTGGAGCTGATTCTTCTGATTTTGTGTCACTTCACTTCGGATAATGGGCTTAAGCTTAATCCAGGATAATATAAGTGGTGCTAGCTCACTGTCATTTCTTAAAATTGAGTAATATTCCATTGTAAACATATACCAAATTTTAATAATACACTCATGAATTGACGGGCACTTGGGTTGTTTCCACATCCTTGCAATGGTGAATTGTGCTGCCATAAACATTCGGGTGCAGATGTCTTTATTATAGAATGTCTTATGCTCTTCTGGGTAGATGCCTAATAATGCTATTGCTGGATCGAATGGTATTTCTATTTTTAGCTCTTTGAGGTATTTCCAAATTCTTTTCCACAAAGGTTGCACGAATTTGCAGTCCGACCAACAGTTTAAGAGTGTTCCTGTCTCTCCACATCCTCGCTAGCATTTGTTGTTTTGGGATTGGCTTAAATAGAGCTCTTGAACAAAAACGTCTGACAGATTTCTACAGAACATTCCACCCAAATAAAGTTGAATTTACATTCTTCTCAGTAGCCCATGGAACCTTCTCCAAAATTGATCACATACTAGGCCTCAGATCAAATCTCAACAAATTCAAGAAAATAGAAATTATACCATGTGTCTTCTCTGGCCATAGTGGTATAAAATTAGGATTCAATTCCTATAGAAACACTCACTGCTTCACAAAGTCATGGAAACTAAACAATCTATTGAAGAATTATTGGGTCAAGGAGGAAATTCAGAGGTAATTCAAGAGTTTCTTTGAACTAAATGATAACGGAGACACATGTTACCAAAACCTGTGGGATACAGCAAAAACATACCTGAGGAGAAAACTAATAGCAATAAACACTCACATGCAAAAAACAGAAAGCTTAGATACTGACAACCTAATGAATAGACTCAAGGAATTGGAAAAAGAAGAGCAAACCAATCCCAATCCTAGTGGAAGAAAAGAATTAACTAAGATCAAAGCAGAACTAAATGAAATTGAGAATAAGAGAATTATATGGAAGATCAACAAAATTGGTCCTATTTTAAACAATATATTTAATACTATATATTCCTAGAGAAATTATTTTAAAAAATATTAACATTAAGGCCAAACAAATTTCAGTGATTCAAAAGTGAAAAAGAATGAGAGCTTTTAGGTTAATCGGTGGTTGTTCCAGCTAAAGTCTTTGGGTATCATAGCATTGGCTTAAAGCTTCCATTAAGTCATTGTCAGTGTTGTAGATCCTGCATTTTGGCATAATCAGGGATCTCTTGTTGGTTTGGATATTCAATTATCTTATGTTTTACCCTACCTAATGTTAGCCAAGGGAAATATCTTACCTTGCATTATTCAAAAAACAGTGGCTTATTTATAATAATTCATAAATTATAATAATATAACACTATATATATAGTTATTCAACACTATTTATTGAGTGCATACTATGTACTTAGCACTGCTCTAGCACCAGGGATGCAGCAGAGAATGAGACAGATGTATATGTTCACAAAGAACTTTGATTTTAACAGAATAAGACAGACAATGCACAAATAAGAGGACAGTAGGTCTACCTTATCCATGGGTTCTGCATTCATGGATTTAACCAACCACAGGTCAAAAATATTTGAAAAATGTGGAGTCTGTACTGAACATGTATAGGTTTTTTTCTCATCACTATTCCTTAAAACAGCACAGTATAACAACTATATACAGAACATATACTTAATATTAACCACTTTGGTACCATGCTCACTGGCTGCGAAACCTTGCCCACAGCCAGCATTCATATTCCACATGATAGTTTGTGCTGTGCATTGATGACGAATCCGTTTTGCTCTTGTGTGATGAGGAAAACTTTAAAGCACTGAAAGCTTGTGTTACTTTACGGGCAGCTTTACTTGTAATGTAAATCAGAATAGGTAACATATACACATATGTTTTCATTACGTTATTTTTAAATGTTCACAATTTTATTTTGATAAATGAAAAATTAGAAAAGTCATATCATGGCTGTTGGCTAAAGTTGCTGTGCGCGTTCATCTGTGGCAATGGACTATAGTCAACACTGGTGCCGAAGTGGTTAAGTATTATAAGTAATGTAGAAATGATTGAAGACTAGACTGTCTAGAATGACTTAAGTATTATAAGTAATCCAGAGTACTGTACACTGGAGAATATGCCCAGTTTATATACAAATATTATTCCAGTTTATATCAGGAACTTGAGTATCCATAGGAGGTCCTGGAACCAATCCTCTACTGATACTGAGGGACGACTTTCTTTAGACAAATTTCAGATCCTGACAAATGTTGGGAAGAAAATTTTAAAAGGTAATGGGATAAAGAATTGAGAGCTACTCTGCATGGTCAAGTAAGCAATACTTGAACAAACAAACAAACAAACAAAAAATCATCCAAACAAAGATCTTTGTGAAGAGCAATCAAGACAGAGGGAACAGAAAGTGCAAAGGCCACAAGGCAAGAATGAGCTTGATGTGTCTGAGGAAAAACAAAAAGGCTGTGTGGCAAGAGTATTGTGAGTGAGAGTGAAGGTGGATTGAGATGAGGATGGAGATGTAGGCAAAGCTCAAATTATGTAGGGCTATAATATACTGTTTACATTTTATTATAAATGAAATGGGTTTAAAGTCCAGGGTTTTAAGCAGAGAAGTAAAAGATCATATTTGAAAATTTAAAATATTGGAGTGCATTCTTTGTGCAGAAGACCATTAGAAACAGGAATACCAGTTAAGAGGCTCTTACAATTATGCTGGAAAAGATGGTGATAATCACAAAGATGATGAGAAATTTTGAAGTTACAGCAGACTAACTTTGTCTTAGTCCATTTTCTCTGGTTTCTATAACAAAATGTCTTATATTAGGTATCTTATAAACAACACAAATTTACTTCTCACAGGTATGGAAGCTGAGAAGTCCAAGATCAAGGTTCTGGTTCATAGACGGCACTGAGGCCTCTTCTTAAAATTTTTATTTTATTTTTAACTGGCAAATGGCAAATATTAATTGTATCTATTTACGAGGTACAATCTACCGCATGTACTACCAAAATGTGATGTAGGGATACATGTATATTTTGTGGAATGATTAAAATCACTGTAATTAGCTTATTCTTCACCTTACATACTTATCATTTCTTTGTAGTGAGAATATTTAAAATCTACTCTTTTAGCAATTTTGAAATATAAAATACATTATTATTAACTATATTTACCAGGCTGTTCAATAGATCACCAAAACTTATTCCTGCTGTTACATTGAAACTTTGTACACTTTGTCTATCATCTCCCCTTTCCCTGTCTACCCTCCTACCCATAACTTCTGGTAATCTCCAGTCTACTCTCTTTTCGCCTTTTTTAGGTTCCATATGTAAGTGAAATCATGCAGTTGTCTTTCTGTATTTTCCTTTTGTATATATACACAACATTTTCTTTATCCATTCATCTGTTGATGGGTACTCAGTTTGTTTCCATATTTTGGCTATTGTGAATAATGCTGCAATAAATATGAAGTGCATACATGATGGAATGTTATTCAGCTTTTAAAAAGAAGGAAATTCTGTCATATGCAAAAACATGCATGAATATTTAGGACATTATGCTACGTGAATTAAGCCACTCTTCTGTGGATACCTGAGTCAGGTGGTACTGTATTCTGCTTTCCTTAATACTATGTCCCATCTGTTTTTAAGAATTAGCACACATTTCAGTTTGCCTGAGACAGACTCAGTTTCTCCCTATTAAATCAGTATAAGTATTAGTAACATCCTCTTTCAATCTCAAAAGTGTTTAGATTTGAACAATAAGTTACCTGTCCATTTAACTTTGACTCATAGCAATGTAAGCAGTTACTGGACTTTATAATACACCTTTCCCATTTGGGTTTTCTCCCACTGGCTAAGAATAGCACTGTCAGAACATTTTGGCATCAACTCCCCTCCTCTATTCTTTACTTTAAGAAATATTTCTTAGGTATCTCAGAAGAAAATATAGGACACAGAAAGAGCAAATGGGTCGAGTGTCGTAGAAGTTGATGAAGATGCACCTTGCTGACACAATTTTACTAAAGTCAAGGGCTCCAATTGGAACTCTTGCCATTTGGCCACCTCACCCTTGTCTGTTTCTCTGTATATTTTGCCTGCACTTCCATGTAACAGAAACATTTTCTCCTATTAACAGACCCTATGTTACCAATTTGAATACTAAGTTGGAATTCTGCTTCTTGAGCCCTTGTGGATCTTGTTATCTTCACGGAGAATCTCATTAATTTACATCTAGATAGTAAACAATGGACATGATCAAACAAAAGGATCCTAATGAAAAAACTCATTACTCATCAGCATTCATTTTCATAAATGATATTCATTAGGAGGAAGTATCATCCATAGAGTAGGAGGCAGACTTCTCTGGAATGTGTTAGACCTGGGATCTAGTCCTGCCTCCTCCCCAATTCTGTATGTCATTTAGTAAGTCACATCCTTGCAATTAACCTCAGTTTCTCCATATGTAAATTGACAGCGTTAGGCTTAATAATCTCTAAGCTCCCTTCCATTCAGATTTACTTTGGTTTTACTCACAGAAATTTGTGATATGTTCATTTTCCAAGTAGAAATTACAATTCAGGGGCATTGCAAATAAACTCGAAAGAATTCTACTAGAAGTACAAGCTGGACTGTCTAGTTGATATTAGAATGGGGGAGGTTGTGAGTAAAATCATGCAAACACAATTACCAGGGGCATATTTATCCCCCTTAAAAGAACAAACTGTTTTCAAGCACTTTTGAAGCATCCATTTACATACAAATCTATTTACATACAAATTCCTGATGACAAATAATTCTCAATTCATTACACTAGCTCCCAGAGGCCCTCTACTTGGCAACACTTTGTTAGGCTGGTTCGGCTTGCTGTAGCTCCTTGACTGTAATAAACTTGCTTTCAAATATTCTATCACTTTTTTAATTAAAGAAATTTTAATTAAAAAAAATTATTCAGGCCCCCAATTAGACTGAATTAACAAGGTTTTGCTTTACTACATTTTTGTTTATTAAGCTCTGCCAAGGCTCTTGCCACTGAATACCCATCTCCAGCTGCGCCCTGGCCTCTTCTCCAACTCAGTGAGTGTGAGAAACACTGTTGCTCCCTGAATGCCCACTGTGCCAGGGGGAGCCACATGGACCTAATTGGAAAGGGCCTGCTCCTGCCCTTCTGAAATCTTCTCTTCCCTTAGAATCTATTAATCCTTCCTTCCTATCCTGGTTGACATTATGGAAATCTTTCCCAGCCTTTTCTTCTCATGGGCATGACAGTTGGTTTGGGAGGAGCTTAGATAAACATGGAAAAACCATCCAGAAAATGACTATATTCCCAAAGGCAACTGGAGAGTTTCTAGGCCAGACTATTTCAAAATGCAGTCCAAAAATCACCTGCATCAGTACTGCCTAGGATACTTGTTTAAAATTCAGATTTTTCAGCCAGGCCACGGTGGCTCATGCATGTAATCCTAGCACCTTGGGAGGCTGAGGCAGGAGCATCACTTGAGGTCAGGAGTTCAAGACCAACCTGAGTAACATAGCAGGATCTGGTCTCTACAAAAAATAGAAAAATGTTAACCAAGTATGGTGGTATGTGCCTACAGTTCTAACTACTGAGGTGGGTAAGGCAGGAGGATCACTTCATCCCAGGAGTTTGAGGGTACAGTGAGCTATGATACTTCCACTGCTCTCATGGCTGGGCAAAAAAATTTAAAAAATAAAATAAAATTCAGATTCTTAGAAGCAACTTCTAGAACTATTGAATCAGAATCTTTGGGCATGGTGACAGGAGGTATATTTTTTACATGTTCCTCAGGTGATTCTGACACACACTAAAGTATAAGAATCACTGTCAATCTATGTTACCAGAAGCAGAATGGCCCACTATGGAATGAGAAAGAAAGAGGATTGGGAAAACTTCTGGAATAGCTAATGCTAATATTCATAATGCAAGGTAGTCATCCCAGGACTGACAAAAGCTACAATGATTATGTATATCAGAAATAATTCCATATAACAGATAATAATTATTGTATATTTAACATGTGTTCATCATTGTCATGATCTAAATAGCTCACTTCATCTTTTACCAGGTTTATTCCAT
Source organism: Cheirogaleus medius (assembly GCA_008086735.1). NCBI lineage: Eukaryota > Metazoa > Chordata > Mammalia > Primates > Cheirogaleidae > Cheirogaleus > Cheirogaleus medius. The sequence continues at coordinate 6,221,668 of VBSM01000568.1, forward strand.
TGAATTCTCTCAACAGCCTTGTGAAGTAGGAAATATTTTTATTCTCCTTTTCTGTATGAGTAAACTGAAGCTCAGAGAAGTTAAGTGACTTGCTGAATGTCAAGTACCTAGTAAAATGGAAGAGCCTGGAAGCGAGGTTTGTCCCTCACCTATAAGCTCGACAAAGGCAAGTACAAAGCCTGCTTTGACTCTGAGCCCCCACTGTCCAATCCAGACCTACAGAAGATAACCTAGTTAGGGTTTAAGTGAGATGAGGCTAAGGCTGTTATTGAATGCAAAGGAATGGAGGGGGAGGCTCTGGAGTAAGGGCCTCTAAGGGACCCAAAATCTCTGAGGCCTGGGACCCACCCTGACTACCCTCCAGGTTTCAGGCTCAAACACTTTGGCTCTCAAAATCCCTCCATTACCTTCTCTCCCATTACTTTTGTGACCCCTCCCAAAAAAATCAATGCTTTTTACATTTCCTTAATACTTGTACATGCAGGCTTCAGTCTGCATCCTGGCTATGCAGAAGCCCTTATCTGACTCAAGTGAGAAATATTCTCCCCTTACCAATATTCTTTGTCTTCATCTCACAGCCTCTTTTCCCTCCTTGACATGTGGAACTAATGTGATAAACTAATCCAACTAAACATGTTATGGCTAATAAAGACATGTCTTAACTTTTTCTTATGTATATGGGAGTCTTCCAAGCAATTAATCCAAAAAGTAACTAACGGTGGAAATTTCAGACATTGTTGCAGCCACCAATGTGGGTAATTTTAGGCCCAGATGGAGGGGCAAGGGCATTATGTAGAGGCATAAACTACACTATGAAACTACTAACATGTAATTTACTTCCAAAGTTGAAATGTAGTCCATCTGAGAGATTCAAAACAGTATACAAATTATTTCCTATACTTTAGAATGTTCATCATCCTCTTAGCTTTTTCAGAATTAGATGAAATGAAGATACTGTTGAAATAGTTGCTCATTTGTTCACATTCATTGAATGGCCCCCACAGTGTCAGTAACTCAGAAGTAATGCCTTTCACCTTCCAAGACTTAAATCATCCGATGATAAAACTCAAATGAGAAATCATCAATACAAAAAGAATGTGGTTTGTTACAAACAAACAAAGCCGATCAATTAAATAACAATTAAGTAGAGAAAATTATACTCATGAGGGACAACAGAAGCAGAGCAAAGAAAACAGGAGGAAGCAGGCTGCCCTGGCTATGGCCTGAAAGGGCCATGCCCTCCCTAACTCCAGCCCATGGCATCTGAGAGATGCATAGATTCTGGAAGCACAAAGTTGTAATGTGAGGAAAGGATGAAAAGTTAAGGATCATTTCTATTGTTGTCATGTTTTGGCTTTTCCCCCAATATAAAGATCCCTTTTAAAGATCAGCAAATTTGAGAAGGTGAAATGTACTGCTTACTGTCTGAACTTTCTGGCTTTCTCATCATTAAAAAAATCTTTATAAGACTTAAAATGAAAATGGATTTTAGTTTCTTTTAATAACACTATGGCCCTTTAACATGCTTCAATCTTTCTTTCATAAAGATTGCATCATTTTTATTTTCTGAAATAACTGGATTCAACCCCACAATAAGATATGATTAGCCAGAATTCTTGCTGCTCTCTGGTCAGAAAAGTTTGAATATATTCCAGAAGAAAACAGGGCACAATCTTTATCAGGTCTAGGAACTTCCCTTCAGTTCCAGTTCTGTGAAGAATCTTTATCAGGAACGGGTCTTGCATTTTGTAGAGTAAATCTTCTTAGTAGATTAAAATGATTCTGTGATTTGTGTACAGTAGTTATATGGCATATTACATTAATTGATTTTCAGATCAATTAAACCAAACTTGCATTCCTAGAATAAATTTCACTTGGTCATGTTATATTACCTTTCTTACATGTTTTAGGTTTGGTTAGCAAATATGTTTTGGGATTTATTTCTATCTATATTTATTAGAGATATTGTTCTTTAGTTATATTTTGTCTGGCTTTGTTGTGGGGCTAATACTTGCCTCATAGAATGAGTTGAGGAGTGTTCCATCCTCCTAAATTTTTAACAAATTAATGGAATATGAGGATATATGGGGATTATTTCCTTTTTAAATCTGTGAAAAATCTTGGCAATGAAGCTATCTGGGCCTAAGCCTGTTTTGAGATTTTAATTACTAATTTAATTTCTTCACTTGTTACACATTTATTCCAAATTTCTATCTCATCCTTAGTGAGTCTTGTCAGTTTGTGACTTCCTATGAATTTATTCATTTAGCCTAAGTTGTAAAATTTGTTGACATAAAGTTTTTCATAGTATTCCCTTATAAAAATTTTAATTCCCAAGGGATCAATAGTAATTCCCCTTTTGCATTCCTATTTTCTGTGGCCTGAGTTGTTCCTCTTTTTTTCATGGTTAATTCTATCTAAAGGTTTGCCAATTTTGTTGATATTTTCAAAAACAAACTTTCGATTTTATTTATCTCCTCCAGAGTTTTCTGTTTTCCATTTCTGTAATTTATGCTCTAATCTTTATTATTTTCTTCCCATTAGCTTGGCATCAGCTTGCTTAGCTCTCCTATATTCTTAAAGTGACTTTTGTGAGAGGTGAAAGGGGTGGATCCTGTTTCAGTCCTCTACATGTGGCAATCCAGTTTTCCCAGCACCATTTATTGAATAAGGATTGTTTTCTCCAGTGTATGTTTTTGTTTTCTGGAAATAGTCTTCTAGACATCAGCCTAGGCAAAGAATTTATGAAGAAGACCCTGAAGGCAATCACAGCAACAACAAAAATAAATAAATGGGGCTTGATGAAATTAAAAAGCTTCTGCAAGCCAAAGAAACTATCACAAGAGCAAACAGACAACCTACAGAATGGGAGAAAATATTTGCATGCTACACATCCAATAAAGGGCTGATAACTAGAATCTATTTAGAACTCAGGAAAATCAGGAACAAAAAAATCAAACAACCCTACCAAAAAGTGGGCAAAGGACATGAACAGAAACTTTTCAAAAGAAGACCAAATAATGGCCAATAAACATGAAAAAATGTTCAACATCTCTAATCATCAGGGAAATGCAAGTCAACACTACAATGAGATATCACTTCTCTCCAGTGAGAATGGCCTTTATCAAAAAGTCCCAAGACAATAAATGTTGGCGTGGATGCGGAGAGATAGGAACATTCATACACTGCTGTTGGGACTGCAAACTAGTTCAACCTCTGTGGAAAGCAATATGGAGATCCCTCAAAGAGATGCAAGCAGATATACCATTTGATCCAGCGCATTACTGGGCACCTACCCAGAAGAACAAAAGACACTCTACAAAAAGGGCATCTGCACTCGAATGTTTACAGCAGCACAATTCACAATTGCAAAGAAGTGGAAACACCCCAAGTGCCCATCAATACATGAGTGGATTAATAAAGTGTTGTATATGTATACCATGGAGTACTATTCAGCTATAAGAAATGCTGGTGATATTGCAACTCTTGTATTATCCTGGATAAAGCATCTAGTAAGTGAAGTATCTCAAGAAGGAAAAAATAAGCACCACATGTACTCACCATCAAATTGGTTTTAACTGATCAACACCTAAGTGCACATACACTAACATTCATCAGGCATTGGGCAGATGGGAGGAGGGAGGAGGGGATGTGTACATATATACATAATGAGTGTGATGTGCACCATCTGGGGGATGGATGGACTTGAAGCTCTGACTCAGAGGGGAGGTGGTGGCAAGGGCAATATGCGTAACCTAAACATTTGTACCCCTATAATATGCTGAAATGAAAAAAGAAAAGAAAGCCACTGATGGGCTTTTCAAAAAAATTAATAATAAAGTGACACCTATGACTATAGATTTGAGACTCTACTCTTTTAATTTGGGCATTTATAGCTATAAAATTCCCTGTGAGCATTTTAGCTGCATCTCATAAATTTTGAATATGTTGTCCTTTTTTCTTCATTCAGCTCAAAATTCTACTTTCCCTTATAATGTATCCTTTGACCAATGATTTATTTAGAAATACATTGCTCAGACTGGGCATGGTGGCTCATACCTATAATCCTAGCACTTTGAGAGGCTGAGGTGGAAGGATTGATTGAGGTCAGGATTTCGAGATCAGCCTGAGCAAGAGCAAGACCCTGCCTCTACACACACACCCACACACAAATTAGAAAACTTAGCTGGGAATGGTGTCCCAGTACTAAGGAGCCCGGGGCAGGAGGATTACTTAGGCCAGGAGTTTCAGGTTGCCATGAGCTCTGTTGATGCCACTGCACTCTAAGCCCAGGTGACAGAAGAAGACCTTGTTTCAAGAAAAAGATAAAAAAAAGAAAAGGAAAAAAGAAAAAGAAAAAAAATACACTGCTCAAATTCAATAAATGTGACACATCACGTTAACAGAATGAAGGACAACGGCAATATGATCGTTTCAATAGATGCAGAAAAAGCATTTGACAAAATTCAACATCTTTTCATCATAAATACACTCAACAAATTAGTTATAAAAGAATGTACCTCAGGCTGGGTGTGGTGGCTCATGCCTGTAATCCTAGCACTCTGGGAGGCCAAGGCGGGTGGATCGTTTGAGCTCAGGAGTTCGAGACCAGCCTGAGCAACAGTGAGACCCCGTCTCTACTAAATAAATAGAAATAAATTAACTGAATAACTGAAAATATATATATATTTATAATTAGCCAGGCATGGTGGTGCACATCTGCCGTCCCAGCTACTCGGTAGGCTGAGGCAGGAGGATTGCTTGAGACCAGGAATTGGAGGTTGCTGTGAACTAGGCTGATGCCATAGCACTCTAGCCCGGGAAACAGAGTGAGACTCTGTCTCAAAAAAAGAGAAAAAAAAAGAATGTACCTCAACACAGTAAAGATTATGTCTGACAAACTCACAGGTAACATTATACTCAACAAGGAACAGTGGAAAGATGTTTCTCTAAGATCCAGAATAAGACAAAAATACCTGTTATTGCCACTTCTATTGAACATAGTACTGGAAGTCCTAGACAGAGCAATTAGGCAGAAGAAAGAAATAAAAAATATTAAAATTTGAAATAAAGAAGTTAAATTGTCTCTGCCCACTGCATGATCTTATATATAGAAACAATAAATACTTCACAACAAATTGTTAAAACTAATAAACTAATTCAGTAAAGTTGCATGATACAAAATCAACATATAAAAATCACTATCATTTCTATACCACTAAAAGTAAATCACATGAAAAAGTAATTAAGAAAATAATCTCACAACAGTTTCAATAATATAAATACTAAGGAATACTCAACAGAAGACATGAAAAATCTCTAAATTTAAAGCTATGAAACATTGGTGAAAAAAATTGTACAAGATGACAGAAATAAATGGTGAGACATCCCATGTTCATGGATTAGAAAGATAAATATTCTTGAAATGTCCATAATACCCAAAGAGATCAGCAGATTCAAAGCAATCCTTATCAAAACACTAATGACATTCTTCACAGGACAAATAAACAGTATTCCTAAAATTTATATGATAGCACAACAAAAACCCAAACAACCAAGGCAATTTTGAACAAAAAGAACAATACTGAAGGGATTTCCCTACCTGATCTCAAAATATACTATAATGTTATAGTAACTAAAACATGACGATATTTGCATAAAACAGATACATGAACCAATGGAACAGAATAGAGAGTCCAGAAATAAATCCACACATTTACGGTCAGTTGGTTTTAGACAAAGATGTCATGAATATACAGTAGGGAAAGGACAGTCTCTTCAATAAATGGTGCTTGTAAAACTGGATGTCCACTTGCAGAAGAATGAAAAATAAACACTTATCTTACACCGTATACAAAAAAAATGCAAAATAAATTAAAAACTAAATGTAAGACCCAAAACTATGAAAAAATGGGCAAAGGATCTGAAAATATATTTCCCAACAGAATACATACAAATGACAAACAGGAATGAGAATATATGCTCAACATCACAAATCATCATCAGAGAAATTCAAATTAAAACCACAATTAGAAACCACCTCACACTTGTTAGAATAGCTATTGTCAAAATGGTGAAAGATAATGAGGGTTGCTGAATACATAGAGGAAAAGGAACGCTTTCACACTGTTGGCATTAATGTAAATTAGTGTACCCACTATAGAAAACAGTATGAATGTTCCTCAGAAAATTAAATATAGATCCACCATATAATCCAGCATTCTCACCATTGAGTATGTATCCAAAGGAAATGAACTCATGATAACAAAGTGATATCTGCACTCCCATGTTTACTGCAGCATTCTTAATGATAGCCAAGATATGGAATCAACCTAAGTGTCCATCAATAGATGAAAGGATAAAGAAAATGTGTTGTATATACACAATGGAATACTATTCAGCCATAAAAAATGAGGAAGTCCTACCATTTGCAACAACATGGATGAATCTGGAGAACATTATGTTAAATGAGATAAGCTAAGCACAGAAAGACAAAAACCATATGATCTCACTCATATGTGAAATGTAAAATGTTGGTCTCATAGAAGTAAAGAGTACAGCGGTGGTTACCAGGAACAAGGGTTGTCAGGGGAAGGAGTTTGGAGTGATTGTCATCGAAGGTTACAAAATTTCAGTTAGAAAGGAGGAATAAGTTCCAGAGATCTATTGCACAACATGATGACTAGAGTTAATCACATGTTGTATTTGAGAAAAAATGTTAAGAGAGTAGATAAGTGTTCTCACTGCAAAAGAATTATGTGAGGTAATGCATATGTTAATTAGTTTTATTTAGTTATTACTCAGTGTATATATGCTTTAAAACATCATGTTGTACATCATAAATAAATATAATGTTGTCTGTCAATTAAAAATTATAAAATAAGAAGTATTGGTTCATCATTTTTAAGAATTGAAAAACAAACACTACATGTACTCACCATTAAATTGGTACTAATTGATCAACACTTTTGTGCACATATGGAACTAACATTCATAGGGCATAGAGCAGGTAGGAGGTAGGAGGAGGGGATAGGTAAATTCACACCTAATGGGTATAGTGCACAACGTCTGGCAGGTGGGCACACTTGTAGCTCTGACTTGGGTGGTGCAAAGACAATATATGTAACCAAAGCATGTGCACCCTCATAATATTCTGAAATAAATAAATAAATAAAGTTAAAAAAATAAAAGAAATGTGTCGCTCTAATTCCAAATATTTGTATGTTTTCTAAATTTCTTTTGGTTATTGCCTTCGTATTAAGCTCCATTGTGACCATAGAGTTATTTTGTATGATTTTGATCCTTTGAATGTACTGATAATTTTTTATGACCCAGTGTATGTTCTATCCTGATAACATTTCATATTTGTTTCAGAAAAATCTATATTCTGTTGTTAGGTGGAGTGGTTTTCCAAGATATATATCTTTGCTAATTTTCTGTTTAGTTGTTCTACCAATTATTGAGAGCAGAGTATTGAAAACTTCAAATATTATTACTGATTTATCCATTTCTCCTTCCAATTTAGTTTCTGTTTCATATATTTTGGGGTTCTGTTGTGTTCTATAGACACACACACACACACACACATATATATATGTATATATATACATACACCTATATCTAACTGATGAAATTATCCTTTTATCATTATAAAATGTCTCCTTCTTACTCTGGAATTCCCATTATGCATATGTTGGTACACTTCAGGTGTCCAACAGAGAGCAAAGGCTTTGTTCATTTTCAGTCATTCTTTTATTCCTTTTCTTCCTCAAAAGGGATAATCTCAATCAACCTATCTTCCAGTTTGCTGATTCTTTCCTTACTGGTTCAAAGTTTTCTTTAACCTACCTAGTTTTTGTTATTTTTAATACAATTTTCAATGATTGCATTTTTCAACTCTAGAATTTCTCTTTCATTCTTTTTTGTTCTATTTGGCTCTTTATCAATCTCTCTTTGATGTGATGTTATCCTCATATTTTGCTTTAATTCAACAAGTATGGTTTCCTTTCTTATGTTGAATATATTGCAAACAGCTGATTTAATGTTTTTGTCAAGTAAGTCCAAAATATGGGTTTCTTAAAAGACAGGTTTTATTGATTATTTTTCCTGTGTATGAGCCATAATCTCCTCTTCCTTTGCATGCCTCTTAATTTTTTTCTTGAAAACCGGGCACTTATAATATTATATGGCAATAGTTGGAGGCTTGCCATATAATTGTGCAGCTTAAGAATTAATCTTAGGAGAAAGAATACGTGC
>VBSM01000568.1:6236510-6247315 GCA_008086735.1 Cheirogaleus medius
TTTCTCCGTTGTGACTGGAACTCCTCCCGGTTTTGTGTTACTCCTATCCCTTTCGATAGCAGTCAACATTGGAAGTCTATGCAAAATTGTTGACTGGAGGTAAGAATTTAACTGATCACCTTAAAAAATTGGAACAAGAAATAACCTCTACATTTCAAGAGAATCTGCCGGGGTTTAATAACGGGGAATTCTTCTCCAGCTTAGCTAATGGATTATCTCAGGCCAACCCCTTGGCCTCCTTAAAAACTATGCTTAGTAATATTGGAAATAATCTAGACATCCTCTTGTTTTTATCATGTATTGTGCTTCTAATTTATAGGTGCTGGAAGAGAAAGCAAAAGATTCAACAACAGCAGAAACAAAATGTCATGGCTGTGTTTCAGCGTGTTCATCTGCAAAAATAAGAAAGAATAGGGGGTATGTCGGAGGCTTGCCATATAATTGTGCAGCTTAAGAATTAATCTTAGGAGAGGGAATACGTGCCCAGCCCAGAGCATCATGAGAGTCATACGTTCCGGCTTAGGTTCACTTAACAAACAGGGTTGCTGCTTGAAGGCATAACAAAGAGTTTGAGCTTCTGCACATAAGCAAATGCTTCCCAGCACCACCGCCCTGGGGATATGGAGGTCACCTGATAAACATCTTGCCCTTATGGGTACTGCCTGAGCTCATGGGATGGCTGGTTAGCCAATGACAGGTAAGATCCCTCGAGGAGGGACAACCTAAGACAGGCACAGCCACAAGGGGCCAGGCCGAAAGGTATGGGAACGGAAAGTTTCCCTTTGTGGCTGCATTGCTTATCTGTGCTTATCTCAAACTCTGGCTTATGGCTGTCACCTTAAGCAATCGCATTAAGACCCTGAGTCATGGGACATCTGTGTCCTTAGGCTACGTGTTCTGGAATTTATGGCCGTTGCTGCAATGCCTGGGTGGTCACGTATAAGGAAGTAACTTTGATTTTTAGAGTATAAATATAAAATTACTGGTGCTTATAGCACTGCAGTCTTGTACCGTCTTTATGTGTGTCTGTGTCTTTCTTTGTGTGTTTCTCTGTGTTTTGTGTTCATCCCCCATCATAGCAAATGGGCCACGACAACTATCAAAGTCATAACCCCCCAAAATTAAGTGTTGTTCTTAGTTCTTACTGTTTTTGTTGTTATTACTGTTTGTTTACTAACTTTCTTGTACTAATTCTATGAAGTCTGCATTCTTTGTTGTGTGTATCCATTGAAGTCTCTGCTTGGTTAGCATAGTGGTCAGATAATGATTGAACAGATATTTCCTTAAATGTCTTGAACCTATGATGCTGCCACACTTTTCCAAGGGGCTCTCTAGAGGGGAGGGTGGAGCATGTCTCCAACACTCAGGTAATTTACAACTCTGCCATAATCATCAATTCCTGTTTGCATAGGTTTGTAATGTCAGCCAGAAGTGAAAGATTGGGACTTTCTCAATACTTATCTTGACATGCACACAACCCAGCACATGTGTGTCACCTTCTAGCTTTACAGGAGTACATTAAAAGTTTTTCAAGCCTTCTGTGGACATTTTGTTTCCAAGATCTTCATCTTAAGTTTTTGGCCAGGAACTTGTTAACTGCAACATGTATCCTGGTCTCAGACAACTACAATATTCAACAATTGTTGATTATTTTTTTACAAACATGCTGGGGATACAGCTTTCTTACAGAATGAGCTGTAAGTTAGGTCAAGAACAATACAATGCAATGGGGCTTTTCCAAAGAGTCGGGACACTGATTAAATAGTATTAAAACTCTGGGGATGTGGCTTTTGCAGGAGCTATAAATCTGGTCTGCCTTTTACAATATCTACAAGACTGATTGTTTTTACAGTGACCATAGTTGCAAGCTTCCTGATTTTCAATGCTACAATGGAACTGAGAGGAGGAGAATGAGGGTAGACCAAGTTAAACCACCACAAACCCTGCTGTTCTTATCAAGATACAAAAGGATTTTTTTGTTGAAAAAATGTTTCTAAGATTTTTGCATGCCTATGCTTATTTACAAGAGTTCAGTAAAAGTTGATTTTGAAAATCTTTATAATTTTGGGGTACTTTTATGGAGGTGTGTGTTTACAAAAATCCTCACTGTACTATTCTAAATATCTTGTCTTCAATGTAATTTAATTTTAACATGTAAGAATTGCTTTTTGCCAAAGATATATACATAAAATATCATGTCCACTTACTAAAATAAACCTGTATTCCATTATTCATCACTATATATTGGACACATTAATACCTGGCAGAAACTTCATTCTGAATCACAGCACTCACAAACATATGGCCCCATAACTTTGTATTTTACAGAATTATACTGTGACATTTCATGGTGACATTGGCCATAATACCAAAATTAATCTACCAAATTCTCAATCAAATATGATGTGTTCATTTTCAACAACAAAAATGACATATATGCCAAGGGAAGAAAATTACTCATCTACAGATTTCTGCATCATGCACTTACATATTATTTTTTGGTTTAGCCTCATGGACATTAGCACTGAATGCTTCTCACTCTTGGTCCAAAACATACCTAAAAATTATACATCATGTCATGTACCATTTTATTCTCTTGTAAATGTTCTGTGGAAAAGATGCTTTATGATATTTGTTTCTCTGGCAGAAAAGATGGCCAAGTACATATTGAACCTTTAAAAAGAACAAAAGATACTGGAAAATAAAGTCCTGATGTATATACTGAGATGTTTTCTAAGTAAATGGGCTTTGTTTAGCCCCTTGGGCAATTACTTGTCAGTCATTGGGCTGAAGTTAAACAGCTATGAGTCATGTAAGAAGCTGAAATATTCTTTTAAAATGTGCAAAAATCTATGACAATGCATTATTTCATTAAAGATTATGATGGCACTGAATGATGCTCTTGCACAGTTTGCTGGCATAAAGAAGTGAAATTGTCCCTTTTCCACTGAAGTACATCACCAAACTTTGGACAAAACATAGTATTTCTTTGAAAAGTTGAGGGATTATGGGAATCACACTCTGATAGGACTCACTTAAGTAACACATACACACACTAGAGTGGGATTTATAGTTCAGGTTTATATTAATGCTCAATAATTTATCTACAAATCCCTAGCATTCACCAACTTTAGAGATTTTATTTACATGTATATATTCATCATTATCCATGAGTCATATTTAAAAAATGAACAAGTGTCATGGTTTTCTCTTTATCTATAACACATAGCAAAATGTATAGTACACAGTAGGTGCCCACTAAATAGTTATTCAAAGTAAACAAGGTAGTTATTGATGAATAAAAATATTAAACAAAAGCTAAACACTGGAATACTGAATAAAGGAGAGGATTTATTGAGTGCTTTACCAGTCACTGTTCTAAGCACTTTACATGCAGTAACTCACTTAATCCATTTAGAAAGTAAATAAATAACTAAGAGACAGACAATTTACATTTGAAAGCATTGCATCACAGAGAAGTTAAATATCTTGCCCCAAATCTCTAGAGTAAGTGACAGATAAAAGATTAAATATTAGGCAGTGACAGTAAGTACAGCAGTGGTTCATTCAGTTAAAAATGTGAAATTCCATTTTTTACTGATTGAAGCCCAAGTTGGTGATTCATCAGTAACTTTTCCTGTAGCTTTGGGCATCCTTCAAGTGTATTCTGTGAAGTCTGCGAAGAAGTATAATCTGACAACCATTTGCCTGGTTCAGGTGATGGTATCCCAGAAAATGATTAATGATAAAGGTAAAGCATCTGATTCTGGAAGAAAAAAAAAGATAACTGGCTACACTATTCACTTGAGTAAAAACATCTCCCACAACATCTGGGAAAAGTCTCATGAAACTCAGTCATCAGTTTCACTGGATAATTGGATAACTATCAATTCTTTTAAATTAGACATAGAGAACTTCTAAGTAGAATAAAAATCATATACCACAGTCACATAGGGAAAAGAGGAAAGGGAAGCCATTACTGCAATAACTAACTACTCTCCCTTTCTCCTATAATTCATTCTCCATACAATCCTTATTTGTTTCTCCCTCTGGTCTCCTACCACTCTGTCACTTGTTCACTGTGCTCCACCAACGCTGGCATCATTGATGTTCCTTGAGCATGCTAGGGTCCTTCACCATCTCTCTAGAAAGAAATTAAGTTTTGTTGCTAAAAATAGCAGAACCATTTACAAGGAGACTCTATGGACATAGGTACAGGTCAGCTTTGCTCCACCTTTGGTTAGGACTGGGTGCCACAACATAATAAGGAAGAGAAAAACCTCATTGATATTGACTCAAAGAAAGCACCACACTACCCGTGTTTCTATTCTGGATCTGTAATTTGCTAGCTGTGTGATGTTCAGAATTTTACTTAGTGTGCCTCAGTGAGTGGCCTCATTTTTAAGATGGAAATAATAATAATGTTTGTTTCATGTTTTTTGAGGATTACAAGAGATAATGAATGAAAAGTGCTTAATTCAATGCCAGGTTCATAGTAATTCATTAGAAAGTAAATGTCAAGTACTATTATTATTATTATTATCACTTTTATTTTAAAAGATTAAATTCAGTAGCACATTTTGTCTGTCACACACCATATTTTCTGTACATACCATATAACCTGATACAAATTACATTAATCTTGTTTAATCACTAATATAATCCTATGCCATAATTATTCATGTCTCCAGTTTTAGGTGAAGAATCAGGTACAAAAATGTTTCTTAGCTTAGGAAATTTGATCTGAAAGCAAAGAAAATTTTATGAGGCAAACCTATGCTAAAGCCACATCCATGATGATAATACATGGTACTAATTGATGCCTAGATGCAATATACTAGCAAAATCCCTTATCAGTCTGGCATACTAGCTGAGCATGTATGTTCTGAAGTCATATTACCTGATTCAAATTCTATTTAATCACTTATAAAGGCAACAATCTTACACAAATTACTTAATCTCTCTGAGCCCCAGTCTCCTCTTCTATAAAATGGGGATATGGGAGTATCTGCTTCATAGGGCTAATGTTGTAATTATATATGTAAAATGACTATCATAAGTCCAGACACATAGAAAGTGTTCTGTAAAGTTTAACTCTTGCATATTATAAATTAGAAATACACATACCCCATGTGCTATGATTTTGTCAAGCAATTATCTTTCTAGGCATATTGTTAGAATCATAATATGTTGACATTGCACACAATGCTGACACACTTGGCCCACCCAAAGTAAAACATGTGCTTTGAATGTTTTTGCTCTAATAATAGCAGTGGATTTGCAGGAAACCATCCACATTGCCTCATCCAGTCTGCTAATTAAGGTCTCCTTTTGCCAGATGACCAGCCAGGACCAAGATGGCCTACATTGTCCTTTAAATACTTGATCTTCTGAATAAACTATTTCTAGATTATCATAATAAGCCATGGATACAAATAAACAAAGGTATAGCTAGTCAAATTGACTTAGCCCATCTGTTTTCAGAGTCATTCCCTGAAATTTAGCTTCTCTTTAAATATCAGTCTTCATTGATGACATTTTATCAGAAATAAAATACCTGTTTTGCAGACAGAATATGAAAATATGTAATATACTGAAAATTCCATGGATTAAAAAATCAACGTTTCCCTGATGATTAGAGATGTTGAACATTTTTTCATATGTTTGTTGGCCATTAGTCTGTCTTCTTTTGAAACGTTTCTGTTCATGTTCTTTGCCCACTTACTAATGGGGTTGTTGGATTTTTTTCTTGCCAATTTTTCTGAGTGCTACATATTTTTTATTTTTATTATTTATTTTTGAGACTCACTCTGTTGCCCTGGCGAGTGCCAAGGCATCAGCCTAGCTCACATCAACCTTGAAATCCTGGGCTAAAGTGATCCTCCTGCTTCAGCCTCCCTAGTAGCTGGGACTACAGGTACTCACACCATTACCGGCAATTTTTTTTTTCTAATTTTAGTAGAAATGGGGATCTCATTCTTGTTCAGGCTGGTCTCAAACTCCTGAACTCAAACTATCATCCTGCCTTGGCCTCCCACAATGCTAGGATTACAGGCGTCAGCCACCACACCCAGCCCTGAGTTCTATAATGATTCTAGTTATTAGCTTTTTATTGACTATGTAGCATGCAAATATTTTCTCCCATTCTGTAGGTTGTTTGTTTGCTCTTGTGATATTTCCCTTGCAGAACAGTTCCCTGTGCAGAAGCTTTTTAATTTGATCAGGCCCCATTTATTTATTTTTATTGTTGCTGTGATTGCCTTTGGGGACTTCTTCATAAATTCTTTCCCTAGGCCACTGTCTATAAGAGTTTTTCCAACATTTTCTTCTATAATTCTTATACTTTCATGCCTTGGGTTTAAGTATGTTTTCAACTGTGAGTTAATTTTTGTGAAAGGTGAGAGGTGCAGATCCTGTTTCAGTCTTTGACATGTGGCTATCCAATTTTCCCAACAACATGTGTGGAATAAGGATTCTTTTTCCCAGTGTATGTTTTCATCTGCTTTGTCAAATATTAGATGGCTCTAGGAGGATGGTTTATATCTGGGTTCCCAGTTCTGTTCCATTGGTATGTCTCTGTTCTTGTGCCAGTACAGTACTATCCTGTTTTAGTTACTAAAGCCTGGTAGTATAGCTTGATGTCTAGTAAATTGATGCCTCCCAATTTGTTCTTTTTGCTTAAGATTGCTTTTGCTATACGGGGCCATCTCTGGTTCCATATGAAGTGTAGAATTCTTTTTTCTAGATTTGTGAAAAATACGTTGGTATTTTAATAGGGATTGCATTGAGTCTGAAGATCACTTTGGGTAGTGCAGATCAAAACCACAATGAGATATCACTTAATTCCAGTAAGAATGGATTTTATCAAAAAGTCCCCAAACAAAAAATGTTGGTGTGGATACCAAGAGATAGGAACACTCATACAGTGCTGGTGGAACTGCAACCTCTGTGGAAAGCAATATGTAGATACCTCAAAGAGATACAAGTAAAACTATCATTTGATCCAGAAAGCCTATTACTGAGCATGTACTCAAAGGAAAAAAAAAGATACTCTATTAAAAAGACATATGCACTCAAATGTTTATAGCAGCACATTTCCCAATTGCAAATATGTGGAAACAACCCAAGCGCCTAACATTACGTGAATGAATTAATAACATGTGGTGCAAGTATGCCATGGAGTTCTACTCAGCCACAAAGCCACTGGTGATCCAGCACCTTCTGTATTATCCTGGATAGAGCTGGAGCCTATTCTACTAAGTGAAGTATCCCAAGAATGGAAAAACAAGCACCATATGTACACACCATCAAATTGGTATTAACTGATCAACACTTATGTGCACATTTAGTAGTAACATTCATTGGGTATCAGGCAGGTGGAAGGGGAGTAAGGGATGGGTATATTCACACCTAATGGGTGCAGTGTACTGGGGGACAGATGTACTTGAAGCTATGGCTCAGGTGGGGCAAAGGCAATATATATAACCTAAACATTTGTACCCCCGTAATAGGCTGAAATTAAAAGGGGGGGGAATAAATCAACTTTTCATCAGAAATTTAAATAGTAATTATAATCATAGATAGACAAAAGTTTCACTTTTTTTCACCACTTTACATTTCCTACACAATTAGTAGAGAAAATCTGTTTGTAAAAACATGATAAATGAATGAATGAATGAGTTTTTCTCAACAATAGCAGCAAAACAATAGTCAATAAAATGTCTCATTAGACAGCAACTCCCTATTGGCTCTCTTTCTTCAGTTATTTATAAGATTGATTCTTGAGGAGGAAAACTAAACCGTGTTGTCACTCTTACCACTAAATAAGCAACGGATTTCTAATTTATTTTCCTTTTTAAAAAACTAAGCATCATATATGCATGGAATATTTTTACTGAAATATAAGTAACATCTGGTTTAAATTCCCCATTTACATGTTCCATTATTTCTCCTTTTTCCAGGATCTGTATAATTTCTGGGTTTGTTATTAATAACATATTGATTTCCTTCGAATTTCAGACCTTTCTATAATGTCAGCCTCAAATAATGTTCTATCCTATAAATTTTGTTGGCTCTATAAAATTATAAAAAGAGGGGAGAGGAGAAGAGATGAAGAAAGGGGAGATTCTCATTGCACTTAATGAGGCTTATAGGTAAAAAAATCAGTGCATTTGTCAATTGGCAAGAAAAGTCTCTAAATTCATAGGAAAAACCGTGTTCTCTGCTTTAAGCAATGGGAAAAAGTGTTCTAAGTCCAATGAATGAATTTGAAAATAAATGAGTTTATTTTAATATATTAGAGTTCATTGAACAAATTTAAATGAAATTAATCAAAACCAAGTAAAATACCTTTTATTAACTTCTTTAAAGTAATTTTTTTACATACTTAAAACCTTTAAGAATATTATTATTTGATAATCGTGAAAAAAGCTTTTTATGTATTTGGCCAGAGCCTGTCTGCTGGTTTAAAAATGGACTCCTTTAATTCTTCTTGCCCTGATACACAGAGACAGCTCATATTTATATTATGTGTCATTTTCACTGTTACCTGGATATGAAACCACTCTCCAACTGCCACATTTAGTATACCAGAGGCAAATAAATAAATTGACACTGAAAAATAACCATCTTTGCCAATTGTGAGATGAAATCCTTGAGCTAGAGAAGGATAAAGCATTAAAGAACTATCAATAATAAAAATGTGAACTGACCCTTAAGGATAGCTTTCATTTCTTGCATTTGGTGGATTTTTAAGTTTCAAGATAGAGAAAAAGAACTACATGATGTATAGATGAATATGTGTATGTATGGATATATGAATATGAATATGTATGAATGTATGAATGAACCAAGAAAGATTAGGCATGTTTCACAATTCTCATACATCCAACACACTTACACAAAAATTTGTTTAATTAATTAAATTGACAAATAATAACTATATAGTTATGAGTACTATATTATGTTTCCATTTATGTATACATTGCAGAAATACTAAGCAAGCTAACTAACATATCCATCACCTCATCTACTTATCATGTGTTTCATGGTGATAATGTTAAAAATAGATTTTTTAGCAATTTTGAAATATACAATATCATCTTTGATGCTAAGTGACAGATTACCTATTAATCATGCACAGTTCATAGAAGTCATAGAAGGGCAGCCAGCCTGAGGCACATCATTTTGTTAGTCATTCATTCCCAAAAAAGAGACAACGATTTTGGGGAAAGCCTCATACTCCATGTGTAGAGTTTGGATTTGAATTTTCTCTTTAAATGTTTTGCTTTCTCAAGAACACAAACCAAAGGATATTGAGGTTTGGAATATTGAATATTTAAGCTAAATCAGAAGGTTCTAGCTTAGCTGTAGCTTAATCTCTTTCAAAAATACACAGGTTTGGCTCTGGTTCAAACTAAATTCTGTGTGTGCCTGTGTGTGTGTTTGTGAGTGTGTGTGTGTTAAAAATTTTATTTAGTCTACAACTCACTGAAAAGAATTCCAATCGACCCAGTTCATTTTGGCAACAAGATTATCATCCAGTTTAGTTCACAAAAGAGAACTGCTCTTCACAAAAGAGAGCAGCAGCTAAAGGCTTCCTAAAGAAGCCTTTCAATAAATTCTCAGTCTAAACATCTCCCTGCCCCTCACTGACCAAGATAAAATAGGCCTTAAGTATTTTTAATCCTGCATTCTCTGGCCACAGAGAAAGGATCTGTCGTGGAGAAGCAAACTAAAAAGTTGTTTGCTATAATACAACCAATATTCTTTAGAAACAACAGGGTTGTATTTGATCTGTATATGAGTCTGAGGGCAAAACTTGGGCTGAGAACCTTCAAATGCAGGTGACATAAAGTACAAGAGGCTGACTAGTAATATGGCTGTATACAAGTTATATTACTGACCAAAGTGTGCTTATAGCTTGATGGAAGATAAAAGAGAAATTAGCACAGGTTGAAAATGCCCTATATGTCAAATACTTTGCTATATCCTTTTATATATACAATCTCATTTATATTCCCAGCGAGACAATGGAATGAGTATTATCACTCATCCCTGCATTTTAGATTATGAACAAACTATTGGCCTAGATAACTTACATGACTGATCCAAGGCCACACAGTTAATATATGGTAGATCCTATATTAGAAGTTTCCAAAGCTCCTACCCTTTTTGCTTCTAAGGGTGCTGAGGACAGAGGTACGTGAGAATACTCTGGCACTCACAGTAAGAAGATGACCTGAAGATCAAACTTTTCTGCTCCATTTTAGGGAGCAGTACTCTTAGTACTGCTAAAAGAAACTCCTACCAAGCCTGTCTGTGCCCTTCTACATGGTTACTTCCTCTACTTCAGTAAAGAAAGCAATGATCAATAACAATGGCACCGGTAGGCCTTATGAGTAATAAGGTTCCCTAATAAACTACACATACAGTTGCATATTTATACATACAGATAGATCCTTTTCATATAAGCACAGAAAGTTCTGAGACAAATTGTAATTATTTATTTTATTATCTGCACTGGTGGAGAGAAATCACAAGTTTAATCCAAAATAAAAAATTAAATTGGACCAGGGGAGGGGGCGGCGAGGTGGCCGCTCCAGGGACCGGCTGAGAGCAGACTCTTGCTGCAGCACAGGCAGCCAGCAGAGATGGGGTCCCCTCTGTACTTCTAGAGGAGGTGGAGCAAGATGGCGGATGAGAAACAACGCCAGACAGAGCGTCTCTGCAGAAAAGAAAGCTTCTAGAAGATTAGAAGAAAGAAGCAAGCAAACGACCATACATCGGACGGGGGTCGGAAGGAG
>VBSM01000568.1:6251014-6289909 GCA_008086735.1 Cheirogaleus medius
TTTCTTAGAATTGAGTAATATTCCATTGTAAACATATACCAAATTTTAATAGTCTAGTCATGAATTGATGAGCACTTGGCTTTTTTCCATGTCCTTGCAATAGTTAATTGTGCTGCCATAAACGTTTGGGTGCAGATGTCTTTATAATAGAAAGTCATATGCTTTTTTGGGTAGATGCCTAATAATGCTGTTGCTGGGTCGAATGGTATTTCTATTTTTAGCTGTCTGAGTTATCTCCAAATACTTTCCCCCAAAGGTTGCACTAATTTGCGGTCCCACCAGCAGTGTAAGAGTGTTCCTATCTCTCCACATCCTCACCAGCATTTGTTGTTTTGGGATATTTTGATACAGACCAATTTCACTGGGGTTAGGTGATATCTGATTGTGGTTTGGATTTGCCTTTCTCTAATGATTAGACATGATGAGCATTTTTTTATATGTTTGAAGGCCAATAGTCTGTCTTCTTTGGAAAGTTTCTGTTCATTTCCATTGCCCATTTCTTGATGGGGTTGTTTGATTTTTTCTTGTTAATTCTTTTGAGTTCTAGATAGATTCTTTTTATCAGACCTTTATTGGAAGTGAAGAGAGCAAATATTGTCTCCCATTCTGTACGTTGTCTATTCACTCTAATGATAGTTTCTTTGGCTGAGAAGAAGCTTTTTAATTTCATCAGATCCCATTTGTCTATTGTACTGTTCAGTTTGTAAGGCAGATCTGAGTACTTCTTGTAGAGCTGGTCTGGTCTTTGCAAATTCCTTCAACAATTGGTTTTCTGAGAAGGATTTTATTTCTCCCTCATAGATGAAACTTAATTTTGCCAGATAAAGAATTCTGGGTTGGGTATTATTCCATTTTAGAAGATTAAGGATAGGCACCCAATCCCTTCTGGCTTGTAAAGTTTCCATTGAGAAATCTGCAGTTAGTCTGAAAGGCCTTACTTTGTAGGTTATTTGTTGCTTTCTTCTCATTGCCGGGAGAATTGCTTCTTTCGTGTTTACTTTGGTTAGTCTAATAACCACATGATGAGGTGATTGACTTTTCAGATTTAGTCTCCAAGGAGTTCTGTGAGCTTCTTGTATCTGGATATCAAGATTTCTGGCCAGGCCGAACATGTTTTCCTCCAGTATTCCATGAAATAATTTTTCTAGCCCTTGTGAAATTTCTTCTTCTCCCTCTGGTATCCCAATGAGTATGAAATTTGTTTTCTTTACATAATCCCACATTTCTTGCATGTTTTGTTGTTGCTTCTTATTTCTGTATTCCCTTTCTTCCACTAATTTGCTTAGCGCATATGTATTATCTTCAAGAGGGGGAGGAAGTGTAGAGTTACATAATGTGTGCCTTGCCTGGGCCACCTGGGGATTGGACTCGCTTGAAGCTCTGACATTTGGGGGGGGTGGTAGGGGCAATGTATGTAACCCTAACAATATTTGTACCCCAATTATATGATGAAATAAAAGCAAAAAAAAAAGAAAAAGAAAAAAATGTTAAAAATAAAAACAAAAACACTTCAAAAAAAAAAAAAAGATCAGAGATTCTTTCCTTTGAGTGATCCATTCTGTTCTTGAGACTTTCCACAGTATTTTGGAGTTCCTTGAATGTCTCCTTAATTTCCAAGATTTCTGTTTGGTTTTTCCATAGTATTTCAATATCCTTGGAGAATTTTTCATTCATTTCCTGAATTGTCCTGTGGTTTCCTTATGTTGGGATTCTATTTTCTCTTCAAGTCTATTGAGTTTTCTTAGAATCTATATTATGAATTCTTTCTCTGTCAGTTTAGTCGTAACATGTAGGTTTGTGTTAGTTTATGGAAATTGAGTATTTTCTTTTGGAGGTGACTTTTGTCTCTGATCTTGTATATTCCCTGTGTTTTTTTGCTGATTATTTCTCTTCAGGCTATTTTGTCAAGGACTTGGGGTGGTGGAACTGGTTTGTGGACTAAATTCTGGGATTCCAAGGGATATTCGTTGGCAGAGCTGGGGAAATGTGCTTTAGTCATGTATTGTCTTAGACGAGTTTTAGCCTATTGTGTTATCTTTGACCTGTTGTCTTCACCGTCTGTTAACAGAGATTAGTGAGTTTGGATCCCTTGCTTAGATTCCCAGGAGTAGGATCACTATAGTGTATGTGACTCCATTAATAACTACTAATATGAGGTGGGAGGCACTGTGATGAACTGTGAGGTTACTCTCTCTTTTTGTAGCTTGTGGTTTGCGTGCAGGGGTTGGTTACCAAGGTATTCCAATACCTTTGTAATTAGCTCTAAAACCCTAAATGTGATAAACAAGAGCCTCAGTCTTTGGGGAGTGTCATGACACTACCTGGGGTTCCTGGAGCCCTGTTACTTATTTAGATGGGGTGAGATGAGCAACAGATATTGGCAATCCTAAGAGAGTATACCTCAGATGTTGCTTGACCTGTTGCTAGATGAGAGCTGCTAAATAGTTATTCAGAATTCTTACGCTGTTCTTGTGGGGCAGCTCCTGGTGGGAGGTGCCTTTTGGTGGAATTGCTAGGGATTCTGGTTGAGATTTTCCTTCCCAGAACACAAGTCTCTAATTTGGCGATTGCCTGGGTACTAAGGGCAAGCCCTTTTATTCTGATTTTGTCAGATGATCAAAACCAACCTGATGTAGCAGGACATTAACTCTCATTACTCTGCCCCTCCAAGGATGGGGTTTATCTAGTTGGTATGAATTAAAAGCCTCAGGGCTGTTCAAGGGGCCCTGCCCAAGGCCATTGAGGGACACAGACCATAGATCGACCTGCCTGGCTGCTCTGTTCCTGCAGAGGTGGGATCAGGCTCTTCCCTATGAAATACCAGTGGCCTGGTCACAGACAAGGGCCCTCCACAACCCGGGCAGGTCTCAGCCTTGAAAGTGGTCTCCCTCACCACTCCACGCTTCCAACACTTGGGGTGGATCCTTTGGCTGGAGGCCCCGGCTACCCGCTTTCTTTACCTGACACATCAAGGAGATGACCATGGGTCTCAGCTTGGATAGCAGTCTTGAGAAGCTGTTAGTATACCCTTTCAGGGGAGGTATCTGGCCCGTTGTTGCACAATGGGCCAGCAGTGGATAATAAGCAACAGGAGGTAAGAATCCAGCCTCCACTTTCAGCTTGAAAAATGGCTTCTTTCACAACACCACCCAGGGGCAGAGACTGTAGCTTTGGCGAGAAGCACTCGGTCCAAAACACAGGAAAGTGCGGGCGGTACTGTTGTCCCGGGTCACAGCTGGAAAATCGGTGTCCTTCCCAACTCCACCCTGCTAGGGCGGGGTCTGTTCTTTTGGTGCAAAACACAGGCAGCTGGGTGGAATGGGGGACCGCCCGACTCCACCAAGAGGCTCCATCTAGAGAGTGATAACTCTTCCTTTCTCCCCCACTCACAGGTGGAGCCTGAGCTGCCAGAGCCCACCAGGAGGCTCTGCCAAGGAATGATCACTCTCCCTTTTCCACCCCTTCAGAGGCGGAGCTTGAGCTGCCTGAATCCACCAGATAACTCAGCCAAGGGAGCCATCTCTGTTCCTTTTCCCTTTTCCGCCCCTTTACCGGTGGAGCTGGAGCCACCCAAGTCCACCAGACAACTCAGCCAAGAGAGTGATCTCTCTCACTTTTCTGCCCCTTCAAAAGCAAAACATAAGCTGCTGGCATGTACAGATTCCCCATCCATAGGGTCCCCACACAATGCACTGGAGAATTCAAAATGCTTTCCGCTCCTGTCTCCTCTCCGAACTGCCTGACCACCCATGTTACCTCCCCACGCTGACTTCAGGCGCTTCCCTGCCTGTGTGTGTGGGGGGGGATCAGTGAAGGAAGTGATGTCCCCCCGTGGGACAAATCACACTGTCCCAGCCAGCTGGCCAATGAGCACAGCCAAGCTGCACTCCCCTCCCAACTGTATAACTAGCATTCTCGGAAATTTGCAACAAATTTACTGAGTCACTTTCCTCCTTTTCCCAGCACTGCTTGACCCTCGTTGCTTCCCTGCAAATCCTCGAAGCGGATCCTGTGGGAGTACTATCCACTTGCGTGATTTAGACCACTTTCTTTACCTCACACTCTGAGAGCAGGGAGCCAGGAGGTCATCCCTAATCAGCCATTTTTGACAATCCCCTGTACTTGGTTTTTAATAGGAGAACAGAAATATACAACAGAAAATACATAAGTTTCAAAAAAGTAAAAGTGAGGGAAGGGAGAAACTTGACCAAACCAACAATAGTCAATAAAGTAGGGAAAGGAAAACATAGCTAAATGGAAAATACAAGAAGATGGCAGAAATAATTCCAAATATATAATTAGTCACAAATTTGTGAACAGGCTGAATATACATATTAACTCTCAGGTTATTATTGTTTTTAATCCATCTACATGCTATTTATAAGAAATCAAATTTAAACAAAACCACACTACACTGTATATTTAAAAATAAAGAGGTAAAAATGAATATACCAGGAAAATACTAACCAACAAATGCAGATTCCTCAGCCTTGTTGCCTAAAATTTTGATTAAGAGTTTGCTTTTATAATAGATGGTCCTACTAATACTAATACAAGTGTTCCTGAGACCATGCATTGAGAAAGACTAAGGTAGAGCACAGTTGAAGAAGACAGTTCCTCTGTCTCAAAATATTTAAAAGTAATTTCTCTCTGGATTTGGATTTACATTTTCACATGAATATGTTTTGAGTTATGGAAACATATTTTAACAAAATAATTTTGCCTTTCAGGAGGAGCAATCTTCAGGAAGCATAGGAATTTTTCAAATCCGCTCATCCTGAAATTTCTTCATTTTGGGTTTTTCTTTGTGGATTTTGTTTGTGTTTGTGTGTGCATGTGTGTGTGTGAGGCTATCCAAATTAGAAGCAGACACTTCATCTCTTAGATTGATGCAAGGTATCATCTTGAACTGAGCATCTTTCTCTTGAGATCTCAGAGAAGATTTCAAGCAAATCTAAGCAGATAATTTTTTTTAATTTCTTTTTTGTTTTTGAGAGAGAGAGAGATAAAGTCTCACTCTGTTGCCCAGGCTAGAGTGCCGTGGCATCAGCCTAGCTCACAGCAACCTCAAACTCCTAGGCTCAAGCAATCCTGCTTCCTCAGCCTCCCGAGTATCTGGGACTACAGGCATGTGCCATCATGCCCAGCTAATTTTTTCTCTATATGTTTTTAGTTGGCCAATTAATTTCTTTCTATTTTTAGTAGAGACAGAGTCTCACTCTTGCCCAGGCTGGTCTTGAACTCCTGACCTTGAGCGATCCTCCCTCGTCGGCCTCCCAGAGCTAGGATTACAGGCGTAAGCCACCACGCCCGGCCTAAGCAAATAAATTTTAATGCAAAAAATCAATCTAAGTGTTCACCCCATGGCTTGCCCCAAATCAGGTGTTGTCTTTTAGGGAGGAATCCTCCTTTTGTAATGGTAATGGCAATGGTAATGGTAATGGTAATGGTATCTTGAATCTTGTATCTTGCTAATGGTATCTTGAATATTAACAACAACAACAACAAAAACACTCTAAAGTAGAGAATTTTACATTCATAGTATGGGTCACATTTACCTAATGTTTAGATTGATTAGTTGATACCAGTATTTGGGATAGGGCATTAGAGGGGTATCATGCATTTTGTGAAGCAAAATGAAAAATCCTGTCTTTTCAAGCTCCTCTCTCACAATTTCCCCATTTAAGTTGTGTGTGCCAACAAAACCATCCTTCTGTCCAACTTTTGGGTTTTCTCACCTCTGGAAATGTTTGATTATTTTTTAAAACAAAAAAACCTAGTAAGAAAACGAAATGGCAAGCTATAAACAGGGAGAAAATGTTTTCAGAACATATATTAGACAAAGGACTTGTCTCTAGAATATATAATGAGACCTTATAAGTCAATAATAAGAAAAGAAACAACCTGACACAGCCAGTGGAAAAACTCTAAGGTGGGGCCATGTCTGGCATGTTCAAAAGGCTACTATAGCAAGAGCAACGTGACTGAAGGAAAGAATAATGGAAGAGAAAGTAGAAGAGGGAGAATAGATCATGTAGGACATTATATGTCCTATTAAAATATTAGTTTTTACCATGAGTAAGATGAAACGACACTAGAGCAGAAGTTCTTCACCCTAAGAGTCTTTGGATAAAATTCAGGAAGTTTATGAACCCAGGCAGGAAAAGAATTACATTTTTATTTTCACTAACTCCTAACTTAAATTTTTAACTTCTTTCCATTATGAATGCAGCAACAAATCACAATAGTGTTAACAGTACCCGTAATTTTGTCACCAACAAAAATCATTAATAGTTTCATGTCATATTATAGTTGTTATAGATATATCAAAATATGATTCACACTTAGCACTACTTCAAAATTGTGGTGTTATTAAACCTGCCCCTAGATCTTGTTATTTAATGCAGTAATTAAGAAGCACATATATTAACTCAGAAATTCGTAGGAGAGTGTAAGGTTTGCAGAAACACTTAAGAGTTATCCTTGACACATCCCTTTATCTCATAGCCCACATCCCAATTCGTCAGCTAAACCTGTTAGCTCTATTTTATTTAATTTCTCATAGCCCCCAGTATGCTATTTGTTCTAACATAGATCACTCTCTCTGACCCATTCCTGAACCAATTAAATCTACTCAGCCTAGAATGAGTAGGATCTTGCCACACAACACCTTCCAGGTTTGTTCAACTCTTTTTTGTAGACATACCTGTTCTTTTCTTCCTTCCTTTTCCTCCCTCTCAACTTTCCTTCAACATAGCCTATAACGTTTTCAAAACACTTTTACTTCTAAAGAAAAAAAGAGGGGAGAGAAGATTATAAATTTGTTTTTAATAAATATGTTGGCTACTGTATTTCAAAATAAGTGGTTTATATTGATTTCTTTTTAAATTTTAAATATAGTGAGAAGGGATCTAGATGCTTCTCCAAAGTATCAAACAGCTTCATGATATAAAAAATGTTAAGAACCCGTGGAGTTTATAGCAGAGCAGTAATATAATTTACATTTTTGAAGTACCACTCTGACTACTGTGTTGAGAATAAACTACTGGGTTGGAGACAAATTAAGAGTTTATTGCCATGATCCAGGGATTAGATTATGGTGTATTAGACCAGGATTGAAGTAAAGTAAGAGGTGAAAGTGGTCATATTTTTTATGTGTTTTGAAAATATAGCTAACAGGTTTAGCTGACGAATTGGGATGTGGGCTATGAGATAAAGGGATGTGTCAAGGATAACTCTTAAGTGTTTCTGCAAACCTTACATTCTCCTACGAATTTAGAATTTTAAAAACAAAGGTGGAAATTCTCATAGACAACTCCATGCCACATACTTTCCCAGCGACAGAAATATTGAATATGAGGACAGTAAAGGGGATAATTAAGAGGTTAAATGAATATTGTGAAGTAATATCCAACCATGCTTATTTTGATATTTTATTGCCTTCAGGAATATTTATGTAAAGGTAAAAAACCATAACCTATTACAACAATGAAAAATAATTTGCAAATCTGCTACTCAAAGCTAATAAATACCAATGGTGTGCCCTAAAGACCAATTTGCCTTGGTTCCCAAAGTTGGAGGATAGACAGGTACTGGGAATAAATTGCTTTAGTCAATGGCTATAGTGCACTAAATATGTAGTCTATTTAGGTGCTGGATTAGCTCAAATTTAGGTTAAAAGAAAGCAGTAAGAGCACCAAGGTTATTCTATAAGATGACCCTGAGACAAATGATTTGATCAGAGACACAATTCTGTCACGGTACTGACAATTCCCATATGCAACATATCTATCATTAACAAGGGATCAGAAAAGTTTTTTTATTATTGTGTTGCTTTTTAATGAGGGAAGGATAGGTACAGGGAAGTGACAAAATGTTATGTACATCAAAGACAATTTTAAGACTAAAGAAATTAAAAATACTTTCAAATAGTGAATTCATTTTCTAATCAACTATTTAAAAATATTATTCATCTATGTATAATATCATATCATCAACAAAGAGGGAGAATTTGATCTCATCTGCCCCCACTTGAATACCCTTAATATCCCTCTCTTGCCTGATTACTATAGCTAGGACTTCGAGCACTATGTTGAATAGAAGAGGAGATAGTGGACATCCTTGTCTAGTTCCAGTTCAAAGAGGGAATGATTTCAATTTTTCCCCATTTAGAATGATATTAGCAGTTGGTTTGTCATATATGGATTTGATAATTTTAAGGTATGAGCCATCTATACCTATTTTGTTAAGAGTTTTTAATCATAAAGGTGTGTTAGACTTTGTCAAATGCTTTTTCTGCAACTATTGACAGAATCATATGGTCTTTGTTCTTGATTTTATTTATGAAGTGAATTGCATTTATAGACTTGTGTATGTTTAACGAGCCTTGCATCCCTGGAATAAAGCCCACCTGGTCATGGTGAATTATTTTTTGATATGCTGCTGAATTCTATTTGCTAAAATTATGTTGAGGATTTTTGCATCTATATTCATGAGGCATATCGGTCTGTAATATTCCTGTTTTGTTGTGTCCTTTCCTGGCTTTGGTATCAAGGTGATATTGGCTTCCCAGAATGAGTTAGGAAGGGTACCATCCTTCTCAATGGTATGGAATAGTTTCTGTAGTATAGGTATGAGCTCATCTTTGTATGTTTGGTAGAACTCTGAAGTGTAGCCATCTGGCCCAGGACTTTTCCGTTTGGGGAGGTTTTTAATTACTGCTTCAATTTCTGAGCTTGAAATTGGTCTATTCAGGAATTCTGTTACCTCCTGGGTGAACTTACGGAGGTTGTATGAATCCAGGAATTTGTCCATTTTGTCTTCATTCTGTAGTTTTTGGGCATATAGATTTTTATAGTAATCCGATATAATGTTTTGTATTTCTTTGGTGTCTGTTGTGATCTCTCCTTTTTCATTTCTTATTGAGTTTATTAGAGTCCTTTCCCTTTGAGTCCTTGTCAATCTAGCAAGAGGGCTGTCAATTTTGTTTATCTTTTCAAAAAACCAGCTTCTGGTTTTGTTGATCTTTAGTATAGTTTTCTTGTTTTCCCTTTCATTAAGAATGCAATCCCCATGAAAATTCCACCAGCATTCTTTACAGAACTAGAAAAAAATAATTCTTCACTTTGTATGGAACCAGAAAAAAACCTCGTATAGCCAATGCAATTTTAAGTAAGAAGAACAAACTGGGAGGCATCAGTCTTCCTGACCTCATGCAGTGCTATGAAACAATAATAGTTAAATCAGCCTGCCACTGGCACAAGAATAAAAGCATTGATATCTGGAATAGATCTGAGATACCAGAGATTAAACCGTCAGTATACGGTAACCTAATCTTTGATAAACCAGACAAAAATATACAATGGGGAAGAGAATCTCTCTTCAATAAATGGTGCTGGGAAAACTGGTTGGCTACATGCAGAAGATTGAACCAGGATCCCTACTTCTCACCTCTCACAAAAATTCAGTCAAGATGGCTATCAGATTTAAACCTAAGGCATGAAACTTTAAGAATCCTAGAAGAAGATGTTGGGAAAACCCTATCAGACATTGGTCTAGGCGAAGAATTTTTGAGGAAGATCCCCAAGGCAATTGCCACAGCAGTAAAAATAAACAAATGGGATCTCATCAAATTAAAAAGTTTCTGCACAGCCAAGGAAACTATCATCAGAGGAAATAGACAACCCACAGAATGGGAGAAAATGTTTGCTCTCTACACTTCTGATAAAGGTCTAGTAACAAGAATCTATCTAGAACTTAAAAGGATTAACAAGAAAAAAATCAAACAACCCCATTAAGAAATGAGCAATGGAAATGAACAGAAACTTCTCCAGAGAAGACAGAATAATGGCCTTCAAACATATAAAAAAAATGCTCAACATCTCTAATCATCAGAGAAATGCAAATCAAAACCACAATGAGATACCATCTAACCCTTGCAAGAATGGCATGTATCAAAAAATCCCAAAACAACAAATGCTGGCAAGGATGTGGAGAGACAGGAACACTCTTACTCTGCTGGGGGGAATGCAAATTAGTGCATCCTTTGTGGAAAAGAAGTTGGAGATACCTCAAACAGCTAGAAATAGAAATACCATTCGACCCTGCAATAGCATTGTTGGGCATCTACCCAAGAGATCATAAGTCATTCTATTATAAAGACATCTGCACTCGAATGTTTATTGCAGCACGATTCACTATTGCAAGGTCTTGGAAACAACCCAAGTGCCCGTCAATTCAGGAATGGATAATTAAAATTTGGTATATGCTCACTATGGAATTTTACTCAATTCTAAGAAACGACAGTGAATTAGCACCGTTTATGCTATCCTGGATTAAGCTTAAGCCTGTTATCCAAAGTGAGGCAACACAAGACCAGGAAAATGGGATCCACATCTACTCACCATCAAATTGGTTCTGACTGATTAAAACTATGGTGCTTAGATCAACACCTTAGTGGACATATCGGAATAACATTTGTTGGGTGTTGGGCAGGTGCGAGGAGGGAGGAAGGGATGGGTATATACAAACGTAATGAGTGAGATGTGCAACGTTTGGGATATGGTCATGCTTCATGCTCTGCCTCAAGGGGGGAGGGTGGCATGGGCAATATACATAACTGTAATATTTGTACCCCCATAGTATGCTGAAATAAAAAAAAACAACTATGGTGCTCAAATGGTGGTAGTGCTCACCAGGGAGTCGGGGGTGGGGGAGACCCACATCCTTGGGATATGGCGAGCATTGTGGAGGGTGGGAATACCTCTAACCCTTTTTAGGGAGAGGCAAAGAAATACAATGTAACCAAAATGTCAAAAAAAATCTTTTATCAGGTGGTGGGCAAGTGGGAGGGGAGGGGAAGAGAGTATACTTACATAATGTGTGTGACGCGCACCACCAGGGGGGTTGATATGCTTGAAGCTCTAGCAAAGAGGGGGAAGGGTTGGCGGGGCAATATATGTAACCCTAACAATATCCGTACCCCCATAATATAATGAAATAAAAGAAAAAATATTATTCATCTCAACAAAGTATATAATGATTAATGCACCTGCTTAATTTCTAAACTCTCTACTTCTTTAATATAGAAGATTTGACTTTTATAAGAAGCTTTGGAATGATCCAGAACATATAATCAAATAATTATTTCATTCTGAAGAATAGTAAGGCAAACAATGATTCAGTCTCTTGTTATTCTTACCACCATCCTTTCCTGGGCTCACTTTCATCAACAATGTTACATTTTCTGAAAGATAATCCCCAAATGGTATAAATTGAGATGGAGCTGCCTGGAGATTTTTATTATCAGATCAGATGCTTTCATCTGACCATAGTTCCCAGAGATGGCAATCAAGACTGTCTGTGGGTGAGTGTTTGCTGAGACCTCAATATTTTGGGTATTATTTGCCTTTTAACTCATTCTGACTGCTGTTTCCAAGTCTCTTGAAACTTGCCAGTAGAAAATAACTGCAAATTTATGCATAATCAATTTAAAAAATTCAGTTAATGTAATTGGCCTTAAACTATCAAAGTCTGTCATTCCCACTCTTTCACTGTTATAGACATCAATAGATAACATGGATAAACTGAATTAACTTCACAGATAAATGGATTCTTATCTCTCTTTGGTTTCTATTTGTAGGAACTAGCAACTTCTAAAATAATCTTACCACACCACCAGCATTATCAAACCCAAATCCATGTAATCATGGAGAGGGTAACAGAACTTTTCTATCCTCTCCCAATGATCCCATAGCATTTAAATGCTGAACTACCTACAAGCATGTCAATATAATGGACCATTGACATTTGCACTCCAGTGACTCTACTATATGTCTCACTTCCGCCACGATCATGCAAGTAACTCAAAGGCATACCTCGGAAATACAACTTGTTCCTTATTCATCCCCTCCACAAGGGAAAGCCTCCATCTCTTCTAGTATTCCCCATTTCAGGAACCACCTTTCTAGTTTCAAAAGCTTGAAACTTTATGTCCTAAATATCTCTCTAATGTGTGTATTTATTTTACTGCCAGCACATTGTTAAAACTGCCATCATCTCTCATATGGATTACTGCTGTAGTATCCTAATTAGTCTTCCTGCTTCCATTATGGTGCTTGCCTGTCAATTCTCTACGCATTAGCCAAAATAATATTTTTAAAACACAGATTTGATTACATCACCTCACCCACTCCTACTTAAAAATCCTTAAAAGCCTCCCTTTGTACCATATCTACCTCTCTTACCTCATCTCCCACATCTTCCTCCCAGTCTCTGTACTCCCTCAATAATAGCTTTTCAATTTCTCAAAAGTTCCATGTTTCATCCTGCTATAGACCCTTACCTTACTTACAACATTCTTAACTTTCTGCTTCAATTCTAATACATACTCATCCCTCAGATCTCATCTTAAAGATGACATCCCTTACTTCCCAGACCAGGTAAACCACCCCCTCCTATGTGATTTCATAGCACTATGGACCTTACTGAAAATTGGAATTATATAATTATTTGTGTGATTATTGGATTAATGTAGTTTCCTTGCTGCCACAAAAATTTAAGATCTGTGAGGGAAAGACAGGAACTGTTTTTGTTAGCATGGTGCCTTGCATATAGTAAGTGCTCAAAAAATATGTGTTGAATGAATGAATGAATAAAGTGCTTTGTCTTTATTTTTATAGTCTTCAGCATTAGCTAGCATAATGTTGAAAACATAGTAAGGGCATTATCAATTGTTATTGGTCCATGGCTTTATATTGGATATTAGGTTCAACAAAAAAAATTGATCAGAGTTTCCACATTTGCTGGTCAACCAGCATGCTATCCTCATTTAGGTTTTTAAAGTTGCTTTAATGGGCGATTCAGGAGAAAACAGTGTTCAGTTCTTAAAAATGCAGGACTGATGAAAATGTATAGAAATAGGAACATTAGATCAAATGCAGTAGATGTTCTTTTACTCAAACAAATGGAACATTTTGATTTAATATGTTCTTGGTTAACCATGAGTTATGTTCTTAGCATACATAAATTTTCCAATTTTCAATGGCATAGAATAAAATAAACAAAACAAAAAGCATGCAACACTAAAACTATACTGAGTCTATCTGCATTTCATTTTGAGGATTTAGAATGCACATTAAGATCTTACAGTTCCCCAGAACCATTACTGTAAAGACCAATTATCACTGCCTTCCAAACTGCTTGGATAGAGCTGTTTAATAAAACATTCCAGTTAGGAGAGCACATCTTAATGTTTTCCCATAGCAATAAGTCTAGTCATGGTGGGAAGGAGGGATCTGAGGTTGATCTTCAGTAACATACATGCATGTTCCCTCAGTAGCAGGTGTCAAAACAGAATAAAACTGGGTGTGAATTTGTACAAATTCACATTTTCTTTTGGCAGAAAAATGGGCACCCTCCAAAAATTCTGGTCTACAGATAGGTATTCCATTGTAAGTTGCCAAACTCTAGTGGCCAGGCATTGTGGGAAACCTTTCAGTATTTATCCTGTTTTCATACAGTGCTGGGGACTCTCCTTCTTCATTTGCAATTCTAAAGTAGATCATATTTGATAGGTAGATATCAAGGGATTCTGGGTCTCCTAGGGTTGAAAGTGCAGTTCACCCTTCAATGGGCTTTCAGAGAAGCTCATAGGAGATCCGCATATGAATAAAACTCAGGTCATATAACTCCTATCTGTCCAATCAAAATATTTACAAGATGATGTCTGAACCCTGGAGAGGTCTCTATCTGGACACTAAACATAAGTATGTTAAAAGTATGTTTAAAATATGTTAAAGGAAAGTCAAGTCATATATTAGAGTCATCTAGAAGCTTGCTAAAATGCAGAGCAGTGAGCTCTACTCTATGTTATGAATCAAATTTCTGAGGATAGGGCTAAGGTATATACATGTTAGAAAGTTATTTAGGTGACACCGATGTATAGTAAAAGTTGAGTACCTCTTTCTCGCAATAGAAGGAGGGGGAGTAGAATGTTCCCATTGAGATTTTGGCTTTGATATGAAGAAGAGAAACTGAAATCATAGAGACCAGTTAAGATGCTATTTCAATG
This sequence comes from Cheirogaleus medius, assembly GCA_008086735.1. NCBI lineage: Eukaryota > Metazoa > Chordata > Mammalia > Primates > Cheirogaleidae > Cheirogaleus > Cheirogaleus medius. The sequence goes on from VBSM01000568.1 coordinate 6,265,086, forward strand.
ATCCACTTGAGATATAATGAGGGTCTGAACATTTCAGATATGTAATTAAAAATTTTTTTAATGCAGTTTGACCAAGTTTCAAATTTCCACAGAAAGAAAATCTTGTATTAAATCATAACCTGAATATATGTAGTAGAATTCTATGCAACAGAATTTGGAGGCTTTTTTGTAAAGCCTCCCTGAGCCATGCATCATTTAAGTATAATAACAGTTTCATTTACAGTACAATAACAAATCCAATTCAAAGTATTTGAAGCAAAAGATGTATCCCACCCTCTATAATCTGCTATATTAATAACAGTACTGGGTCTACAGATGGCCAGTAAAAGAGAGCAAGACACAAGTAAAATATACATAATCTCCACTACTACTACCAGTTTTGATTTTTACATATCATCAAAGACACTTTGAATACACTATGGTTTATCTGTACCCTTAAAATCCTTTGCAGGTAGCAATATGGCTCTATTCACTTAAAAATATTTTTAAACTAGATTACAACCCTACTGAACTTTTTAAAACTTCCTTAAAGTTAAATCAATGGACTTCCTTAGAGAAAAACTTGTGGATTACTACAGCTGTGTAAATCCCTTCTATTAATCCTAGTCTCTTATATTTTACATACCTAATGGAAACAGGGATGGTAAAGTAGAGAAGGACTGCTGCTAATGACAAAACCACTGTAGTACTAGATTTCAAGCAGTACTACCTAAAATCCATGAAAGCATTTTCTTTCCCTCCAGGCCCATTTTCCTGAGGAAAAATATGGCCTTACTGACAACCAATTGTGGCAGTGATGAATTTTGCCATATCCCCTCCAAGACTGGAAATCTCTCCTCTAAACACTAGTCCTTGACCAAGGCTGTGATTCCTATTGATTGCCTTCCCTGATGCCATTTTACTGTATGCTTATTTGGCTCTCCAAACGTCACCTGTTTCTGAATTCCCCACTGCTGTGGTGGGAGGACCTGTCAAGATAAACTGTTATTCCATGTTAGAGATCCTTGTTGCCAACTTCTATAGTAGATTCTTCTTCCTTAAACAAGTTGTGCCAGGAAACTGAACTTTCTTTGCAGAATTGTTTGCTATAAATGGGAATTGCAGGTTTGAGATGTTAATAATAATAATTAAAGCTCTGATTTAGTTCCCTACTACAGACTTACATACTAATTCAATTTACAAAAACCCTTGTGAGGTAGGTACTCTTATTCTAAGATTATAGAAGAGAATGTAAGACATAGAGTTTAGTTAGCATTAATATAAGGTGACAAAACTAGGAAATAGTCTGATTTCAGCTTCCATTTCCTTCTAGTCAACCCCATTCCACTATGGTAAATAAAGTATCCCTATTTTTCACAAGATGTGACAGATAATTGTTAAATCTAGAGCATAAATTTTAATATCAACAGGCATTCCTAACCTGCAATACACACACACACACACACACACACAAACAAACTTGCACATACATACATATACATGCACACATTACTCTGATTTCATCAGTTTAAACGACCAATCAGAAAACTTAAATATCCTTTATTCCAGCCTGGAAATTGGTACTTCATTTTTTTTATTTGCACATTTTATCTGGTGAGTTCAATCTAATACTTAGCTCATTCCTGAAGAAACAATAAAAGACCCAGCTAAACAGCACATCTGTCCCATGAATAAATGCCCATCACCCCAGGAGGGATTCAACTGCATAATTTCCATGAATTACATAGATGCCTAAAAGAATCTAACCCATCTGCAGACAAATATATAGGTCTCCAAATTAAAAGTTGATGTGTATAACAACAATACATAAATGTGTGTTTGGACGGGTTCAAATAAAATAAGATTGAAGTTGGTATGCATGCACACATGGGAAAGGAGGACTTTAGCATTTCCTAAAAAAAAAACGGAACCAAATTAAACCCAAAGGCCTTACTAAAATTGAAAAAATCACATTTCAGAATGACCCTTCAAGTTTTGCATGCTTCTAAATTGTGCTGCAGGACCACAGCTACATCTTAGCACTCCAAGTCTACCATTTATTTGTCCCAGTTATTTTGCATGACTTTTCTTTATAAAGTGAAGAATACCAATTACTCTCATTCTTAAACAATATCTATGAATATGCCTAGGCTCTGACAGGTGTATGGTACTTCTAAACAAAAAGTTTTCAACAGTGTCACTGTTGACATACGGGGCTGGATAATTCCTTACTGTAAGGAGTTGTTCTGTGTGTTGCAGAATTTTGAGCAGCATCTCTGGCCTCTACCGCTGTCCTCCCAGTTGCGAAAACCAAAAATGTATCCAGACATTGCTAAATTTCACCTAAAAGACAAAATCATCCTCACTTGAGTACCATGGCTCTGGACAGAAAATTTGACAGAAATCTACATTTCTTAACTTATTCCCTCAACAAATTGACTCTTACGTCTAATAGAATAATTGATTATCTATAACCCAATATTGGTTGCTGTTTGAATTTTGTGGAATATAGTCAAAGAATGGAAACTTTAGCACTCTGTGGAGCTGATCTTAGCTATTAATTTAACTTGGGTTTTAAATAATGTTTTGAAAATTGATTTGGGTGTTTATTCTGTGTTGCCATACATGGAAACACACACACACACAGTCAATAAATATATAGTTTGTGTCTTCTATCTCTGTACAATTACATCTCCATTCATGATTGCATATGTGTAATTCAAAATAATTGTTTAATAAAGTAAATCATATAAAATATTTTCTTTGATTCATTTCTTTCTCCTCTTATTCTTTTTTTCTGACAAAACTTCCCTAAGGTTCAACTATGGCAGGGATGGAGAAGGGAGTCCTTCATGGAGAACTCATTCAGCTGCTTAGCCCAACAGCATAAATTTGATCTTATAATTAGTATTCAACTCAGCATCTTGGACAGAAACCAGTGTTACAGCCAAGAGGTGGTTTAAATCACATAAATCATAGATCAATGACAGAACTCGAAGCACTGGATGGATTACAAAAGTAAAGCTTTAGTTAAAAATAGATTAACTGTTTCCCTGCAGGAATTCTTTAATCCCCCCAAAATATATAAAACAAATAAAATTATATCTAATCATTTTTGTAACATATGCATATGAAATTGAAATGTACTTTCCCTCCATAGTCACATTGATGTTTTAGAAATGTAGAAATGTATGTGCACTCTATATCCATGAAAATACTCCATGTTTTGAAGACTTTATTTTTGGATGATATTATAAGAACAAAAAAAAACATATTTGTTATAAGTAGTAACTGTACATTAGTGATGTGAAAGCTGTTTTATATTAATCTTTAAACATCAGATTAAAACCCAAACTAAAAAATATGTTTCTATTTCTCAAGCAACAATGGATATTTTTCACTCCAAATCTTTTAACTACCAAAATGTACTTATATGTTGAGCTTTTAGCAAATAAAACTACTAAAAACAGGAGGTCGTATGAGTTTTATAGTTAGAAATCACCCCACTGTCAAATAATCATCTCATTAGCCCATTCTCCTTGATTCTTCTTTTAGAACCCAGAATTAGTCACAAATATGCAAACATGACTTGTAAGCATTTAAATATATACATTTTCAAATGAGGCATATTCTATTATTCTCAATAAAACTAACAATTCAATTTTAAGTGCCATTAAAGACTCCTTTTTTGGGAAATTTAAGCCCTTTTACTTTAAACTGAAAGTAGTTTTCTTTTGTTCCTGACACTGAGGAACATACCCATAGTATGAAAAAGTTTTTCTAACATAATTCAAGGTAGCTAAAAAAAATCAAATAGGTAAAATGCACACAGAATTTAGACACACAATCCTGTCACCCTTGATGATCTTTCTTGGTGTACTTAAATAAATTTTTATATTAAATTTGCTGGACAAATGACCAAATTATAATAAAAGAAACAAAACTTAACCACTGAATTTTACAAATGTTCCTCTAATGAAATAAAAAACAATTAATTTTTTTCTGATATGTCCCACCTACAGAATTAGTAACAATATATTAAAAGTGTCTTTGTGTTAAAGTAAAGACCACATGTAAGTAAAAAAAATACTGTTTTTTCTTTCAAGTTTTATGTTTATAAAATATTCTTGTAGGTCATTTTCATGAGGAAAATGCAAATCTACACATCATAATTACCTTACTAGACAAGAACATTAAAACATAGTCTTCAGCAGTATAGATTTTTTGTGCATATTTTTAAAATGGGGGTACTCAAAGGGAGAAATTCAATTATACAGTATTGCTGCTGATGCCTACATAAAAATAAAATGTCTGCAAGTCAAGACAGATTAAGATAGTATGCTGCTATCTGTTACTTCACTATATATTATTAGCCACCTAATCAACTTAGATTGTATTAAGTTCTGTTTTTATAAGTTTCTAAAAAAAATGTGTGAAATTCAGAGTGATTTTATGATGTTGAGGCTTAATTATAAAAATCTACAGTTAATAATAATAAAAAAAGAATCTAGTAAGTATTTTAATATAAAATTGTAGGTTTTCGCTTTGAATCCAAAATCTCTGAGCCTGAATGTGGTTAACTTGCTCCAAACTACATCAGTTTCCACTCTGTGTCTACTGTAACCCAAACCTTAATATTTGTCTAAAAGTAAAATGTATGTAAATAGATTCGTTATGTTAGAAAAACATTGGTCACATTACTAGAGATCCATTTAAGGAATATTAAATTTCCACAGCGTACTCAACCATTCTCCATTAGTAGGTTACAATTCACAAAACCTTCTTTTGATAGTTTTATATGGTAATTTCTTGCAGTCTGGACTGTTTGAATATATTTAATGGACAATGTAAACAACAGATACACTCAAGTTCAAAAATACTTTTTCTAAATTATAATTCATACCTAAGGTAAAAAAAATCCCCAAAAGAATAGACTAGAAACTACTATTTCAGAATGTAAACAGACACTCAAAACTGGCATTTGAAATATTTCCTTTCAACTTTTAGGAATTAATATTCTGGAGTAGGAAACGTTCACAGAAGTTAAGTGTTCTGTTTATAAGAAGTGAATTGATGCCACACTGCCTGCAGTATTCACCTGATGAAACATATTTGACATTAAATGAATGAAGCAGTAAATGCAACCATAAAAGCTTATCATTTTATCCAGTTATACCATTATGACAGTTTCTAAGTAAAAATTTCAACCAAAATGAAAATAACTAATATATCATTGAGAAAGTTTTTCAAGGTGATTCAGAATCACAAATATGCATGAATTTTAATGAGTCTAGATATCAAATGTTTTGTAAGGAAAAAATTAAAGAGAGAAAATTTTGGGAAACTACCAGATCTGTTGCAAACTAATGGAATTTTTAAATACCACCTAATGCAAAGTGTACTCTATAGCTAGTCATAAGATTAAAAGCTTTTCAAGTTGCTATCTTGGGAAATTTATTTCAAGGAAATTACTACAAAGCCTTGTTTTTCTATGTCCCCCTACTGTGCTTCCCACTGTGTTTTTTTAATAAGGAAAGCTATCCATCCATAGAGGTGTATCCTGTTCTCCATGCTTCAATGTCTAGCAGCAGGCAAATACAGTAGACACTCCAGTATTTGACTCTTTAATTTTCACTCCATAATGTTGATGCTTGCTTTTGCTGACTGATGCATGTAGTTTCATGGTTGTTTAATTATGAGTGGGCACAAATTTCCCCCACTCCATAAGCACCCCCATTGATAGTCATCCTCAGCCAAAACAATAAACAATCTGAGGTGTTTGTATGTAAATAAGGTAATAGATGTTTGATGTAATCAAAACAAAAATTCAACTTGTCTGGATCAAATTATTAAAAAACTCAAGGTATATTTAATTATATAGGATCAAAATATGTTATTACTAATATATCAAAAGTGAACATCAGAAGCTAGGTTTGAATTTCTAGGTTTTTATTTCATTTTACATTTCAAATTATGCAGAAAAATAACCATCAAATAAAAGATTATTGAAAAAATACTATGGAGACTTCCTAGAGTAGCTTTTCAAAATTTGCTCTCATACCATAAAAATTCATACTATCAGAATTAAATTACAGAGAAGGAAAAATATTGTTTTTAGCACATAGGGATCTCTTTGCTATTTTAAAGTTAAAATGCAAATTGTCTCTTTTTGTAAAATAAAAAATAAATAAAAGAACACAGATCTCTTTTATGCAACAACATCACAGAGTAGTATTTTACTCATAACAAGAACAAACAAATGTATACTCCCAAATAAAGAGAGTATCTATGGGGCATTAAAACTTCTAGGCAACCAGTTATGAGTTTGGCTATTTGTTGATTCATTGACTCTGTTCTTAGATATACTTTGTTATTGAATATTGAAGATTATATTTTGATAAATCCTAAAAGCCCTGCCTCTATGGTTGCATACTTTTTTCAAGGCCAGGATATGGCCATCAGGTCTGGGACAATCATTCTTGTGACCAAATTTCTTTCACTACCTTGATTAGTTACATCAAGTAAATGTATGCTTTTTCTGACAAAACATGCTTTATAGAACTGATAGCACAGCTTTTGTAAATAGCATGTTATGAAAATTTTAAAATTTTTTTACAAATTAAAAAGTACATGCTATTTCTATCAATTAATTATAGAATTAATTATAGAATTAATTGATACTGCCTCTCCCCACACAATGTACACAGAAGAGTATACAGGGTGCCACTGACTCAGTAAAAAAAACAAAAAAGAGAAGAAACTATTCATTTTATGATGTTATATTTTTCATGATTTTTGTTTCTGATTGTTATAACTAACAGTGACAGAAATATTTTGCTTAAAAAGATTATTGCATTCAAAAATTCTCAAAGGATTTTAATATTTTAATGCTACAATGATCAAATAAATAGTACGGTCTTTTTTGGTATAGTGATTGAATTTTACATATAATAAATTAAAATTGGTAGATAAAAATGGGATTGTACAAGGACTAATGGTATAGTGTGACCAGTATTGGGTTGTGCTGCATCCATGACAACAGAATGGAAGGTTGCTTTTAATACTATTATCTTACATACTCACAGCTGAATGCTAATGCAGCTATACTGAGAAAAATCAAGTTTCAGATCTGAACTTACATACACAGTGCGTAGAATTGCAAATTCAGAAAAGAATAGAAAGGCTACTGTTAGAGCATGGAAATTTCTCAAAACGTCATTACTTCAAAATGTATATGGATAGGTTGTCAAAAATATAAGAAATATTTGTTGATGCAAAAAAATTCAGTAAAAAGGAACATTTTGCTGCTAGTTATATTTTTTGAGAACGTAATCAACAAACTGAGATTATTCAATTATTTTCTGCAGTGAAACTGAAAATTGATCATTTCTCTCAAACATTGACTAAACAATGTCTGATCTATTTTGAAAAAGAACCAGTAAAAAGAGAAGCAAAATACAACCATAAAAATCTTACTGATTTGACGAAATAAAGCCTCACTACTTTTCTAAAACAAGAGGTATGCAGTACCCAAATTTCAGACTCCTCCATTTCCTTGTTATAAAGATGAAAACCTATCACTAAATATAAATAGGTGATTAGATAGATACATACATACATATGGATGGATGTCTATGAATCCCTTGTCTGAGACAATCCCACATTTAACCCAGGTGGCAATAATTTAGTAAAGTTCATGACTAAACTTTGCTGCCTCATGATGGAGACTCTAATTAAATTACTCTTAGCCTTGACATCTTCTCAGAAAATAAAAGAACCCTTCTGCAAATTCCCTTCCAATATGGTAACTCCTTTTTCCTCTTGTAAATGGAATGATTCCTGTGTCTATATACAGCCGGTGTGAAATAGAGATTAGGGCTAATTCCATGCATTATAAAATAAAAGACACTTGGACATTAGCCAACTTATCAGAATGATGTCCATTGTCAAACTACAAAACTCAATACAGATAGACAAATAGAAAGGAAAACATGCATAGTATGAGGTAAAACTTGAATTATGCAGTATAGAATACTCTTTCTAAACAACAATCTCATGGATTAGTCCAGAAAGTCAAATGTTTGATAACTAGATTCCTTTCCACCTCATCTATGTTGACGGTGGTTCTAATATGACTGCCTTATTCCCTTTTCCTTCCTCTTCTCCCTATCTCATGGCACCTTTAATATTAAATTTAGATTGCACTCATTTGCAGAATAATTTGAAATGTGAACTATTGGTCTTGAGTTATATATCAAATCATTCTGAAATTATGCTTTCTTCATTTCACTGTGTTTCTCAGTGTATGGTTTAGGCAATTATAGGAGAAGCCCAGAATAAAAGAAAATAGCATTGGATCAAAAGTGAGCTATTTGACCTAGCCTGGGCTTTAATATTGATTAAGTGTAATGGAAAATTACCTAGCTTTCTTTTTCATAACTATACTAACATAGATTGTCCTATAAATTTAGTCCATATCCACATAAATTCATTCATTCTCTTTTATCCATTCAATAAATGTTTATCAGACATTTATTAGGTATATCAGGTAAAAGTTATCAGTGATTAGACTTTCTAATAAGAAGTAGTGCTATACAGTAAAATGGGATCTAGTGCCAAACTGCCTAAATTCAAAATCCAGCTATTACCACTTAGCTGTGTGACCTCGGATAAGTTATTTATCCTTTCTGTGCCTGTTTTCTCATCTCTAAATGAGGACGATAGCAAGATTACCTACCCATAAGGTGTTGTAAGGATTAAATGAAGTAGTTGATGTAAAGTACTTGGCCCAGGATTTGTCACATAAAAAATGCTAATAAGTATGTGTTATTATAGCTATTCTTCATCCAGATATCACCAATCAACCATGTAAAGACTCGAACTACAGGGCACAGATGCCAAAGACCACCATCTTGAATAACATTTTGATAAGGAACAGAAACTGAAAAAAAAAAATGAAAGAGAAGAATATGAGGCACCCATAAATGGGTGATCCAAGCAAGAATGGATTTAGATGGCTGATGATTTCAACTTTTGAATCCAACTATTGTAACTATATGTAATGACTACCCAGGAAAAAAAATCCTAAATTACAATATTTGATTGGCAATGTGCCAAATTATTGCATGCGATGCTTTGGTTATTATAATGAATCATTTTGGTCTTCACATAACAGTCAAATTTTTTTATGTGTCTTCCCCTATTCTTCTACCCATCTACCTGGTTTATATTTTCTGATCTTTAATTCACTGTTCAAGACCTATTTCCTCCAGAGTCTTTTCCTTTCACCAGTTTTGACTATTCTCTAACTATAAGCTCGACTCCAAATCCTCTTTTCTGCCTCAATGTATTATATAACACTTGCCTTGAGTTACATAAAGATATTTTTTCTGGCTTTAATGATATTGGTAGCTAATATTTATGGAGCACTATCTACATGACATGATCATCACCAAGCAATTTACAATTATTTAATTTTTATAACACTTCAATGGGATAGGTGCTGTGATTGTCATCCTTATTTTATAGAGAAAGGAAAGTGAGGCTCAGAAAGGATATGTGACTGCTCTTTGAGCATAGAGAACATGTTCAGTGATTAATAATTTTATTTGCCTCAATATAGTTATCTGCCCTTAGGGAGCCTTAAGAAATACTTAAGGAATGACTATGCCTCTGCAACTGTCTTTTTCCATACTTTTAAAATATTCTTATCTATATTTTGTTGCATAGTGAACCCAATGAGCTTTAATGTTGCTAAGGTTAATTTTTTTAGCTTTTGATTTGCTTGTGAGTTCTCAAACCATGGGTTAAATTGAGGAGAGGGGCATGAATAGACAGAATATCATATCAGATTTTAATAACATCTAGGCTTCATCTATAGGACATCAAAACATCTGGCCCATTTAAGTAATTCAATCAATCCTCAAAATGTTTTATCTATAAAGTAAGCAGATATAATTTCCCACCCTCAAATTAAGATATATGCTCCTACAGATATGAGTGCAATTATGGGGACAATGGAACAAAATATTTGAAATTAGAACTGCCCTGGAAAACCCAGAACATATGGTCGCTGTATCTGTATAACAGAAAACAAAGCAAAACAAAAAAACAAAACAAAACATAAAACACAAATAGGACTGAATTGGGCAGATGCTTTAGCACCATGCAGATACAGGCTTAATTGGTAAAAATTTTATGCATATTTGAGGAAAACACCGTGTATCTGTGTTTTTAAATTGTTCTGTTTTGTCTGTTCAAAAGTGTTTAAAATATCCAGAATAACAAAAGGGCAGAGCCCCCTGTGAGAAGCAGTAGAGTTCTGAGAGGAAGCCAGATTAGAAAATGTAGAGTTTTGTTAAAGTGATCCCTTATGATGTAAATGACCCATAAAGAGAAGAAAATGCTCCCTGAGGTTACTGGAAAGGAATAATACTAAAGTAGATACCTCTCCCCAGATTAAGGAGAACACATTATATTTTTGGACAGGACACAGAATTAACTGTGTCCTATATTCCAAAGCATTAAGCCTGCTAAATTGATTTACCCTATCGTAAATTATCAAATAGCTAACAAGTGATTCTCCTGACAGAAAAAAGGGCATATAAGGATCTACACTTTCTAACTCAAGTCGAAGTGATTTCCAAAATTTATTATGGGTTCACTAATAGGCAATCTTCAAGTTAAGCAAACCTTCCTTTCTGAAGCATCCTTAGATTGAAAGGCATTCCCTTTCTCTTCATAAACTAGAAATAATCAATTCTTCCTTTGGTTTATCAAAGCATATTATCTATGCCTCGTTTTAAACATTGTTTACCGTGCATTACAATTACTTATATCATACTCTTATTTTCTTTACTAGATTCGTGAGTGCTTTAAAGTCAATTGTTACCTTTGCATCAATCACATCTTTGTCTAGCAGATGTTCAATAAATGATTGTTGACTTAATTGGAGGATGCTATAGTCATAAAGTTGCTTTATTTTAGCAAGTTACTTGACAGTTTACCATAATACTCTTGTGAAAAAGATGGAAAACATAAGCCATATGACAGTACTATGTAGGTAACATTTCATCTCCTTGAATAATCATATACAATGAATACAAGTCAAATGAATTCATATCAACCTGGAAGAAATTCTCTGTCCTGTTCAACATTTATAGATGATTTAAACAAAGGTATTAATGGCTTGTTGTTCAACTCAATAGATGACACAAATCTAAGAGATAAAGCAGGATTCAAAAGTTTACATAGAATGGACAGGATGTAAGTTCTCTACTAGCAATTGATTATAAGTCAATTGTGCAAGCACAGACTAAATTTATTTGTGTAAAATAAAAGGCTTCAAGGTTATGTACAATATTAAAATGATTCAACAGTTGGAGAGTAGGCAAATAAATAACTCAGGTGGTAGGAGAGGCAACATAAAGTAGCACTTTATACTCCCATTTTTGGAGTTAAGAAAGCTTGAGTTCAAATCTGTTGTTTATTAACTATCAGCCTTTGGATAACTTACCTAGTGTCTCTTGTTCTCAGCATCATCGTTTATGAAATGGAAATAATAAAAACACCTACCTTGTAGGGTTATGGTGAAGATAAAATTAGATTATCATGTAAAGTAAATAGTGGCTTTCTGACTCATAGTCAGGACTCAAAATGATGGTAGCCCATCAGAAAAAAAAGTCTCTCTGAACAAAAGTTATCCTTCTGCATTTTACACTACTCAGAATAAATCTATAACATCATCACCATTTGCAATCCATTTTTAAGAATAATATTGACTCATTGGAGACCATACAAGAGCCCATGAGATCTTAAAGAATTAGAAAATGCTCTCCTATAGGAATTGGGAGAGATTGGAAGGCAAGGAAGGACATGATTTAATTTTCTTAAGTGTATTAATGATGTTATATGAAATAAGAATTAAATTTGTTCTGTATTGTCCAACACGGGAGGAAAAAAAAAAAGAACAATAGATACAGATCACAAAGAGGTTTAATATTCAAAAACATTTTCTAACAACATTATCAGATAACAAAATAGGCTTCCTCATAAAATAAAATGAGCTCCCCATTCTGAAAGTGTCCAAACAGAAGCTAAGTGACTTCTTGACAAGTATACCGAAAAAGATATTTTTATACTGGTAGGGAAAAGTCTTTTCCAACTCTAACATTCTCTGATTCTATAGAACAAAGACTATATTAATATGAGACAAATAGAGTATTATTCTGCAATACAAATTTTTCAAATTTTATATTGTTTATAAACAAAGAAAGTAAGCTAACTAATAAGGGGTCAAGGTGAGGAGTGGCTGAAGATAAAATGGGGGTAAACCTATACACATCTGCATAATGTAGTGGAAGGATCAAGGTCTGGAAAGCTACATACTAATAACTTCTGTGTCTTTAACATTTACTTGTATTAGGTCTAGGTTTCTATCCATCAAATAAACAGTTGGACTAGATGGTTACTAAGTGGCCTTTCATTTCTTATCACATCCCACTGTTTATTCTTAGAGTATCATTTACTTACTATAAGCATAACAAATCCTATTATTTTATACTAAAAAATCATGAATGTGAAGACACAGCCCATTGTCTACTTTAAACATATTTGTTCTCTCTAACTCTCTCTCAAGTTCCTTAAAAAATATATTTAATTGCAATCAGTTCTGCAATCTAGGTGTCCTGCTGTTCCTTTCTTCTTTGGGCTAAAATGACAGCTTTTCTTGTCCCTCACCTACCTTTAGCAGCAAATTAATCAGCTACTGGGAGTCAAGAGGGATTTTCATTTTCCATTTTAAAGGCCTTCAGCCCATGGAATTACCACTTTGGACTGTTGCCAAGGGGAAACCAATCTCCAAGAAAATAAAAGAAGGCCTAGAGGTTGGAGAGAAGGCTTTCGTTTTTTGCTAAATGGCCCAAGGTGGCACAGCCTCTGACCTTCTTATGACCCCATTGAGGACAGATGGGTTGTAAGTGAAGGCATCTTCTATCTACACACTTTTGCTACACTCATATTTCTAAATGAGCACCGTGAAGAAATGACATTATTCTTAATGTTCTTTTTTCAAATCTACATTTCAGATAATACCCATCCTTCTGCTTGATCAGTTTTACAAAGAGAAATTTGAAGCAGGAAGCTGGTGAGCTCATTTTCCAGTTCAGAAATTCTGAAAAGAAATTAGCCCCTAGTTAGGTAGGTATTTTACTGTAAATTAATTTTAGATACTGTAAGAAATGACCTCAGATACTGTCCCATCTGTTTCTTTTGACAACAGTGTTGCTGTTTGAAGTTGTTCTTCAAATTTCACAAGCTCAAAGAGTAGAGTTTTTTCGTGGAGAGTTCAGAGTTCCGGAAAGAATCCCCACACCAACAAATATTGTCATTAACTCTCCAAGAGGCATGAAAATTCATCAGGGCTTCCTCCTTCCAGCTGGGTAAAACTTGGGAGGTGCATATATTAAAACACTGCCAAGTCTCTCAAACTATACATTTTTACCAAGTTTCAAGAACATTTGCAAACAGTTTTCTGTACCATAAAGGTTCATTGTCAGTCTTTTTAGAATCTGAAAAATCTTTAGGGTCATAAATGTATTCCTTTTTGCTAATGTGGTAAAAATGTAAATGTGAGAAGGCAGAAAGTGTGGGGAAATCATGTAATGTGAAGTTAGTATCACTTTCATTTATTCCTTCACTGGTTAGCTCTATTGGCTAATCAGGGGTCCTCAAACTTTTTAAACAGGGGGCCAGTTCACTGTCCCTCATACCGTTGGAGAGTGCTCACTGTGGGCCAGGGACGAGTTGGCTGCTAAGCAGGACAGGCAGCGGCGGCAAAAACACCCTGCGTTCCAGATAAATGTCCACGGCAGGCCGCATGTGGCCCACGGGCCATAGTTTGAGGAAGCCTGGCAAGGAATTAATGAAACGAAGGGGACAAGTCTTATCTCCTTTTGGGCAAATTAGCATCACTTCTTTTCAATAACACAAATTGCAACCATCACCCTAGTGAACCAAATGACAAACACCTAATTTTGTCACAATGGAAACCAGGTGAGTGTGACTGGCTCAGTGCAAACCCAGGCCCAAGACCAGAAAACTTCTTTCAAAGGACAAGCTTTCCTGATAATGTCTCTCCATGTACAAAAGCAAGCATAAATAGGAGAAAAAACAATTAACATTTGTATGACATATTTTCATCTGTAAAACATGTTCACATGTGTTATAGTACTTTATCCTCACTACAGTCCTATGAGTGGGAAGTTACTGCATTCATTTTATAGAGAGGGAAACATTTGCTATACATTTTTCAGGCTGTGATGAACGCTTGTATTAAGTCCTACAAGGAATAAGTCCTTTAAGTACTTAAAGAAATGAAGCATTTTTCAGCTTTTGAAATTTTTTATATGGTAATAAGAACATTTTTGATAGAATTTATATGAAAAAGGAAGGTAAACATAAAGCTGGCTCAAGTCACAACAAGCATTTCCTTTAAATTATCAAATAACTAAGACCAAGTGAGTTTGCTACCCAGATTCTTTGGACAACTGCTTCATTTACTTTACTACTTTGTTATATATATATATATATATATATATATACTCCCAATCAGTTAGGACTTAAGATTCCTTCTTCTCAATCTAACACTCACAATAACCCTATTGTGAGTGTTAGATAAAGTAGATAAAATTTGCTCTATTTTTATAGGTACAGGAACAAACTCAGAGATTGTATAACTTGTCCACTTTCTTTAGGCATAATATTCTTTTGCATTTATGAGTTAATTAAAGATCCATACATAATGAAAGCACTCCTTATACCACATTAAATTAATGGTCATTAATAAGTGCTGCCTATCTAGTTTTCAGTTCCACTTTGAATCAGCATTAGTTCCGTAAAGCCTGCCTAAATGATAAGCACTTACTCTAAAACAATTAGAAGGTACTCTGAGATTTTTTTCTTAACACTCCCTTTGACTAGGCTTCCCTTCTGTAAAAATCATAGTTTTAACTACCTATATATTCTAAGCAATGTCATTTCTCTTCGTCTAAGAGTAAGATAACTTTTATTTTCATCTCCAAATAAAATAAAAATGAGTTACAGAGTCATGTTGGGAGCAGTACTAACAATTGGAAAGTTTTTCCTAGGTTTGTGGTTTTATTTTTTTAAGTACTAAGTTAACAAATGCACAATTGTTTTTGTGTCCCAAAATTGAATTAAAAAAAATTATCTCATAAGATTCCACTTTTGGCAACATCTTCCAGGTAACATACCAAAAGTTTTTATGTGGGAAAATGCAAATTGTAGAAATGCAAAAGTATAGAAGTCGTCTCCATTCTGTACATCTCACTAACTCCATTTGTGCCACAAGGGGGAAAAATTCAAATGAGGAAACATATCTTTTTCAGAAGAAGAAATTCAGCAGAGTTACAACACCAACACCACTTTTTTTTTTCCTTTCCATAGTTTTGCAGATCTAACATCGGTTTTCTTTCACATGAAAGGCTTTCTGTTCACTACAAGTTCCTTGTAATCCATTCTGATTAAGTTAACAAAGATCTGCCAGTGTGTCTTCAGATAAATTCCATTATAGTTGTTCCTGTTAATGTAAAAAAGAATAAAATTTTACTCTAAGAACAAAATTTCTTTAGAAAATTAATATAATTGCTGGAGATCTAGAACACTTTTAGACAGTGGGAAAATAGTTACTTTTTCCAGATTTTCATGTTGATAACAATAAGGTGAAATGTGAGTCACTTAACATTATTATTTTGGGGCAATATATTTTCTGGAGATAGGAAAAGGAAGAAATTCTTGTCATACAACCACAAAGTCTCTAAATATTTTTAATTGCATATAGTCAAATCAAAAGAAAAAAATGCTGTCTTACTTTGAGACAATTGTCTCAGTCAGTAATAAAATTAGGAAAAGTTGATTCCATCTTGTTAAATTAAAATGATTGTTGCAAAACTAAATATACTTATGTATTTTTTAAAAATAGGAAGATTACCAGTGTTAAAGTAACATCTTTTTTTAGGTTTGCTTATCTATTTAATTTTGCTTTTAACCTAGAAAATGTAGGGTAAAAAGCAGCAAAAAGGGGGTTGAATTAATATTTAATGAGGCATTTTTAACTACTAAAATATTGCCTGAAAATATACATAACAACCTACTTGAAGTATTTCTTCATAAGAAATTGTATTGTTGAGACTAAAACAAATAAAATATTCTTATTTATAATAAACTTCCTAATAGTAAAAAGCATGTCTGCTCACAACCTTAATTTGCAGCTAAGTGTGCATAGAAAATAGTCATTATTTCCAGAATTTTTTCTGGACTAGAAATTTATAATTTTTAATTATAAAAATTCTGCATATTTCTCCTTATCAATGTCCCCTACAAATTCTAAATACATAAAGTCTTCTTTCAATGTTCTACTAAAATTTATCCTCCTTCCAAGCCAAAATAATAATTTGAACATCTCAATACTTCATATCTATTTTAATCATTCCTATTTTTCAAATTTCAAAATTCTAAAATGAAGCTGAAATTCAGGTAGAAAGCCAAATCATGAGATTAAAATGAAATAGTCATCTCATTCTATAAAATCCTATCTATGGAGCCTAAGTTTCAATGCCATGATGTTGTGTGTGTGTGTGTGTGTGTGTGTGTAATGATTAAAAATTTACAAAAAGCCATGAATACCATTTCACTGTCACTTCCTTTGATTAACCTTCACCTGACCTCACTCCCTAAGGCAATTTTAAATTCTTCTGTTTCTATGTTCAAATCTTCAGTCAAGCAGTGAGTTTATTAAAAATCAGTCATTAAAAAGAATTCCCAGGAAGCAAATTTTTTGTGTTTTTTTACACAGGTGGTTGTTATAAAAATTAATTTCCATTAAATATAACAACTGCTTTTGACTATTCAATTGGTAGGGCAACTCAGTTCGCTGATGACAGACTTGAACTCGGCAGTTCGGCAGTTTTTGAAATCCTTCCTAGGCCAGTAAAATCAGCATAAATAATATACAAATATAAGGAAAGAAAGGACACTATAATAATGGTGTTAAGTACCCTGCTACAACTGAGCTGAAGAAAAAGATACAAGCATTCATAGAACTTAATACTACACTGGGCAATGAAAAGACTTTTTAAAAAACTGGTTTTAAAAGAATTTCTGAAATAATTTATTTCCTACATCATGGTCTTGAAAACAATTTTTTCTATTAAAATCATTGCCTAAAAAATGAATTTTAGGTAATTCCCTATTATTTATTGTTAAAATAAAATATTTTGATTTTCTTTATAAGGGCATTTATTAAAATAATATATCACCAGCTACTTGCTAATATTTTACAAAGAAAGAAAGGATATAGGAAAAGAGAAAGAAAAGACTTATACACCAAAAATGAAAAGAAAATCTCTGAAAAGAATTATAAAGGTAGTAAACCACATTTTTGAGTTCTTTTAATATAGTTTTTGTCCTTACTCTTTCAGCCTTCAAAAACTGCATGGCCAAAAGTATCACTCTACTTGCTAGTTACAAGGGGATATTAAAACTTTACAATGGAGGGACGAGTTGTTACCAGTATAACAAACAATCACTCACCATCACTAATAGACTACCAGATACTGTGTGCCTTTTGATAAAATGCAATATGAAGTATGAAGCAGCAGTGATGCAATTTACTTGCCAAAAATCTTGTTCAGCTTTAAACTTAACTCTCAGTTTACAGGTAATACAGGGACGTGAGGAATGAATTAAATACCACAAGAAAAGAAGTAATTAAATCCAGAAAAGCAAACATTCTGTGGCATCGCAGTTCCCATCTCTTTAACAGCTCAAGTTTGTAAAGAAAAAAAAAAAAGTTGTGGGTCTGTTAGGGTAGAAAAAAAAAACTATCCATGATATTCGATTGGATATTGATATGAATAAGAAAAGAGAGTCACTGATTCTGGTCTAAATTTCTGCTTTTAAAGGGAGAAAAACTGAGACCAGCAGGTAGAAGGGAATTGCCCAAAGCCTCAAAGCTAGGTTGGGGCCAGAGTTTAAAGTCTCCCAACTCTTAATTCTCTACACTATCTCTAAAGTTCGTTCTAAAATCCATCTCAGAGTATTGTCTTATTACTGTATTACTTTAGGCCTAAGCATCTGGAGGGAGCTGTCTGACTCCACATGGTTTAGAATACTTTTAACATCTTACTGTCAAGCTGTAATTTAAAACGAAGAGCCCCCTTAGTATGCTGAATCATATTCCAGTGGTCTTTGACATCAAAGAGGGTTCTTTTGTCTTTATCGTACAAAAAAATTCTTAGCAACAGTGAGGTGAACTTTATTTTAAAATTTCTGTAAAAGGGCCATAATCACTAAGGGGAAGGAAGTCACTTATGGTGGTTTAACACAGGAGTCTGAAGGTCTGGGTTTCGTCTTCATTCAGCCACTAAAATATAGGACAGACACAATATGCTGGATTATTTTCTTGAGACAGTTCCTTAACCACTTTGTGACTCAGTTTCTTTCCCTGGAAAAAGTAATACTGGTTCTAGAGTTTTCTACATATGACCCTGTGGCCTATGAAAATTGCTATATTTGTAGAAATTTTCAATATTTTCAGTCAGAAAGCACCTCATCAGTGATAAAGCAATAGAAAGACAACACAATCTAATATGATATCTACTCCTGAAAAGCAACATCTCTGCTACTTAATCTGTCCTTTGACCTCATAATCCAAAATTATTCTTGGGAATTTTCATATCTGGCTTTGCTTTCAACCTCATTTCCCAATCATGTAAAGGAAAATTAAAATAAGTTCTATAAACAAAACTACAAACTGGGTTTTTTTTCTCCTTTTTTTTCTTTTTTTGAGTTTATAATGAAAAGGGTCTTCTATTAAAAATTACGATAATGAAATATGGCAGTAGATCTTAAATATGCCCTTCCTCAGGCTAAAGTTATGTAAAAGGTTATATAGTACAACAGTTATTAATCCTTCTTCACTTTGACAATTGATTTGAATACAGCATCTGTTGTAGACTCTTTATAATAGAAGATCACAAAAGTTCAAAACTAATTTATTGCTCTTTGTTCCACCCAGTAAAAAGTACACCTTATCAAAACTGTTACTGTCAGATCGATATTGTGCTGAAACAAAAATGCAGATTAGCTGTTAAAGGCTTCTATTTTTAGCTGCATTCATGAATTACTTTGCAAAATCCAAGCACTGCAGTAGAGAGGAAAAACTTCAGAAGATAATTTTAAAACAGAGTGGTGAGGCAAGTAGAAAAAGAGGTCCCATAAAGGCTCCATTCCTAAAATTCACTAGCATAAATTTAAGCAATTTACATATTTAAATAAAACACTGATTGTATTCAGTTTTTGCAGATCTTGAACTTGAAACTAAAAACTAGTAGAGGAGAAAACATCCGTTCCCATTTGGTCTGGTTTCCCGTTTCCAGTTCAATAATACCTGCACGTACCAAGCACACATCCCAGCAAAGTTCTGTTCAGATGCCAAAATCAAAAGTATTTGAGTAGACTGAAATGGTGTGACTCACATTAGTGATGCAAACCTATTGAATTTAGAGGCTAGTAAATTCCCAGTTAAAGTACAAAGCATTTATTGATTTTAAAGGGAAAAAGCTCTAACTCCACTCTGTTCAAGGAATGTTTACAACAAAGGATAAAATGTAGCTAGCTTTGTTTTTCAATTAGGTCTACTGAAAAAAATCATCAATCTTTCTCCACCTTCCCCTCCAGTCCTTCTCCATTATCACCTCACCTCTAGGGGTCAGAAGAGTGTACAATCCCACACCAGGTTAGATGAAAAAGAAGGGAGGAGATAGGAAGCAATTGACCGCAAGCCTATTTGGGTAAAACTGCACAAATCCTGAAAATAGATGCTGAAATAGACAGTAGGTTATATGCTGCCCTCAGGCATTGCTACCTTCAACTTGTATGCATATTTACATTAGTGTATTCTGCTATTAGGTGGGAATCGGTTACCACAGCAACCTCCAAGTGACCTGGCAGCTTTACTATTTCAATAAAGCCATGAGATTTTTTCTCACAGGAAAAAAAATATGTATGTGTGTGTATATATGTGTACATTTATAAAAAAACAGTGTGTTGTATGTAATGCCTTTACAGTGGAAGACATACATCTTCACATCATCCTTATTTATCCAATCTAACTAGTTAGTAATAGAATTTGAGAGTGTATTTCAGGTCTTCTAAATCTGAATTTCTTCCCTTTTCCTACTCTATTCCCTACTGGAATTTTTAATATTTTCACTGAATTAATATTGGTTAAAATTTTCCCAATTCTTAGTACAAATTTGGGTAGAAGGCTTATATGCATGCATTTTTTTAACTTGGGCTTTTCGCTTTTACTTTACTATTATGGAAATGCTTACTTTAAATATTATGTAAGAGCCAATAATGGTGCATTTACCATTAAAGTTTACACAGATAGGGAGAATGAAAAATAATAGGCTGTTAGAAGAATAATCCACCAATTATTTTCAGTGAAGCCGAGCTCATCCATTACTATGTATATTTCAAGTCACCTTAAAAACTGAAAACTTTCACATGTAAAATATACCCACTAGCTGCTTTCTGATAGCTGCAAGTACATAATTTCTTCCAACAGATGCACAAATGCAATTGCAAAGGCAAGTAAAAACTTCTCATTTTCTGAGAATTTTGATTTCTGTTTCTGTGAAACAGCTTTTAATTTTTTGATGATGAAAGTTTGCCTCTTTGTGCTTTTATTATGCAAACTGTAATTCTTGCAACAGTGTTAGCATTTCCAGTCTGGAGTGCTATGATCTATATATCGTGCTACTGACTTCCTTTTGACACTTAATGTACAATATACATCAATTAATTGAAAGGTACAAATAATATGGGAAGAGATTCCAATTTCCAGTTAATTTTTGGAAGAGGGGTTTAATACTTATTGTTATATATCTTTCTAATACATATTGAGGTATGCATGGGTAAAATTATATTCTTTATGAGATATACTTAGAATCCCCATTAAAAAAGGGGAAGGATGAGAATGGCAAAATGTTGACAACTATTGAATCTGTGTAATAAATACATGAGATTTCATTGCTACTATTCTCTCTACCTTTGCATATATTTGCAACTTTTATAATAATAAAATAATACTAGTTTAAAATGTACTAGCTTAAAGATTTTTATCCCAATAGTTTGGTATATATGATTTAATCTTCTTTTACTTGATTTAAGAAACAACCATATAACTACATATTACTTTATACATATTATCTCATTTAATTTTCATAAAAATTAACTTAGGTAGATATTATCCCAATTTTAAAGAGCAGAAATTGAAGATAAGAAATTAATAATTGAGAAATAGTAGAAGATAAATCTGTCTGATTGCAAAACCCACTGTGCTCTGAATGTCTCCCATTTAGTAAGGATCTGCCTCTCATCATTTGGCACTAGTAAGTATGGGAGAGTAGACTAGATTTTTTGTTTTGTATTTTACTAATTCCATAAAAGGAATTTGTTTTGCTCTTTTTAGTTATTTTAAAATGTTTACATTTCATTCTCTGAAAGACAAAGAATATGTTAAAGTTTAAGCTATAAAGTTGTAAGTTAAAGGACAATTTTGTGGCATGCTTAAGCTAAAAATTAGCTGATTTAGCTGGTCATTCTGTATTCTTATTTTCTAAATCTTTCAAATCTAGGTTAGTAAGACATTTTGGTTAGTTGGGTTATAATGACTTGAAGTTTTAGTAAGCACTGACATGAATATGTAAACACTGTCTCCACTGTAGTCGAGAGGCACTCATAAATCTGCAATATTACAGAAAAGCCTGATTTCCTTCCAATAATAGGTTCAAAATGTTAAGTATATTATTATCCAAGATTTTCATAATGAATAGGTACTACTTTTGTAATAGGAAAAAAAAGTCATTTGAAATTTTACAATAAATGGATTTCCACTTTAAAATAGTTAACTGAATACTTCTGAATAAATGCAAGGATTTTATTCTTTTATTTGTTTTGGGAGAGATGTTTATTTCCCTAAATGTTGAAGGGTCACAGCCCTTTTTCAGTGCCAAAACCAAATAAATTACATTATCACTATTCAAAAATTTATTAATGAATTATATATATTTGTTCCTGAAACCCATTCAACGACGTATTGTTGAAATATTCTACATCTGAAAAGAGTTGAAAAAGATATGCACACATTATAACCACACACAAACTCACAAGGACATTCATAAAGACATTTTTCTTCTTTTTAATAAAAGTAGAGATCTTGCCAAACATTCAAACCTACTGGCAGTTTAAACGAAATCAACTGAAAACTGAAAATATTAAACCAAATGTTAAGTTCTTTGGGGCTATTTTGCTGCTGTAAAATGTTTCAATGGGTTAGTTGTGGAATGGAAAAGAGAAAAGGAAGAGAACCAGTGATAATCACCAATGAACCAAAACACCTGATTCATTAAATTCGATCAATCTGTCAATTTAGCTGGGGATGGAGAGTGAGTCTGATTTTTTATTTGACTGAGGTAGTAAGATAAAGCAACTATATTTTTCATGTAGTTTGCTTGCAAATGTTGCTTGCTTCCAAAACTTTATAGGCAAAACAAAGTCAATTAAGAAAAATGCCTGCAGGCTTCTTCACTAAGGCCCAGAAATATTGCCAAAACTCTTGTGTGCATTCAAACATGATTAGTATATTCTAGTGCTTTCTAGTGCCTTCTGACATTCTGTTCCGTCCCAAATCAGTATTTACTCTGGGCAAAGCTAACATGTATGATTGTCCTCATAGCTTTCCATCTGTGAGCTATACTGAGAGAAAGCACTGATCCTTTCTTTGAACTATACAGAGTGTATAAGCCATAAACACAAACAAACCCTCCCAAGTGAAGAAGAAAAAAGAAGTCAGCCACTGTCTCAGAAAAGTCTCTTTACAAACGTGACTCTCAGAAGACTGAGCTAGATCAAATAGAAAAGAGAAGCAAAAAGAAAGAAAGAAAGAAAGAATGAACAAAAAAGAAAAAAGAAAAGAGCAACCAAATTAAGAATGAATAAGTTAAACTGGTTCTGTTTCCAGATGACATTATCTTATCAATAGAAAACCATGGGATAGGGGATGTTTCACGCCCATAATCCTAGCACTCTGGGAGGCTGAGATGGGAGGATTCCTAGAGGTCAGGAGTTCAAGATCAGCCTGAGCAAGAGCGAGACCCCACCTCTACTACAAATACAAAGAAATTAGCCGGGCATGGTGGCACATGCCTGTAGTCCCAGCTACTCGGCAGACTAAACCAAAAGGATTGCTTGAGTCCAGGAATTTGAGGTTGCTGTGAGTTAGGCTGATGCTATGGCACTCTAGCCTGGGCAACAGACCCAGACTCTGTCTCAAAAGAAAAAAATAAATAAAACCATAAACCCTCCAGCAAAAATAAACTGTTAGAAGTAATAAATAAATTCAGTAAAGTTGCAGGATACAAAACCAACATACAAAAAGAAGTAGGATTTCCATACATTAACAGTAACATTTGTACCCCCATAATATCCTGAAATAAAAAAACAACAGTGAATTATCTAAAATAAATCAAGGAAACAATTCCACTTACAATAAGTACAAAAAAAATACTTACGAATTAATTTAACCAAGGAAAAGAAAGCTCTCTAACCTGAAAACTATAAAACATTAATAAAATATATTTCAGAAGACACAAATAAATAGAAAGACATCTCACATTCATAGATTGAAGGAATTAATATTGTTAACATGGCCATAATGGACAAAGTGATCTATAGATTTAGATTAAGTCTTACCAATACACCAGTGACATTACTTACAGAAGTAGAAAAAATAATGCTAATATTAATATTGAACCACAAAAGACCCTGAATAGCAAAAGCAATCTTCAATAAAAAGAACAAAACTTAAAGATTCACACTACCTGACTTCAAAATATACTACAAAGATATAGTAAACAAAACAGCATGACTTTGACATGAAAACAGAAACATAGGCCAGTAGAACAGAATAGAGAGCCCCCACAAAATCCATGCAACTATAGTCAACTTATTTTTAACAAAAGTGTCAATAACACAATGGGTAAATTGCAGTCTCTTCAATTAATGGTGTTAGGAAAACTGGATACTCATATGCAGAAGAATGAAAAAAAAAAGAAAAACCCTTATCTCAAACTATATAAAAATCAAGTAAAAATGAATTAAAAACTTAAATGTAAGACCCCAAACTATGAAACTACTAGAAGAAAACCTAGGAGAAAAGTTCTATGAAATTGGTCTGGACAATAATCTTTGTAGTATGACCCTAAAAGCATGGAAACAGCAGTGAAAATAGACACGTGAGATTAAGTCAAAGTAAAAAAGATTCTGTACAGCAAGGACAAAATCAACAGAATGAAGAGACAATTTATAGAATGTGAGTAAATATTTTCAAAGCATACATCTTATAAGAGGTCAATATCCAAAATAGGGTTTCCAGCACTTGTGTATTTTCTTCATTCACTGTCAGGGATCCTTATGATTTTTATATTAGGTCTCTTTACATAATCCCATATTTCTTGTAGGCATTGCTCATTACTCTTTTTTCTCTGCTCTGTCTCTGAGACTGATTCATTTAATAGAAAGGTATTTTCTTTAAGCTCTGAGATTCTTTAGTCTGCTTGGTCTAACCTATTATTAAGACTTTCCAGTCTGTTTTGTAATTGCTTGAGTGAATTTTTCATTTCCAGAAGCACTGTTTAATTTTTCTTTGCAGTAATTAAAAACCTCCCCAAACGGAAAAGTCCCGGGCCAGATGGCTACAC
>VBSM01000568.1:6297043-6309661 GCA_008086735.1 Cheirogaleus medius
TCAGAGAAATGCAAATCAAAACCACAATGAGATACCATCTAACCCCAGTGAGAAGGGCCTATATCAAGAAATTCCAAAACAACAAATGCTGGCGAGGATATGGAGAGACAGGAACTCTCTTACACTGCTGGTGGGACTGAAAATTAGTGCAACCTTTGTGGAAAAGAAGTTGGAGATACCTCAAGCAGCTAGCAATAGAAATACCATTCGACCCAGCAATAGCATTGTTAGGCATCTACCCAAAAGAGCATAAGTCATTCTATAATAAAGACATCTGCACCCATATGTTTATTGCAGCACAATTCACTATTGCAGGGTCATGGAAACAACCCAAGTGCCCGTCAATTCATGAGTGGATAACTAAAATGTGGTATATGCTCAAAATGGAATATTATTCAATTCTAAGAAACGACAGTGAGCTAAGATCATTTATGCTATCCTGGATTAAGCTTAAGCCCGTTATCCAAAGTGAAGTAACACAAGATATGGAAAAAGGGCTCCACATCTACTCACCATCAAATTGGTACTGACTGTTTAAAACTGTGGTACTCAAATGATGGTAGTGTTCACCAGAGTTTCGGGAGGGTGGGCAAGACCCACATCATAGGGATGTGGAGAGCATTGTGTGGGGGAAGGTCATACCTCTAACCCTTCTTAGGGAGAGGCAAAGTTATACAATGTGTCCAATGTGTAAAAAAAACCCAACAATCTTTTGTTGGATGGAGGGCAGGTGGGAGGGGGGAGGAAGTGTAGAGTTACATAATGTGTGCCGTGCGTGCCACCTGGGGATTGGACTTGCTTGAAACTCTGGCATGTTGGTGGGGGGAGTCGTAGGGGCAATGTATGTAACCCTAACAATATGTTTAATCCCATTATATGATGAAATAAATAAAAAAATTCCTATGTATCAAAGAATACAATCAAAATTCAATTCCTTTTATAAGGTCTATAATCCCACCCATGACAGTGTTGTCCTCATGACTGAATTATCTCCTAAATGCCCCACCTCTTAATACTATCACATAGGCTCTTTAGTTTCAACACATATATTTAACGGTTATAACTTTTTTTTTGGTGGAGTCTTTAGGGGTTTTCTACATGTAAGATCATGTCACTTATAAATAGAAATAGTTTTATGTCTTCCTTTCTGATTTGAAAACTTTTACTTCCTTTTATAGCCTCATTGCTCTTGGTAGAACTTCTAGTACCATGTTAAATAGAAGTGGTAAGGAATGGCATCATTTTCTTGTACCAGATTTTAGAGGAAAATTTTCCCCATTGATACAGATGTTAGCTGTGGTTTTCTCACAAATGGCTCTTATTATTTTGAGGAAATTGTATCTATATCTAATTTCTATTTTTATTTTTTTATTTCAAAATATCAAGGGAGTACAAATGTTTTTGTTAAAAGTACCACTTTTGAAATGCATGAGTCAGAGATATAAGTGTGGCCATCACCTGAATAGTTTTTATTTTACCTGTTCAGTAGGTTTTTGCATTCCTCCCTTCCTTCTGACTCCCTCTGCTTGATTTCCAATGAATTTTACTTCCCTCTCTGCACATGTGTGCCCATGAGTTCCAACTTCATAGAGAGTACATATGGTGTCTGTTTATTCATTCTTTAGATACTTCACTTAGGATAATGGTTTCCACTTTGATCCAATTCTTGAAAAAGGCATTAAGTCATCCTTCTTCATGGTTCAGTAGTACTCCACAATATACAAACACTAAAATTTTTTAATCTACTCATGAATTGATGGGCACTTGGTATGATTTCATGTCTTTGTAATTGTAAAATGTGCTGCAATAAACATTTGAGTGCAGGTTTCTTTTGATAAAATGACTTCTTATCCTTTGGGTAAATACCCAGTAGCAGGATTCCTCAGTTGGGTGGTAGTTCTACTTTTAGTTCTTTGAGTAATCTCCATACTATTTTCCAAAGGAGTTGTACTAATTTGTAGTCCTGTCCACAGTGCATAAGCATTCCTTTCTCTCTGTGTCCACACCAGCATCTATTATTTTTGGACTTTTTAATAAAAGCTATTCTAGCAGAGGTAATATAATATCTCATTATGGCTTTAATTTGCATTTCCTTGATGATGAGTCATGTTGAACATTTTTTCATATGTTTATTGGCCACTTGACTATCTTGTTTTGAAAAGTTTCTGTTCATTTTTGTTTGCCCACTTTTAATGATGTTGTTTGTTTTATTCATGCTGATTTGTTTGACTTCTTTGTAGAGTCTAGGTAGTAGCCCTTTATCTGATACATAGTTTGCAAGTATTTTCTCCCATTCTGTAAGTTGCCTCTTTGTTCTGTTGATTATTCACTTAGCTGTTCAGAAGCTTCCTAGTTTAATCAAATACTACTTATTTATTTGCATTGCAGTAATTTACATTGGGGTTTTATTCAAATATTTTATGCCCAGAAGAAATTCTTTTACATTTCCTCCTTTAATTCTTATGATTTCATGCCTACATTTAAGTCATTTATCCATCTTGAATTAATTTTTGTGAGTGGTGAGAGATAAGGGTCCTGTTTCATTTTTCTACGTGTCTATACAATTTTCCCACCTCCATTTATTAAAAAGGGTTTCTTTTCCCCAGTATGCATTGCTGTATGCTTTGTCAACGATCAGATGACTGTAGGTAGATGTTGTAATATCTGTGATATCTGAGCTCCCGATTCTGTTCTATTTTTATGTCTCTATTTTTGTAACAATACCATGGTGTTGGGATTACTATTACCTCAAAGTATAGCTCGAAATCTGGTAATGTCATGCCTCCAAATTTGTTCAGTTTGTTTAAGATCGCTTTGGTTATTCAGAGTCTTTTCTGGTTACAAGATAAGCATAGGACTATTTTTTCTAGGTCTTTGAAATATGACATTGGCATTTTAATGAGGCTACATGAAATTTGTAAATTATCTTGGGTAATATGAACATTTTAACAATACTTATTCTACCAATTCATAAACATGTTATGTTTTCCCATTTGTTTTTGTCATCTGTGATTTATATCCTTAGTGATCAATTGTTCTCCTTATAGAGAACTTTCATCTCCTTGGTAAAGAATATTCCTAGGTATTTTATTTTCTTTGTAGCTATTGTGAATGGTATTGAGTCTTTGATTTCAATATCAGCTTGACTGTTAGTCCTATAAAGAAATGGTACTGATTTGTGTACTTTGTGGGTTTTTTCATTTTTATTTTATTTCAAGCAAATATGAAAGTATGAACATTTTGTTTGCATTTTATATCTTTGCCTCTCCCTAGCAAGGGTTATATGTATGCCCTTCACCTCTACTATGCTCACCGTATCCCTAAGATGTGGGTCTACCCTCCCAACACCCAAATCCTTGGTGAACACCAGCACCATTTGAGCACCATAGTGTTAATCAGTCAGTACCAATTTGATGGTGAGTACATGTGGAGCCCATTCTTCTGATCTTGAGTCACCTAACTTTGGATAATGGGCTTAAGCTTAATCCAGTATGATATACGCAGTGCTAGTTCACTGCCCTTTCTAAGAATTGACTAATATTCCATTGTAAACATAAACCAAATTTTAATAATACACTCATGAACTGATGGGCACTTGGGATGTTTCCACGTACTTGCATTAGTGAATAGTGCAGCCATAAACATTCGGGTGCAGATGACTTTATAATAGAATATCTTATGCTCTTGTGGATAGATACCTAATAATGCTATTGCTGGATCAAAAGGTATATCTATTTTTAGCTCCTTGAGGTATTTCAAGTTCTTTTCCACAAAGGTTGAACTAATTTTCAGTCCCACCAGCAGTGTAAGACTGTTCCTATCTCTCCACATCCTCAACAGCATGTGTTGTTTTGGGATTTTTGATACAGGCCAATTTCATTAGGGTTAGGTGACATCTCACTGTGGTATTTATTTGCATTTCTCTAATGATTAGAGACGATGAGCATTTTTTTGTAGGTTGCTGGACATCATTCTGTTTTCTATGGAAACATTTCTGTTCATTTACTTTGCCCATTTCTTGAATGGGGTTGTTTGATTTTTTTCTTGTTAATTCTTGGAGTTCTAGATAGATTCTTGTAATCAGACATTCATCAGAAGTGTAGAGAGCAAATATTTTCTCCCATTCTGTAGGTTGTCTATTCACTCTAATGATAGTTTCTTTGGCTGTGCAGAAGCTTTTTAATTTGATCATATCTCATTTGGTTTTTTTTCTTGCTGCGGTGATTGCTTTGGGGGTATTCTTCAAGAATTCTTGGCCTAGGCCAATGTCTGAAAGGGTTTTCCCAACATCTTCTTCTAGGATTCTTAAGGTTTCATGCCTTAGGTTTAAGTCTGTTGTCCATCTTGAGTGGATTTTCTTGAGAGGTGTGTGGTAGGGATCCTGAATCATTCTTCTGCACGTACCTACCCAGTCTTCCCAGCACCATTTATTGAAAAGAGATTATTTTCCCCAGCGTATATTTTTGTCTGTTTTGTCAAAGATTAGATGACCACATGCAGATGGTTTCATCTCTGGAATCTCAGTCCTATTCCAAAGATCAATGCCTCTGTTCTTATGCCAGTCAGAGGTTGATTTAATTATTATTGCTTTATAGTACAGTTTGAAGTCAAGAAGACTTATGCCTCCCAGTTTGTTCGTTTTACTTAAGATTGCTTTGGCTATACTAGGTTTTTCTCTGGTTGCATAGAAAGAGAAGAATTATTTTTTCTAGATCTGTAAAGAATGATGATGGTACTTTCATGGGGATTGCATTTAGTCTGTAGATAACTTTAGGAAATATTCACATTTTAATGATATTGATTCTAATAATCCATGAACAAGCTATATTTTTCCATCTGTTTACATCTTCTACAATTTCTTTTTTTAGCATTTCACAGTTCTCCTTGTATAAGGCTTTTGTATCTTTCATTAAATATATTCCTAGATATTTAATTTTCTTTGGGACTATAGTAAAAGGTATTGCATTTTTTATTTCAGTTTAGGCTTGATGGTTCTTGGCATTTATGAATGCCTCTGATGTGTGTATATTGATTTTGTAACCTAAGACATTGTCAAATTAATCAAATCTAGGAGTCTTTGGATGAATCCATGGGGTTTTGTAGATATAATATCATATCATTGGTGAAAAGCGAGAGTACAATATCATCTGCACCCATGTCGATGCACTTAATACCCCTCTCTTGCCTGATTTCTCTGTCTAGGACTTCGATCACTATGTTTTATAGAAGGGGGGATAGTGGGCATCCTTGTCTAGTTCTGGTTCGAAGTGGGAATGGTTTCAGTTTTTCCCCATTCAGTATGATATTGGCTGTGGATGTGTCATCAATGGACTTGATAATTTTAAGACATGAGCTGCCTATGCCTATTTTGTTAAGAGTTTTTATCAGAGAAGTGTATTGGATTTGTCAAATGCTTTTTCTGCATCTATTGAGAGAATCATATGGTGTTTGTTGTTGTTTTTACTTATGATGTGAATTGCATTTGTAGACTTGCATATGTTGAACCAGCCTTGCATCCCTGGAGTAAATCCCACCTGGTCATGGTGAATTTTTTTGTGTGTGTGCTGCTGAAATCTACTAGCTAAAATTTTTTTGAGGATTTTTACATCTATATTCATGAGGGATATTGATCTGTAATTTTCTTTTTCTGTTGTATCTTTTCCTGGCTTTATTTATTTATTTATTTTTATTCCATCTTGTAACGGGGGTACAAATATCGTTAGGGTTACATACATTGCCCCCCCCACATGCCCGTGCCTCAAGCGAGTCCAATCCCCAGGTGGTGCGGATGGCACACATGTATCTCTACACTACTTCCCCCCTCCCACCTGCCCTCCCTCCAACGTAAGATTTTTTTTTTTTTTTACATGTTGGATACCTTGTATAGCTTTGCCTCTCCCTAAGAAGGGTTAGAGGTATGCCCTTCCCCCCCACAATGCTCGCCACATCCCTATGATGTGGGTCTTGCCCCCCTCCCGAAACCCTGGTGAACCCTACCATCATTTGAGCACCATAGTTTTAAACAGTAAGAGCCAATTTGCTGGAGAGTAGATGATATTTGCTTCATAGAATGAGTTAGGAGGGATACCATCCTTCTCAAGGTTGAAGAATAATTTCTGTAGTATAAGTATGGACTCATCTTTGTAAATTTGTTATAACTGTGAAGTATAGCCATCTGGTCTGGGACCTTTCCATTTGGGGAAGTTGTCAATTACTGCTCTAATTTCTGAGCTTGAAATTGGTCTATTCAGAAATTCTGTTACCCCCTGGGTGAACGTAGGGAGCTTGTATGTTTCCAGGAATTTGTCCATTTCCTCCTCGTTATGTAGTTTTTAGACATATAGTTTTTTATAGTAGTCAAAAATAATGCTTCCTATTTCTGTGGTTTCTGATTTAACTCTCATTTTTCATTTCTTATTGAATTTATTACAGTCCTTTCCCTTTCAGTTCTTGTCAATCTAGCAAGAGGTCTATCAATTTTGTTTATCTTTTGGAAAAACTGGCTTCTGGTTTTGCTGATCTTCCATATAATTCTCTTGTTCTCAATTTCATTTAGTTCTGCTTTGATCTTAGTTATTTCTTTTCTTCTGCTAGGACTGGAATTGGTTTGCTCTTCTTTTTTTGATTCCTTGAGCCTATTCATTAGGTTGTCAGTATCTAAGCTTACTGTTTTTTAGATGTGAGCATTTATTGCTATTAGTTTTCCTCTCAGGTATGCTTCTGCTGTATCCCACAGGTTTCAGTAACATGTGTCTCCATTATCATTTTGTTTAAAGAAACTCTTGATTTCCCTCTGAATTTTCTCCTTGACTCAATAATTCTTCAATAATAAATTGTTTAGTTTCCCTGACTTTGAGACAGATTGAGTGTTTATATAGGAATTGAACTCTAATTTTATACCACTATTGTCAGAGAAGACACATGGTATAATTTCTCTTTTTTTTTAATTTGTTGAGGTCTGCTTTGCAGCCTAGAATGTGATAAATTTTGGAGTGGATCCATGGGCTACTGAGAAGAATGTAAATTCAGCTTTCTTTGGATGGAATGTCCTGTAGAGATCTCTCAGACATTTTTGTTCAAGAGCTCTCTTTAATTCCATTATTTCTTTCCTTATTTTATGTTTGTGGAATCTATCCAGTTCATTCAGTGGAGTGTTGAAGTCGCCTGCTACTATGGCAGTAATGTTTAACAGGCTATTTAGATCACACAAGGTTTGCTTGATGTAATTGTGTGCTCCTGTATTGAGTGCATAAATATTAAAATTGTTAAATCTTCATGTTGGATCCTCTCTTTCACCATTATAAAATGGCCACCTTTATCCTTTTTTACTTTTGCTATTTAAAACTTATGTTATCTGCAAATAGTATAGCTACCCCTGATTTCTTTTGACTCCCCTTTGCCTGGATGACAGTTTTCCATCCCTTGACCTTCAACTGTAAGGCATCTTTGTGGGTGTTTCCTGCAGACAGCAGATACTAGGCTTATGGATTTTTATCTACTCTGTGAGTCTATGCCTCTTCAGAGGACAGTTTAAGCCATTTACATTTATTGAGAGGATTGAAATTTTAGGAAGATTCCCATTCATATTGTTGGGTGAATTCCTGTTTCTTTGTCTCAGTCCTTGAGCCATCATGCAGTTCAAGTTCTATCCTTTAACTCTTTAAATATTTTACTTAGAGGAGAGTCTATTGCCCTCTTCTGTGTGTAAGGCAGGTCTGAGAACTTCCTGTAGGGCTGATCTGGTCTTAGCAAATTCCTTCAGTGATTGCTTGTCTGAGAAGGACTTAATTTCTCCCTCATAGATGAAATTTAATTTTGCCTGATAAAGAATTCTAGGTTGAGCCTTACTCTGTTTTAGAAGATTAATGATAGGCATCCAATCTCTCCTGTCTTGTAAGGTTTCAGATGAGAAATCTACTGTTAGTCTGATAGGCTTTCCTTTATAGGTTATTTGTTGTTTTTGTCTCACTGCTGGGAGAATTGCTTCTTTTGCATTTACATTGGTCAGCCTAATAACCACGTCATGAGGTGATTGTTTTTTCATGTTGAGTCTCCCAGGAGTTCTGTGTGCTTCTTGTATCTGGATATCAAGATTTCTGGACAGCCTGGCATATTTTCCTCCAGTATTCCATGAAATAAGTTTTCTAGCCCTTATGAATGTTCCTCTTCCCCTTCTGGGATCCCAATCAATCTAAGATTTAGCTTTTTTATATAATCTCACACTTCTAGTAAGATTTGTTCGTGTATCTTGTTTGTGTGTTCCCTTTCTTCCTCTAATTTGTTTAGTGCATAGGCATAAACTTCAAGCTTGAGATTCTTTCCTCTGCATGATCCATCCTGTTCCACTCTATTATGGAGTTCCTTGAATGTTTCCTTCATTGCCAGGATTTCTGTTTGGTTTTTCTATATTATTTCAGTTTCTTTGGAGAATTTTTTTATCCATTTCCTGAATTATTCTTGTGATTTCTCTATGTTGTGATTCTATTTTCTCTTCAATTGCATTGAGTTTTCTAACTATCCATATTCAGAATTCTTCCTGTGTCAGTTTAATCATATCATTTAAGTTGGTGTCAGTTGGCGGAGATGAAGTATTTTCTTTTGGAGGTGACTTTTATCTCTGATCCTTCATGTTTCCTGTGATCTTTCGCTGGTTCTTTCTCATCTGGATGCTTTCATAAGTACTGGAAGTGCTGGGACTGGATTATGGGCTATATTCTGGGATTACAAAGCAATGATCCTTTGCAGAGCTGAGGATATGTGCTATGGTCCTGTATCTTCTTAGAGGAGTTTGATTCTGTTGGGTTATATTTCACCTGATATCTTCACATTCTGTCTACAGAGTTTAGTGTGTTTGGGCCCCTTGCTTAAATACCTAGGGATTAGATCACTCTTGTGAGAGTGCGTCTGCTATCAACCACTAGGTTGAAGTGGGAGGCACTATGTTAGGCTCTGAGTTTACTCTCTCTTTTGTTACTTGTGGTTTGCGAGAAGGAGCCAGTTATCAAGGTATTTCAAGTCCTTTGTATTTCGCTCTAAACCTCCAAATAGGTCATATAGGTATCTCAGTCTTTAGGGAATGCCCTTCCACTCCCAAGGGTTCCTAATGTCCTGTTACTACTTTAGGTGGGTGAGAGGAGCACCAGGTATCAGTGAGCCTAAGCGAGAATACTTCAGAGGTTTCTTGATCTTTAGCTAGGGAGGAGCTATTAATATGTTATTCAGAGATCTATCATAACACTTGTGGAGGAGCTCCTGGTGGGGGGAGTCAATTGGTGCAAATGCTAAGGACTATGGCCATGATTTCCCTTCCCAAACCACAGGCCCATAAGTTGGCAACAATCTGGGTGCCAATGGCAAGCCCTTGTGTTCTGAACTTATCAGATGATCAAAACCAACCAGCTGTATGTAGACATCACTCTGCACCCTTTTTCTTAATGCCAAGGATTCACATATTCAAGCTAGTCATACAGGGAAAGCAACTTTTCTCCTTTGTCCTATTCTTCCAGGGCTGAGTCTGATTTGGAGGGCTAGGGGTGAGACAACGGGTGAGACGGCCGTAAGTCCATGACCAGGAAATATTTTTTCTCATTTTCCCCTCCCCCAAGGGCAGAGTCTGCCTTGTCAGAGGGTAAGATAATCCACCAGCCTGAGGGAAAGTCAATTCCTATGGCTACCTTACATCTCAGCCCAAGAAGTGGTTACTCTTGTTCCCTTATCCCTCCAGGGACGTGGTAAATCAAGTTGGTATGTGGCCTAAATATCAGAGATGTTGGAGAAACCCTGCTCGAGACCACTGAGGGTTCCAAACCAGAAAGAGACCTGCCTCGCTGCTCAGCCCCTGCAGGGATCGGGTCAGTCCCTTCTGCACAAAACCCCGGTGGCCTGGTCGCCGACAAGTGCTGTCTTCAACACCAGCAGATCTCAGCCCAGAAAGCAGACTCCCTCACCCCTCCACAATTCCTGGGAATGGGACTTCCCCTTTGGCTGGAGGCACCGGCTACCAGGCCATAGTCAAGAGGTGAACATGGGTCTTATCTTTAAAGGCTGTCCTGATAAGCTGCTAGAACCACCTTTCAGCTGCCACCAGGGAGGTGAAAGTGAAGCAGAGGTAACAGTCTTGCTACACGGGTTTCAGGTTGAACAGTCCTTTCTCAACTCCACCCAGGGGTGGAGTCAGACCCTTTGGCACAAAGCACCTGGATCTAAGTTGCAGGAGCGTATGGGTGGTAGTGTCTCTCCAGGTCACATCTGGAAAAGCAGCCTCCTACACAGCTCTGCCTTGCCAAGATGGGCTCTGCTCTCTGGGCACAGATCTCAGGTGGCTGAGTGTGACTTGAGACCGCCCAAGTTCAATCTGGTGGCACAAATGCGCAAGCCACCCCTCCCCCCTTTCTGCCACTTTAAACACAGAGTCTGAGACAAAGCTGCTGGAATGGGAAGATCCGTGGCAGGGTTGGAGGAACAAATGGATTTCTCTCCTTATTTCCCTCTTCCAAAAGCCCAACCTGTTCAGTTGGGCTAGGGCATGGGGGAGGTCTGAAACCACTTCCAGAGCAGCCCTCTGCAGCGTTTCCAAGCTACAGAGTGGCAGCTACCCACACTCCCAGCGCCAACGTGGAAGGCGCCTCAAGGGCAGAAAGCTGGACTGGGTTTGGTGGGCTGTCTTCACACCAATGCTGAGCCCACTACTTCCACAACTCTCAGAGACACAACGGTTTAGGTTCAGAGATCAGCACTCTCTCACTACCCAGCACCAGCAACCTCAGCGATATCCAAGGGCAGAGCCTCCTTTAAGGTATACATCCCATTCCTGGCCTGGAAGCATGCTGAAGCGAGATGCTAGGCTCCACACTTGCTGCTGAGGTATGGGGAAGACTCTGCTGTGTTTGGAAACTCCCCCACCTGAAACTGACTCAGCAGAGCAATCAGGAAAGCTAAAAATGTTCCCTGCTCCAGTCTCTACTCCACACAGCTGGCCTACCTCGCTACCACTTCCCACCAACTTCAGGCACTTCCCTGCCTGCATGGGTGT
Organism: Cheirogaleus medius; assembly: GCA_008086735.1. Classification (NCBI taxonomy): domain Eukaryota; kingdom Metazoa; phylum Chordata; class Mammalia; order Primates; family Cheirogaleidae; genus Cheirogaleus; species Cheirogaleus medius. The sequence goes on from VBSM01000568.1 coordinate 6,308,076, forward strand.
GAAGTTCAGTGGGGGAGGGATCGTCTCCATGTGCAAGGCAGAAACAATGTCTCAGCCTGATGGCCAGCCAGTCAATTCACATAGCGGACTCACTCCTTCCCTATTGTATATTTCTGACTCCCTGAGTTTTGCAAAGGATTTTCAAATTCACCTTTGATTTTCGCCACTGTGTTTTTTTTGGGTTTTTTTTTTTCAATCCCCAGTGCTTGTCTACAGGCATACGAAGTTGATCCTGTGGAAGTTCAGTTCACTCGCATGTGGTTGTCTACTTTCCTCACTTCCCACTCTGAGAGCAGAGAGACAGGAGGTCACCCCTACTCTGCCATGTTTAGGACCACCTCGATTTGTGTACTTTGATTTTGTCACCTGAGAATTTGCTAAATTTGTTTATCAAATCCAGAATTCTCCTGATGGAGTTTTTGGGGTTTTCTAAGTATAAGAGTATATCATCAGTAAAAAGTGATAGTTTGACCTTCTGTTTCGCAAATTGGATATCCTTTATTTATTTATTTTTCCTTTATTAATTTATTTTTTTAGCATATTATGGGGGTACAAATGTTAATGTTACATATATTGCCTTTACCCCTCCCACCTCGAGTCAGAGTTCAAGCATGTCCATCCCATAGTTAGTGCATATCACACTGATTATGTATGTATATACCCATCCCCTCCTCCACCACTTGACCGACACCCAATAGATGTTATTACTATGTGTCCATTTAGGTGTCGATCAGTTAATACCAATTTGCTGGTGAGTAAATGTGGTGCTTATTTTTCCATTCTTGGGATGCTTCACTTAATAGAATGGGTTCCAGCTCTATCAGAAAACACAAGAGGTGCTATATCACTGTTGCTTCTTATAGCTGAATAGTACTCCATGGTATACATATACCATATTTTATTAATCCACTATGTACTGATGGGCACTTAGGGTGTTTCCACATTTTTGCAATTGTCAATTGGGCTTCTATAGACATTTGAGTGCAGGTGTCTTTTTCATAGAGTGACTTTTGTTCATTTGAGTAGATGCCTTGTAATGGGATTGCTGGATCAAATGGTAGATCCATTTGTATCTCTTTAAGGTATCTCCATATGGCTTTTAACAGAGGTTGAACTAGTTTGCAGTCCCACCAGCAATGTAGAAGTGTTCCTATCTCTCCACATCCACATCAAAATTTATTGTTTTGGGACTAGTTAATAAAGGACAGTCTCACTAGAGATAAGTGATATCTCATTGTGGTTTTGATTTGCATTTCCCTGATGATTAGAGATGTTGAGCATTTTTTCATGTTTGTTGGTCATTATTCTGTCTTCTTTTAGAAAGTTTCTGTTCATGTCATTTGCCCACTTTTTGATAGGGTTGTTTGATTTTTCTTTCCTGATTTTCCTAAGTTCTAAATAGATTCTAGTTATCAGTCTTTTATCAGATGTGTAGCTTGCAAAAGTTTTCCCCCATTCTGTGGGTTTTCTGTTCACTCTCTTGACAGTTTCTTTGGCTGTGCAGAAGATTTTTAATTTTGTCAGCTCTCGTAAATTTATTTTTGTTAATGCTGTCATTGCCTTTGGGGTTTTCTTTCTTTTTTTTT
>VBSM01000568.1:6337935-6358314 GCA_008086735.1 Cheirogaleus medius
AAAAATAAAAAAAAAAACCTTGAACATGTCACCTTTTGACAGATAGGATTGCTGGGATATTTTTCATAAGCAAAATAAATATTCCATTCTAACTTTCAAACACATTTATGAACTTTTTGTGAAGAGAAAATAAATGGACAGCTCTGAAATATTTGGAAAGGTTGCATTTTGGAAAGCATTTCAAAGAAGTAGATTTAGTCATGGAATTTTTACACATCTAGACTCTCCAGCATTGGTTACCAATTTCCCTTTGTTTTATTCCTAGGAAACTCAACACATAGGACTTTTAGTAATGCTGTCACATTCTTATCTCTTCAAATAATGAAATTAAATAAAATATATTGAATCCAACCGAATTTACTTAATGTCTACTATTTTTGAAATAATGATAAGTTGGTAAGATGAAGGATACATTAAGCAGTTTGACTAAATCTTTCTATAATGTATACATAGATCAAAATATCACATTATACCCATAAATATATCTAATTGTTTGTCCACTAAAGTAAATAAAAATGAATTTTAAAAGCAATACAATATTTAGTAAAGATAGCCTAGAAATTTAGTTTCATCAAGTGATTGCAAAGAATTTTCATATTTGAAATGCACTTAACATATATTACATAATTATTTCTCATAAATTATATTTAGAATAACATTTTTATAGACATAAATGTTAAGCTGTTTTGTACCATTTGTTAGGGATGAAAATATGAACTGAACTTTTAATAAATAGAGCTTTCTCACTATCATAAATACATCATATAATCTTTCTTTATATTTTTTTATTTCAAAATATTATGAGAGTACAAATGTTTAAGTTACATGTATTGTCATTGCCCCAATTGAGTCAGAGCTACAAGCATGTGCATCCCCCAGATGGTACACACCACACCCATTAGATGTGAATATACCAATCCCCTCCTCCTGCCTACCACCTGCCTAATACCTGATGAATGTTACTACCATATGTGCACATAAGTGTTCATCAATTAATACCAATTTGATAGTGAGTACATGTGGTGCTTCTTTTTCCATTCTTCACTTCAAAGAATGGGCTCCAGCTTCATCCAGGACAACACAAGAAGTGCTAGATCACTATCACTTTTATGGTTGAGTAGTACTCGGTGGTGTGTATATATATATATATATCACATTTTATTAATCCACTCATGTATTGATAGACACTTGGGTTGTTTCCACTTCTTTGCAATTGTGACTTGCGCTGCTATAAACATTTCAGTGTAAATGTCTTTTTTATAGAATGTCTTTTTTTTCCCTATTGGGTAGATGCCCAGTAAAGGGATTGCTGTATCAAATGGTAGTTCTATTTGTAGCTCTTTAAAGTATCTCCATACTACTTTACATAGAAGTTACGCTAGTTTGCAGTCCCACCAGCAGTGTATGAGTGTTCCTATCTCTCTGCATCTGCTCCAACATTTGTTGTTTTGTGACTTTTTGATAAAAAACATTTTCACTGGACTTAATGTCATTGTTCTTTTCCTGATGATTAGAGATGTTGGGCATTTTTTCATGTTTGTTAGCCATTAGTCTATCTTCTGTAGAAAAATTTGTGTTCATATTCTTTGCCTACTTTTTAATGGGGTTGTTTGATTTTTTTTCTTGTTGATTTTCCTGACTTCTGTATATATTCTATTTATCAGCCCTTTACTGGATGTGTAGCATGCAAACAATTTCTCCCATTCTGTAGATTCTCTGTTTGCTCTCATGATAGTTTCCTTGGCTGTGCAGAAGCTTTTTAATTTGATCAGGTCACATTTATTTATTTTTATTGTTGCTGTGATTGCCTTTGGGGTCTTCTTAATAAATTGTTTGCCTAGGCCAATGTCTATAAGAGTTTTTCCAACATTTTCTTCTAGAATTCTTATAGTTGCATGCCTTAGGTTTAAGTCTATTATCCACTGTGAGTTGATTTTTGTGAGCAGTGAGAGTTGTGGATCCTCTTTAAGTCTTCTATATCTGGCTATCCAATTTTCCTAGCACCATTCATTGAATAAAGATTCTTTTTCTCAGTGTATGTTTTTGTCTGCTTTGTCAAAGATTGGATGGCTTTATGAGGATGGTTTTATATCTGGGTTCTCAATTTGTTCCATTGGTCTATGTCTCTGTTCTTGTGCCAGTAGCATGCTATTTTAGTTACTATAGCTTTGTAGTATAGCTTGAGGTCTGGTAAATTGATGCCTCCCAATTTGTTCTTTTTGCTTATTGTTGCTTTTGCTATACGGGATCTTCTCTGGTTCCATACAAATATAGAGTTATTTTTTTCTAGATATGCAAAAAAATGATGCTGGTATTTTTGATTTCATGCCCACATTTTTCCAGACCTACAAAGAAGAAATGATGCATATGCTGCAAAAATTATTCCACAACACTGAGAAGGGAGGAATCCTCCCTAACACATTTTATGAAGCCAACATCATCCTGATACCAAAACCAGGAAATGAAACAGCAAGAAAAGAAAACTACAGACCAATAGTCCTTATGAATATAGATGCAAAAATTCTCCATAAAATCCTAGCAAACTGAATTCAGGTGTTTATAAAAAAAATAATCCATCACAACCAAGTGGGCTTCATCCCAGAGATGCAGAGATGGTTCAACATATGCAAATCTACAAATGTAATTCACCACATAAATAGAAGTAAAAACAAAGACCATATGATCCTCTCAAAAGATGCAGAGAAAGCATTTGGCAAAATTCACCACACTTTTATGATAAGGACACTTAATGAAATAGGGATAGACATGACTTACCTAAAAATGATAAAAGCTATATTCAAGAAACCTACAGCCAACATAGTACTGAACAGGAAAAATTGAAAGCATTCCTGCTTAGTACTTGAACCAGAAAAGGTTGCCCTCTATCACCTCTTCTATTCAACATAGTGCTGGAAGTCCTAGCCAGAGCAATCACACAAGAGAAGGAAATCAAGGGCATCCAAATGGGAGCAGAAGAGGTCAAACCATTGCTCTTTTCTGATGATATGATCTTATATGTAGAAAATGCCAAAGATTTTTCTGTGAGACTACTGGGATTAATAATCCAATTCAGCAAAGTTTCGGGTTGCAAAATCAATGAACACAAATCAGTAGCATTCATATACGCCAACAACAGTCAAACTGAGAGCCAAATCAAAGACTGAATACCTTTCACAATAGCAACAAAGAAAATAAAATACCTAGTAATATATTTAACAAGAGAGGTGAAAGACCACTACAGGGAGGTGTCTGTATGAAACACTGAGGAAGGAAGTATCAGAGTATGTAAACAGATGGAAAACCATACTTTGCTCATGCAAGGGCAGAATCAACACTGTTAAAATGTTTATACTACCCAAAATGATCTATAAATTCCCTGCAATCCCTATTAAAATACCATCATATAATCTTAGATTCTAAATTGTATGCATTATGATTAAGAAAGAGAAGTTTTACTAAAGTGATAGGTAGCCTTATTTATTTATACTTAAGACTTAAGCATCAGAGGCAGTAAAACTTCTGCATTTGTTTCTTTAACCAAATACCTACAGGTAAATGGTACATACATTTAGCATCTTTTAAAAACCTCTTGTTTAATGTGAAAACCAACCATTTAATTGTTGTCCAGGTATGAAATTGTCAACTATCTTTACATGCAGATCATGGATAGGGCTTTCATCTGGGAAATTGTTATAATGTTATCAGCACCAAAGTGCATTCAGCATGGTATACTGCCACAAAGAACATAAGATTTTAAGTAGAATTAACACTTGTAAAACTCTGATATTGCAAATAAAAATTCTCAAAATGACTTTTTAAAATGCATTTAATCATTTTCTTACTAGCAACATTGACCCATTTTCTAATGCAATCTTCTAAACGAATAATTATTTAAAACAATGGAAATATTAAAATAGAAAAATACTTCACAGTAAATGTGCAATAAAAGTTTATTCAATAAAGAGAAAATGAAACCCCCCAAAAATACTTCATGGAGAGATTCAAAGAGACATAATAAGACAACAGATAGGCACACAGAATAAAACTAACAATAGCAAAATTTTAAAGCAGGATGTTTGACTTAAATATCCCCTGCATTCTTCGCTTCTCTTTGCAGTGTCTTCTTCCCCTTCCAGAGGTATAGAACTTCTATGGTCAACAGGCGTAGCGTTAAGGCCTGGGAAAAGCAATCTTATAAATTCATTCACATCAAGCTATTAATGATTGTAAGGAAAGTTGTACCCTTTTCCTTTCACTAACTCACAAATCTTAATCATAGACATTCAAAATGGGGAATCATCTTTAGGGTCATCTAGTCCAGTGTTTTAAAATATTTGGATTCCACAGCCCACTAAATTACTTTTTAATTTGTAAATGTTTATAAGGGGACTAACATTAAGTTGTCAACTTGTTTGGCTAAGTAAAAACACTTTATTTTTTTTTTCATCTAAAGCTATAATTTCAGAAAGAAAAGGACATTTTAAAAACCAAAAAAAGTGAATAAATTTAGCTCCATGAAAATTCACTACAGTTTGTCTTTTAAATTATGCCAATGTCTTATTCTTCTCTTCAACACCCATGCATGCACTTATCCAGATGTTTGAACATCTCGAAAGACAGAGAATCTGCTATCTCCTGAGACAGCCATTCTATTTTTGGTCAGCTGTGACTGTTAGAAAGTTCCTATTTGAATTTAGACAAGGTTTGACTTCCTTTAACTTCCATTTACTGATTTAATTTCACCCCTTGGAGTCATAAAGATCAAGTTGAAGCTGTCTTCTACATGATAGTGCTCTGAATGTTTGAAGACTTATATTCTGCTTCAACTCCCAATCTCCAGCCTTCCTTACAAAAACAGGGTTATCTTTTTCCAAGACAAATCTCCTTCATTTTTTCCTCATGTTATGTGGGCTTGCTTCATCTTCATCATCTTAGTCACTCTCCTACCACTTCAAGTATTTTTTATAACGGCTGACTTAACTGATTGAATGAATATAGTTACACACCCCTGAAAAGACTTCAGTTTATCAACAACCCTCTTCAAGTGTTGCACTAATATAGGATTGAGATTTTAGAGGCCATACATTTAAAAAAGATTATGGTGCCCTTCCTCTGCACTTCCAAATGTAATACAAATAAAACAGAACTAAAGATCAGATAAATATATTACTAGTCACATAATGGAGGCACCCAGAACTGAGCCTAGTATTGAAGATGTAGTCTGATGTGCATGGAGCAAACAATACTCTTATTACCTCCCTTAGACATGATTCCTTGACTGCAGAAGACAGCCACAAGATGTTGCCTTAACTAGCCAATCCAACCAAGGAAATAGTCAACTCTGTAAAATAACTTAATTGAATATTTTCTTATTGACTAGGACAGTTTTCAACTGAATTCTTAGACTCTGCCAGTTGTATCATATCGAATACAGTGTTGCATTTTTCTCCAAGGTTTCATTCCTTGCACATGCCAAATAATGCATCTTCAATCACTTTATAAAGTTAGCTGTAAAAAAAAGTAACATTTTCTTTTTGACTTTAGCTTTTATTCAATGTAGTATTCATTTATCTTACCTCTGGGCCTTCTGCTGATTTTTCATCACTATGAACACTTTGGTGTGGGAGGAACTATTGTTTCATTGAATAGGTTTCTTTTCTTTTTTCTTTTTTTTTTTTTTTGACTTTTCAACAGTTTGCAGTGAATAAGAAAAAAAAGAAAATGTCTTTCCACTTTTTCTCATCCCACCTTCTGTCTTCTATCACTCAAAACTCTAAGAAAATATATCCCACTTCTTTTGGTGTGTTTATTTTTCTGTTTGTTTTATTTTCTTTCTCTTTTTGAAAAGATAAAAATCATATCTTTTTTGTTTTGTTTCATTGCACATACTACTTTAAGTATGTTTGGAGAGTATACAATACAGTTAAAGAAAGTCAGAGGACAGGAAGAAAATGTTTTACTACATTTATTCAAATATTATAAGTATTTTCTGATTCTAAATTTAATTTCTCACTTAAAACCTGATACACACATTTAAAGTTTGAAAGTTCATTCAATTATTCAATATTATTTATTGTTAATAACTTAATAACATAAAAGAAGATTGCTTATTTATAACAAGATTTTAAGGTGAAGATTTTAGAGAAGGCCAAAGGGAAAAAAAAAACAGCTTCTGGCTATGCACAAATCTTTCAGAAGCAATTTTAGAGGAAACTGGTCACATTATTTAATAGCCAATTTTTTTCTGTCAGAAAGGGAGTATAGCATAGGGAAATTCTGAAAGACCAAGATAGGAATCTCAGTATTGCCACTTTCTTGGTCTTCAATTACTGTATGTTCAAAATAGGGAATAGTACTTGTTCTTACTACTTCACAGAGGTTTTTAGGTGTCTAATGAGATAGGAATGCCATTCTTGACTACCCTAAAGCAACATTAGGCTTCCTAATTATTAATGCACAATCTTGTGAGAAGCACCTCCTATTTCTCTTTTGTGGTATGATATTTATTACCATTAAAATTAATAATTTATGTTATTGTTTTTAATGTATTTCATTCTTCTGCAAGCTCCTCGAGGGCAGGGCTGCTCCTGTCATGTATACTACTATATCTCAGACAACTGAGCACAGGAAGTGATATAAAGTACCCAATCTATAAATATTTCATGAATGAATGAAAACACTTTGCAAACTTTACAGAACTTTACTGATTTTACTCTTGCCATGGTCTATTACAAGGTATGACAAAAATATAATCATACTCAAAATCAGAGTTAGCAATCTAAATAGAATGTATTCTTATTATTCTAATGTCAAAAATATCAAAGCAGCCAGTGAATTCAGTGAATTAGAACAGAGTGAATTAATAAACATTATTTTAAATACCACTATTTTTCTCCACCAAACATTGTTTTGTTTTTTCCTCTCCTGATAATATAAAGTCCTAGTTCTTAAATACTGTGCTGCCATTTGTTTGGATTTTAAGTGACTTCAAAAAGTGGTACCCTTCTAAGCACCTAATCATTGAAATCTGGCAGGGATTTGTTTTCGTTCCCTACATTCTCACTTCTTTCCCTATTTATGGCCTCAAATAAAGGAACTTCGTTATGGCAGCATTCTAAAGGGTAAAGTGACCAAACATGAAAGATGACTTCTTCCTATTTCTGAGACTTGTTTTATAGAAGCAATTGTCTATCAGCCACCAGCCTCCCAGCATACATACACAGATACATCTGTACACTACTCCCATAAGGACCAAAAGGGGCTCAACAACCAAAAACGTTTTAAAAACCTCTGCTTACTTAGTTATTTGTTAAGTATCACTATTGTAGTGTATAATTTCATAATGTGCACTATTACCATTGTGTAATAATGTAAAACATTTCTTATCTTTTTCAGGGAGTTACTGTCTCTGAAAGCTGTTAGAAGATCATTAGTTGTTTTAATTTTTATAGACTAAAATGGCTTCTAAATTTTAATCCACATAGAGGGTCATGATGACCTTTCATAACTAGTTTGGTGGCTTAAAGAAAAGTGTTCTCTAATTTTTATATTTTATAGGCAAATACATATAGTCATAAACCATATTCAACTAGGGAATGTGTGAGGAATTTCTATATGATATAAGGAGAGGAAATGTAACTTCCTGATTTAAAATTAAATCTGATGAAATTAGTAGCAAAGTTATTAGATACAGGATAAATGTCAAGAATTCATTATTTTGTTTCAAACTTAGTTTATCATAAATCTGCCCTATGACACATAATAACATGTACTGTTTTGCAGGTTATTTGATAGCAAGTTCAACAATGTAGGTGAGTGACAATGTGAGCGGCATAATAATGACTCCCCTTGGAAATCAGCCTTTGGGACACAGGATTAGGAATGCATAGACCTTTATTCAAATGAAAAAAATATATATGTTCAAAAGTTTATTATTGCTTTCATGAGAATATCAGCTAATACACAGAAAGTCCATTCAAACAGATAAGTTGGCTTGGAAAAATAACATAACTGAAAAAAAAATCTATTGACTTTTCTAGTCTAAACTAAAAATATTTAACATCTTGTGTGCTGAAAGATACAAATTGATTATATATAATAGAATATACATTATGATTTTTTTGTATGTTACATAAATATGTGTTAAATAGAATGACAATCCAATTTGATTTGGTATAAAGAAATAGAAGAGTTAATTAGAAAGCACAAAAACTATTTTTGTTAATTGTCCCCCTATACAAAATACATATCAAAATATGAATATGAACAGTACTAATTCAAAGGTTTACTTAAGGTAAATCAATTGAGATATATTAACTTTTCCACATGATTTGTTGATGGACATTAATATACATTATGGTTTTTCTCCAAAAAGATGCATTAAGCTTGAAATTTGATAGATAAGTGATTATTTTACAGTATATAGAAAAATGCTTATGTTGGAATGGTATAGACAGAAATATTTATTTAAACGTAAGTATCAGTATCGTGCTTCTCAAATGTGAGAGACAGCCCTTTCAAGCCCCAACTATGGAAATGCTGGCAAATTGCCATCTCCCCTTGCATAGTAATATAATAACTCCAACAATATGACCCTTCCTTTTGAGTTGTTTCTATGCATTGGAACATTCAGTAAGTTAGTTTAGTCTCTCTTTTCCCCAGGATCTACAGATTTACAACTTTAATATTTCTGCTTATTACAAGCATGTGCACATTTTATTTGAGAAATTTGTGTGAGGAAGGACAATGCATTTTTGAAGGATTTGAAATGATTGTGCTAAAGAAGAGAGCCAAAATGTATTATAAATTAAAACCTGAGATGGTAGAGATAATCATATATGACTCGTGCAATTAGGTAAGTTGCTATGCTTGTCAAAGACTCTACTTTGCTTCTAATAATACACTCACATATCCCTTTGTGTGCACTGAAAGGCTGACTCAGAACACATCCTTAGTCATATAAATAAAATTAGGCTTTACTTTAATATTGTGCTCTTGTGTTTTAAATGTTTAAATGAAATCATTCTCAAATTTCATTACTTACTCTATTATATATCTTCTGGAAATTTTGGTAGATTTTATCATACATATGAAGAGAATCATGGGAATGAAAGGGAACTTATAGGTCACTAGTAAAAGAATAGTTACACATTTCCAACATTTCCAAATACCAATTTGGCTATGTTTTTTTCTTTTCCTTCACAGGGAGAGTTAGCCATTAAAAGAGGAAAAATAAAAATTAGTGCAAGCACCATGTAATACATGTAGTATAAATACAGCACGAACATCAACCATAGGAAAAACAATACTCATTTAACAGCTTAACATAGGACAAACGGTGTAAGAATAAAACTACAATAATGCTGCCACTTAAGATGTTTTTATTCTTACCGAGTATTCAATAAATTATTTTAAAGGATCATTTATAGAAAGTTCAAAATTTGAGTTGAAAAACGTGTAACGAACAGATAAAATACCGCTTTTACTACCCTAATACTAAATTTCTACTAAGTGATTTTGTGAATTATTATTTGCATACATTAAAATTTATATTAAAACTTTGTAGTAAGAATAAGCAGATTGTTAAGAATTTTGAATCTCAATGAAATATTGAAAAGTTATTTTCAAAAATTCAAATATTAAAAATCAAATAATAACTATAATCTAATAGCCATAATGGTCTCTCATTATTATTAACTAAGGTTATTATTTATGCCTAAATGATTTCCTTGAAATGTGAATATGTAGTGTCTACTGAATTATGTAATATGAAAACACCCATAAATCAATATGTACAAATCCTAGTAAGCACAAAATTTCTGAAAGCTAGTTTAACAAAAATATTCTCAGATATACATACAGTATATCTTGGATCTTTCTCTGTGTGGTCTTTTAGAACTGTCTTACCAGTTTTCTGTTTATTATTGTGCTTGAGTTAAAGGGAATTTGACAAAGGACGCCTGGACTCCAATCTTTAGGCCTGTTGTCGGGACAGATTAACTGCTGTGGAAATCCACTATGCCTCAAATACAATCTAGGAAATGCAGGATTAATAAAGTCTTATACAAGTATCTTTACGTAGCTTCTTGAGAGTGGAGGAACAGGGAAGAGTACCTGGAAGAAGTAGAACATTCACAATAAAAGAAAGCAAACATATTTTAGATTTCATGTATTACACTCAAAATAGTAAAATATCATATATAGTAACTTAGTATGCAGCAGTATATGTCAATATTTTTATTTAGTTAGTTATACTGCTCTGCACACAAATATATTTCTTTAATTATCCACTGATCCTATTTCTTCAGGATAATTAAATATATATTATTTTTAAAAATAATTGAATTGTTTACTTTGTTATGAAAACTCCATTTAATTAATTGATTTTAACTAAAATTAAAACAACATTTGCCATGATTTGGGTTGTTTTTTATTGGCAATTGAGCATTTTTTTGGAATTAGAAATTTTAGGTGTTAAAAGATCTTCGTATAGATTAAAACCTATTAAGCAGAGAGTGGGTGTATGGTGTATGCGACATTATCCAAACACTTCCAGATTTACTCTCTAATTTTTCTAATATTTTCGTGAGTTTTGTAGAATGGTGGTGAGGGGTGTTTGGGAGTCTGAAATATCCAGATAGATTATATGAGTAGTATGAATTTATCAGATAATTACAGATCTCCATCTCTCCTCACTGACCTTGATGGGAAAATAAACTGATCTAGAAAGCTCACCTGACCATTCTGTCACTAACACATTGTTTAAACTTGGTTAAATCAGTAATCAGTTATCTGTACCTTTATTAACTCCACATTAATAAAAGCATAAAAGTGCTCATCTTGTTGCATCAGGAAAAATTTGTGGGGATAAAATCGGGTAACATTGTTAAAGGGGAAAAATATATTGGAATTAAAAAGGGCTTTTTTCCTCTTGTTTTTTGGATCTGAGAAACTAGAATATGGTCCTCATTTCTCATATTTCGAAATATGGAAGGAAGCATAGCATATCAGGAAGCAGTATGCAAAAACACTCTTGTCAAAACTTCTTGATCTAGCTTAACGTGAAAAGAAATCATCTGGGAAATTTTTTAGCATACAGTTTTTGAGCAGTGGGCCTGGGATGCACTTGAAATACTGCATTTCTTACAAGGCCAAAAGTAATGAAAGCCTGCTCACCCAAGTAATACACTTCAAGTAGCAAGGGCATATACAGTTATCCCTCTGTATATACAGAGGATTGGTTCCAGGACCCCAGTGTACACCCAAGTCCATGCATACCCAAGTCTTGCAGTTAGTTGTGTCAGATAGACGCTCTGTATACATTGGTTTCCACATCCTGTGGAATATTGTATTTTCCATCCTTGTTCAGTTGGAAAAAATCCACATATACGCGGACCTGCGCAGTTCAAACCCATGATGTTCAAAGATCAACTGAACATATATATAATCATATATATATGTATATATATGCACACATATGTGTGTATATATTTAACCTTTATGAGTCTGTTTCCCTTTTGGTTTAAATGCCTGATATCCTTAAAATTTTATTGGAAAGATCAAAATAGATATTTGGGAATTGGTTTTATATGAATATAAGGTATTAATAAAAAGATTTCTTTCAGGTAAAAAATATTATTTATAATTCACAGATATTAACTGGTGGCTACTACCTGTTCAGCACTGTGCTAGATGTTTTAAGACCAAAGAAATAAAAGATCCCTGCTCTCAGAGTTTATAATCCACCTATATTTGCAACAGGTCCAAATAAATTCATTTATTTACTTTTTTTCTCAATACATCCAGTATATAGTGAATGTTTTATGCTATGTCATGCTGGTAAATGTTTATCAACCAGTTCTCTGAAAAAATGTCTATATGTACTTATTTTACATATATGCTAATTATAAATTTTACTGATATAAATGATGTGTAGTACAGAGCTTTCAAATAATAATAAAATACACAATATACTTTATGTAAGTTCTACATAGCTGGTTGCTTCTCAGAGAGCAATTTGTTGATTTTTGACAAAATGTTTTTATCCATAGCCAAACTATAGTTGCAACTGGCAAACAAGTGTGGTTCAAGGATGAATGTTGAATGATTTTTATGTTAATGAGAAAGATGAAAGTGAAACAACGAAGTCATATGTCAGAACTTTATTCATTTATCAATTACATGAGGGACATCTTTACTGAGTTAGATAACAGTTTTCAAATACTAAAAGAGTAGTTTTTCAGTTTTCTGTGATACTCACAATATCACAGCTATAGACACACTACACTTGTAAGTTTAATCTGCATCATTCATATTTTTTTCTAACATTTTCTTAAATTTATACCAGGAGTTGGCAAACTTTCTATTTAGAGGGACAGAGAGTAAATATTTTGGACTTTGCAAGCCATACAGTCTGTTTCAACTATTCAACTCCACTGTTGCAGCACTGGCACTGGAACTGGCTATGTTCCAGTAAAATTTTATTTACAAAACAGATGTCAGGCTAGATTTGGCCCATGGACTGTATTTTGCTAACCCCTAGGTTAAAGAATCAACAAAACAATAAATCAAACCCTAATTTGTAGCTTTTGCCAATTCCTTAGTGCAAATACTCCCACTATAGCCAGCTTCAAGCTAGCAGCATGATATCACTGAAGACAGACTTAGAAAGAGATGTACAGTGGCATACCACTACATAGTATTCCCACTATGTAAGTACTGTAGATATAAATAACCTCAAGATCATATATAATAGTAAATGTAGTAATATAATTAAGAAGTTATAAGTTCTTGTTACCTTTGTTTTTATTATAATCTATTTAAGTGTAAGTTTATATAATTTAACTTTAAAAGTGGTTGTATTTGACATCTGACTCAAAAAATTTCTGAAAATTTACCCTTAGCTCTTGTGAGTCACTAATAGCCAGCTCCAGAATACCACTAATCGACCGAAATAGATGTAATTGAGTAGCTTCACATCTCAGCCACTCATATTAATACCATATAGATGAAACTTTGAACTAAAGAAAAGAGACTGAATGGGTCTACTTCCACACCACTCTCCTCATTTCATCACTAATTTCCTGATTCAATGGACCAGAGAAAGAAAAGAAATATTGAATAAGAAGAAAGTGGAGAATAAGAAAGAAGCATAGATGAGGGGGAAAGAAATGAAAGATGGCAGAAGATGGAAGACCTACATTTGAGATTTTCTATCCTGTTGCTAACATAAAGATAACATAATGAACTGACAGAATGAGTATTCATAACTATATAAATGAATCATGCAAAAATCTATACCCTCCCCAAAGAAGTGACCTTCAAAATTGAGGCATTTTGTGTCAAAGGAGAAAATGGAAGAAATAATAGATGATAACTAAATAGTGTCAGTCCAAACTCAAGTAGATCATAATTAAATAGAGAGTGGTGGGGAGGGAAGAAATAGCACCATTATCTCAAGGTCAAAGGCTATATAGAGTCAAACCTTGTACCTCAAAAGGTGAAGAACACAGTTTTAAACTATTAAAAGACACCTGCACTCAAATGTTTATAAGAGCTCTTTTCTATAAACTCCTTTTATTTCCATATGTGGCACTACCATATGTTTCAGTCACATATAAGACTGACTTGGACAGATGAACTTATAAATGGAATAATTCTTACCAAATCAGCCCTATTGCAAATATTTAAATGCCTTTTTTTTTTTACAACTCAACTTGAAAGAAAGGAACAACCCATGACTTTGTGTCTGGCACAAACGTCTCCGTGGCTAAATATGCTTTAAACCACATTCATTAGCAAAGCAAGGAAACTGTCACACATGATATCTTCTATCTGCATCAAGCCTCTTTGACACAAATAAAAACGTCTAAGCTCCAAAAATAATTATAAACATATAGTTTAACCAAGTATAGAATTCTGACAATATAGGATATGCAATAGACTAAAATAACAGTAGTTGAAATAAATTTAAGAGAAAATAGTATACAGAATATATAACATATATAATATATAAAATACATTTGATCTTACTCAAAAGGCTGAGAAGTGATATGTAATACATAAATTAAATTATTTTATTTATGTAAACTATAAATTAGATAATATATTTAAATTGATTTTCTCACTGTCCTTCAGATATATCACTTGCTTTATGGGAAATAAACAAGTCCGAAGAATGCTTTGGCACACAAGAAGCTCGTGCATTTTATCTAGTCATGCCATGGAACACTCCCAAACAATACAAAAAAGGTGTGGCTCATAGACACCTGCATTGTTTTGCCAAATTCTTGTTTCTAAGAATCCCATTCCAAAGCAAAGGAAAAGATTACAAAGCGACTGGGAGTCTTTTAAGGTTTGTGAATGATACTTGCAAAGGCAACTAGGAATGGACTGCCAAGTTATTAGACAAAATAGCAAATCAAGGTTTAATTCTCCCATGTGAGAAACTTCATCAGGTTATCTATTTTGCTGAGAATTATAATATCCATATCTGAATACTGAATAATCAGATAACAATGAATCACTTCCATTATCTCCCCCAATTCAGGGGTGAGAGCCATCTTGTCATAAGAGGTTCATCTCTTGCTGGAAAAACTACCTCCTGATGACTTACTATCTTCTGGCCTTTATGATCCTTCATTCCATTCTACACACTGCTGTCAGAAGCATCTTTCTAAAAGGCAAAATTTTCTTGTAGCACTCTCCTGATGAAAATCTTTCAACAGCTCCCTATTTTTTATATGTTAATGCTCAAGTTCCTTAGCAAAGAGCAGGCCAAAACTACTCTTCTAGAATCATTATTTCCTTCCCCCATCCCTTCTGCAGTCTCATCCCTATCTTGTCTGATGAATATCTGATTCTCTCTCATCCAAGGCCCAGCTCAAATGTTACCTCCCTCTGTATTTTTTTCTGATTTCTACCGTATGAATTAGTCACTCTCTCTTCTAGGTTCCCATAAAATTTTACCCATGCAATGTGTGTGGGGGAGAGAGAGAGAGAGGGAGTAAGAGTGTAGGTAGACCAAAAAATTTCACTAAACAAATACCTGAGAGGCTGCCAACCACAGCTCCTATTTCAACCAAGGCACAACAAATCTTATAATTTATATACATTCTGCATAAGATTTAATTTCAAAAAGTATTCCACCTCAAAAAAAGAGGCATAATTAAATGCAAATGTGTGGGGAAATAGCAAGATCTTCAGAGCCAGACAGAGAAAGGTTTTAAATAATCACTCTTTCACTTACTAGATGTGTGACTTTGGGAAAATCAATTCTCCTACCTGCTTCTCCAAGACCTTTATCTTTTATTTACCTCCTTTCTACCAACACCTCAGTTCAGCAAAGCAATTAGTGTTCTCTTACTCCACTGCCTTCATATCTAGCTCATTCATACTTCAAGATCCGGTTGAAGTGTTACTTCCAATGTGAAGTCTAACCCTAGATAGACCTCAATATTTTTAAATCTTTGACATCACTTTATGTTATACAAACCTCTATTATATTTTGTCATTCTTTTCATGTCATGAACCCAGGACTGAGTAAGTCCCGATATGACCCTACTAGTTGTTATAATATTAAAATACTTCTGTACAGGTTGGCAAATATCCAGTATCCCAAGCCTTACCTCATGTGCCTCCCAGTTTTTCTCTTTGGACAACTCCTCAAAAACCTCTACTGACCAAGCAACTAAAGACTAATACCGTGAACAGCAGGAGGCCTCCAGAACTCTGCTCTAGCTAAGGATTGTGCTCATTTTGATCCATCAGTGCCTGTGGTATCCTAATTGTTAATATTTGAGTATAGTTCCTGTTCATCACCCTATTAGAAGGTAAACTACCTGAGAGCAGAGATTGAATTGTTATTCATTCTTGTATTTTTGAAACTATGCCCTTTGCTGTTCAAGGTGTTAATTATTTAGTTCATCCTTTTCAGTACTCCTCTCCTCTCTGGTATCAACTACTCCATACCTTCAACAGGTCCTTAATGGCCTCATATTGTCTATTTTAGTTGTCATGCCTTACCTGGGCCTACCTAACTTGAATCCATGATTAAGTCTTACTTTTCCTTTATCCCTACATGCCAAAACTAATTTGTTTTCTTAGAGGCACACAATGACAAGCATAAAAGTCATGTTATTTTGAGAAAAAAATTATGCAATTGAGCATATATTGCTAAGTATAAACTGAAATAAAGGCTAACATAGTTTACAAATACATCTCACATAACATAGATGTTTAATGAATAGATCATCTTCAATTATTAATCAGTAGATACTGTTTTATTTTTCTGCCCTTTTGAATTACTCATTTCAGAAATGTTACAACACTAACCAAATATATTTAGAGCATTTAAGGGTCCCTCCAACCTTTACCCTAACCCCTAATATATTGTGCAAGGCATTAGAACTAACTACTCTATATAGCACCCACTCCATTTCATATATGAAACATAGTTGGACACAATTCCTAGAATACTGTAACTACCAAACTTATTCTTTGAAAAATAGCTGCCATGAATGAGAAAACAGTAATTTCTTTCATTTAAATTAATGCCAAATATATGAAATAGGATGAAGAAAGTGGTTTTCTAAGCAAAAATTTTATTATAAATCTAGAAACTTGAAGTAGAATTTGATTCATGTCCAAAAATATAATTAAAGTCTTGAGAATATTCTGGCAGATGTTAGTCTCCACTACGGAATCACTCCAATATCTTTACATCATATTTTAGCAATAGCCATCTAGAGCTATATTAGACTAACTACAAAATAAAATATGATTGCTGCAAGAGTAGTAGGATGTTCATAATTTTGAAGTTGCATCCTATAATGTTTTTATTTATTAAATGATTCATTCATTAAACAAACATGCATCGAAAGTCAGTTCTGTGCCACATACTAAGTATACGAAGATAAACATAGTGCCTAATATTAAAGCTGTCACATTAGCAAGCCAAAATGTTTGCTTTAGAAAACATATTTATGTGAAAGTCAGTTAACTACTAAGACACATCTTTCTAGAGCACAGTAAAGAAACAGGAAAAAGGTAAAACTAAAAATATCCTCTAAAGACTTGTGTTTCTTATAATGATAGAAAAGTTAATTTAATCTAATTTTCCTCTGGCTCCTAATGATCACAGCACAAAAAGCTAGAAAATATTTTCTAATGTTCTTAAAAGCATAAAGTAAAAGATAGGATGATAATGAGGAATTTCTGGGTTGTGAAATAGTAAAGAACAAGAAACAAAAACTACTTTTTACCCTGGTAGTATGTTCAGTACTAGAATAAGCAGCTGAGAGACTGAGCTGACTATTCAACTGCCTCCTAAAATTAGGGAGAAAATATTCAAAGCACAGAGTCTAAAAAAGTTGGGAGCCTGCCATTTTTCCCTTATTTGGACTGAGAAAACAAGGGGTTAAACCTTAGGTGACAGTGCAAGCCAGGAGGAAACTAACTCTCACAAAAATTGCAGTCTGAATTTGAGGCCCAGAAAATAGCAAGCCTTGAACTTGCTGATTTGCTAGTATCCCCAAGAACCTGTCAAAAGTAAACTAAAACCATCTTTAGAGAAAGTCATCCTAGGCTTCAAATTATTTCTACAAAAGGTATTCAATGTCCAGAACACATTTCCTGCTAATGAGATACAAAAGAAAACAAGACCCCATAAGCTACAAACAGAAGAAACAGCAACCAACAAAATCAGGCACATGGGACTTCAAATATTGATATTATGAAACACAGACTGTAAACAACTATGCTTATTTTGTTCAAGGAGATATTTGCCAAGCTTGAAATTTTTAGAAGAAAAATTAAACAACAGAATAGATATATTAAAAAATTAACGGATCAACACCTAAGTGGACATATAGGAATAACATTTGTTGGGTGTTGGGTGGGTGGGAGGGGGGAGTAAGATGTGCAACGTATGGGGTGTGGTTATGCTTGAGGTTCTGCCTCGAGGGGGGAGGGGGGCATGGGGAATATACATAACCGTGATATTTGTACCCCCATAATATGCTGAAATAAAAAAAATAAATAAAAACAATAAAAAAATTAAAAAAAAAATTAAAATTCTAGACTTGGAAAATACTATGACAAATGACAATCTTTTGGAGAACCCCAAAATCATGATATTGAACACATTTCTGAGGCATTCTGAGCATCAAAGCAAGTGCTATGGCAATACCTGTATAGACTGCTTGAGAGGTCTCAGGCCATTTTCAAGAAGAAAAACTGTAAATACTAGTTCTACATGCTCCCAAAGTATGAGTTCAGGCATTTTCCCAGCCTGCTGGGTCACTGGCTGGGGTGTTTGGTGCCTCAATAATAATTGGCAGCATGGCATACCTGTAGTGCACCTTACAATATTAAAGCAAGGTTTTTATTCTAAAACAGAATAAAACTGTTCAATAATAATAATAATAAAGAACTGATTGAATGGGCTTCAGAATAAATTACACACAGCTGAATATAGGCTTAGTCAACTGGAGAACAAATCAGAAAAAAATATCCAAAATGAATTCCTGAGAGACATTGCGATAGAAAATATGAAAGAGAAGACGGAACATAAAAGATGTAATGTGGGCCAGGCATGGTGGCTCATGCCTGTAATCCTAGTACTCTGGGAAGCCAAAGCAGGAAGATTACTTGAGGTCAGGAGTTCGAGACCAGCCTGAGCAAGAGTCAGACTCCGTCTACTAAAAATAGAAAGAAATTAGCCAGGCAACTAAAAATAGACAAAATTAGCCAGTGTGGTGGTGCAGGCCTGCAGTCCCAGTTACTCGGTAGGCTGAGGCAGGAGGATTGCTTGAGCCCAGGATTTTGAGATTGCTGGAAGCTAGGCCCACACCATGGCACTCTAGCTCAGGCAACAAAGTGTGATTCTGTCTCAAAACAAACAAACAAAAGACACAATGTAATACATTTAATTCTGGTCCCAGAAGGAGGGAAGAGAGAAGGATGAAACATAGTCAATGATAGAAAAAATATGGCTATTTTCTGTGAAAAATACCAAATCATAAATTCAACTAGTCTAACAAATCCTAAGCAGAAATATTAAAAGAAATCCACACATCATAGAGAAACTATGAAAGGGCAAAAATAAATATATTTTAAAATTTGTTATAATGAAAAACAGTTTACCTGCAAAGCAACAAAGTGGGCAAAAGACATGAACATAAACTTTGCAAAAGAAGATAGATTAACGGCCAACAAACATGAAAAATTGCTCAACATCTCTAATCACCAGGGAAAGGCAAATAAAAACCACAACGAGGTTAACTTAACTCCAGTGAGAATGCCTTTTATCAAAAAGTCACAAAACAACAAATGCTGGTGTGGATGAGGAGACATAGAAACACTCATACACTGCTGGTAGGACTGCAAATTAGTACAACCTCTATGGAAGGTAATATGGAGATACCTCAAGAGCTAAAAGTAGAACTACCATTTGATCCAGCAATCCAATTAGTGGGTATTTGCCCAAAGGAAAAAAAAGACATTCTATAAAATAGACACCTGCATTCAAGTGTTTATAGCAGCACAATTCACAATTTCAAAGATGTGCAAACAACCCAAGTGTCTATCAATACATGATTGGCTTAATAAAATGTGGTGTATGTATACCATTGAGTACTACTCAGCCATAAAAAATAGTGAAATAATACCTCTTGTATCAACCTGGATGGAACTGGAGATCATTCTTCTAAGTGAAGTATCACAAGAATGGAAAAGAAAATACCACATGTACTCACAATTAAATTGGAACTAATCTATCAACACTTATGTGCACACATGGAAATAACAGTCATTGGAAATCAAGCAGGTGGAGGGGGAGGGGACGGCTAAATTCATACCTAATGGGTACACTGCACACTATCTGGTGGATAAGCATGCTTATAACTTTGACTCAAGCAATACAAAAGCAATTCCTGTACCCAAAGCATTTGTACCCCTGCAATACTATTAAATAAAAATAAATAAAATAAAATAAAATAAAACAAAAAAAGAAGACGTATTCAATACTTCAATGAAAACCAAAAAGGAAGAGAATTTTTTTCTTCAATGGACTTTCAGGAAATAACTGCCACCCTATAATTCTATAATTAATGGAAGTATCCTTCAAGAATGAAGACAAAATAATGATCATTTCAGGCAAAAACTAAGAAAGGTTGCCACATGAAAACATGCACTGAAGGGGAATTCTAAAGTGTTCACCAGTTATAAGCAAAATAATCCCAAATGGATGGTCACAGATATGGGAAGAAAGGCAATGAAAACAGAAATGTGGTAAGTATGTAAGGAAATCTGCATTAATATTATTTTTATAAAAAAATGCTCAACATCTCTAATCATCAGAGAAATGCAAATCAAAACCAC
>VBSM01000568.1:6374956-6413223 GCA_008086735.1 Cheirogaleus medius
ATACATAACCGTAATATTTGTACCCCCATAATATGCTGAAATAAAAAAACAAAAGTAAAGATTAGTCTTAAATCTGGGCTGTGAAATTTTGGGCACATCTCTTAACTTTTCTGAGCCTCCATTTTCCCATCTGTAATCTGAGGATGGTTATATCTATTCACTCCAAAGAGTCAAATGAGATCTTGAATATGAATGCACACTGTAGACAGTAATACACAATGCAGACCGGCTGCTGTTATTCTGTTTTCTGAGCCTACAGCAGGTTAGAGAAAAAGAGGAAAGAAAATGAGGTCGAGGCTACTACAGGCAGGTATATTTACAGTATCTTTTAACACAAAAGTTAAAAATTTAAAAAAATCTAGAAAAGTCAGGTAAAGGTCTGAAAATGCACAGCCTAGAACAATTTAGGGAATGGGACAAAAACAGTTCTTAATATATTAGTAGTCCAAGAGCTTTGCTACATGAGAGCAGAGCATAGAGGCGAGAATTCTTTGTGATTACCTAGGAACATTAAGAAACATGTCAGTAATGTTCACTATAGTTCACTGAAAGAACAATAGAATGTAATATAAATGTCTTAATACAAATGGATAAATTTTAAAAGTTTTTTGTCCATTTAGAGGTAAAACTTTTATCTGTCAAATACACACACAGAAAAAGTTATATTAATAAAAATAGTGACTTTTGTCTGAATGCTGTACTATGTGCCAGGAACATGGAATAAAATAATCCAGATATTATTGTATTTAATTCTTAAGCTAATCCTGCAAACTATGTCATTTTGTTATCTCTATTTTTAAAAATAAGGAAATTGAGGTTTAGAGCGTTTCAATGGTTTTCCCATACATCAAGGGAGGTGTAGATATGAGATTTGAATCCAAATATGATTCATTCCAAATCCTGAACTCCTTCTACTATCATAAAGTCTCCCTTTCACTACTTAAAGATAGTTGATAACATGGTGGAGCAGATATTTATTTGGCCAGTCACAAAGCCAGGTGCTTTCACATATTGATTCATTTCACAGTAATATATCAAGGTGATCACACACTCTTTTTATTAATCATCTTAAAGTCTTCACTTTAGATGTAGTGTTGACAATGTTTTATTTCAAAACGTGGGGAATTACATGGGAGCTGCTTTGCAATCATTTTTAAGTTGCACACTTATATTTTATATTTGATATGTAAAATATAATTTGCAATAAAAACATAAAGATAAGTTATCTGATTAGTCAAAGTGCATTTTAAAAAGTCTTTTTTGTTACATATAGACATGCCATTATCATTTTAGGTGAGCTACACAAAGAATTTTTTTCTGGGTAATTTAGATTCCCAATTCATCATCTACATCTGTATGTCAAATCAGCACTTACATATACTTGTATGTATTTCCAGTTTTTGATAAAACAATTTAAAATTCTATTGGGATAAAGTTTTAAATTGCTTTCAAAAGTACCTTTGAGATCTTTGGATAATATCACTATCTCACAATTTGAATTTTATATCCTAAATACTGTTGCTTTAAAATAGTGAAATTGGAAAAATAATTTAGTTTTGGCCGAACTTGAATTTGTTACTTAAAACATTCCTAAAGACAAAACCTTAAAATTCATTTCCAACAATCTATAATTGGTTAATTAGCATGTCTCAGTCTGAAAATAATTTCAGTAAATGGTTTTTAGAGAATTTGAGCACTGGATATCATAAAAATCATCTGATCTGATGCTGGCTCATTCACTGCTATTTCTGTACATGCTTCATACACATTCTACTATAGCATATTGACTGGAAGAAGCAATAATTGTTGTAGATTTACTTTTTCTTGCTAGCCCTGTAATATTTTTACCCCACACCATTGTTGCTTATTATTAATATAAAATTATACTTCGTAATTACATCATGATTTGCTTTAAATAAGAGCTAGACAATCGGCAGATAACAAATAACTAAACCTCAACAAGAGGGAAAGATAGATTCTAGAAACTATACACCAATAAGCTTAACATTAATGCCAAGCAAAATTCTCAAATAGATTATTAAAAACTTTTGTAACAACTTAAAAAGATCCAGGGGTATTCATTAGCAGCCATCATAAATTCACTAAAAACAAGTCATGTTGACCCAACCCCATTTCTTTTTTCTGATGAGATTATTAGATAGGACTGCTTCTGATGTGATAGACTTCTAACAAATCATTAAAAATGTTATGTTAGGGGCCTGGACTGTATGGTCATCTATAGTCCCTTTTGGCTTAAAAATCCCATGGGTTTCACCTGGTGGACACAAAGATAAATTTTTGCTGGATGATAAGGGACTTCGAATTTCAATATATTTGATATACAAATTTTTCTAAAGAGTACTGACTAAATGGATCCTTGTAAACCTAAACAAAAATCTCAAGAGGTAAAACTTTGATTCTGTCTTTTCTCTTAACCTTTTCAATATTTTTTTCAATGTGGACAAAGATATAAAATGATCATTAATTTGCACATGACAAAATCCTTAGAAGGATAGCTAATGTGTAAGATAGTGAAACCAAGATTTGTGTGTGTATGTGTGTGTGTGTGTGTCCATAGGCTGAAACCAAAGGCCAAAAGATATCATAAAATATTTTACAAGTGAATTTAGATTCAAATATAAGTTATACTGTATTCATAGTATTTGAAAAGTCAACAAAATGAATGCTCATGTAAATTATGATATACCCTTAAGATGAAATAATGTGCAAACCTTAAAAAATATTTAGAAATACTTTTTAATGGCATAGGGAAATCATATAATATAACGCTAAGTTGAAAACAGCACATTAAATTGCTCTAAAATATTGCCACAATCATATGTATAGAATTTTACAGCAAAAAAAAAAAAAAAGAGGAAAGTCATGAAAATGTTAAACGTGAGTAGTGGGATTATTATTTTCTAATTCAGTACTGGGGCCAGATTCCCAGTCTTGGAGGTCTTGGCACAGATAACAAGACCTGTACCCCAATCCTGCTGTTGTTACATTTTCCTCTGGAATGGGTTTCTGGATGAATTCCAGAGGAAAGAAACAGCTTAAAGGATTGTGGTTCCAAGGAAGACACCACAGGCCAAGGATAAAAGTTGACATGTTTGAAAAAGCTCAATAGGGGCTCTTGTTTTTAGGAGAAAGATTTTCAAAAGTGATGACTAGATTCAATAACTGCCAGCATACAAAGCAAGAAAGCAAGATTTTGGGGTGAAGAAGAAGGCAATTATGATGGCAAGTGAGGGATGGTAAGGGATAGTCAAAGTAACATAGGAGTAGGACAGCAGGGGCCATACTCATACATGATTGTTCAAAAACCCCATATTGGGAAGGATATGAAGTGTGGAAGTGACATTTAAATAAAAATAAATTAAGATAAACTATCGGATATTCACAATGGAACAGATATTTATTATAATAATTAACACTTATTGCACATTAGTATATGCCAGGTACTATAATGAAGGTTTTTCATTCATTATTTCATTTAATTCTCATAATAACCCCGTTAGGTAGGATCCAATGCTACCTTCATTTTCCTAAATTGAAGTCAGAGTCACAGAGATGATATGGGATTTAAGGTCACTTAGCAAATGGCAGAGCTGAGATACAAAGACAACTCTACCTAACTCTCAGCTCACTCAATTAACCTCTGTGCTATTCTGTAAAGGCTTTCACATTTAGGCCCAAAGGTTTGTCACAAATAGCATAATAGATTAATGTACACATTGAAATATTTACTGCTAAGGAAGGAGCTTCTTTGAATTTCCCTTTGAAATAAAAAATGAGAAGATCTATCTTTTTAAAAAATCATTTTGTGTTGATAGTTTTGTTGGACATTCCCGCTTTCAGCTGCACCTACCACAAGTTTCAATGATCATGCATATGTATTATCTAAGGATGAAATCTAGTTCACTTTATAAGCTCTGCAGTTGCTCTCACTGAGAACTAAAGAATATTTGGCTTTGTCCCATGATTGTATCTCCCAATTTGAGGAAACTACAGTTGATCAATTTGTTGAATATTTTTAAAGTACCTTTCACAACTCAATACTGTCTATAAATCATTTTACTCCTTCTATGCCTTTCAATTTTTAACAAACCATTTTACTGTAAACAAATTTGAGGGACACTCAGTGATTATTCCCACTTGGAAAACATACTGCTTCCTCTTAATGAAACTACAACAGAAGGTCTAAGAGAAAGAAAATTATTAAGCATTCTACTGAGTTTCCCCCCCCAACAAAAACTAAGATAGAGGTCAATGAATAAGTATGTGCAGACTGGAACTTGAATCCTCTAGCGTGACTGTAGGCTAATTAATAATTAATGCCAGAGCCATGGTGTTTGAAATGCAGATGTGATAACTAGAGGCCTGGCAGAGCTGTTCAGAGGAAGCAGATTTAGATGCTATAGGGAATAGGCACTCCCTTGCCGGCTGGCTCAGAGAGCCAGCCTGGGTGCAAAGCAGGGCCTATGGTTTAGATTATATTCCCCTCAGCTGTTAATTACCTGAACCTACTTTGAAGTTCTTCTCTTTTTATCCTCTGCATGAAAAGAGATTGGTTCAGCCAAGGGACTTGGAGAAATGATCAAATACATAGGGTGGAGGGAAGAGGGGTGGGAATAGAACTTCAGATATAAGAAGATAACGAAGAAAAACACATAGTAGAACATAGAAAAACATACATTATTAGGAAATGTCGAATTGTAGCTCATTGTTTCAAGCACATTGTTTCTCTCAGCTATTCTAGTGAAGCTGATTTTAAGTAAATGTGTACATTTTCTCTGAATAGTTATAACAAAATATTTCCAACCATGTTACTATATATTTGGCAAGAGACTACTACAGGTGCTTTGTAATGCCATTTTTCAATTAATAAAGTCATTTAAACCTCTTCATATTTGAAGCCAAATTGTGATAAGGGTAAAATTAATAGAATCAGCCACAAACTGTTTCTATATAACTTGTTTGCGTGTTTGTGTTCAAATCATTCATTCTCAAAACATAAATAAAAAGTGCCATTGCTCAATGGGGAAAGCTATAGGACATTAGGAAGTTGTAGAAATGGACTGCAGTTAAAAGAAGTATGAAAATAAGTGATGGTGAGTCTAACTACATTAAAAAGTACCCCGGTTTGTTTTCAGGATGTATGTGTATATGCATAAAATTTAAGGAAGTATGGTCATTAACTATCTTGCAAGTAAATTATAGTATGCTTGGATTGGATGCAAATGCTGAAGTGTTTTTGTTTCTTTTAAGGCTTTTAAATTTTGTTAATATTTTCTTTAGTTTTGTCATTTCAGGCAAAGCTTTTCCCTGATACATATGCTACTCACATATGAACAGTGTTCTCTCTTTTGGTACAAGAGCAGGCAGTCGTGAAATAGTTACTTTCCCATTGTATCTCTGTGCCTTTTTGACAGGATAATGATACTGATATCACCATCATAGAAAAATGTTTATCTATATTGATATTGACACCTGTGGATGCAGTATCATCTGACTATGGTGATATCAAATGCACACTACCAAATGAACAAGTGATGATCATTTAGCATAGATACTATACATAGACCTCCATGAAATGGTCTGGTTTTGGGCTTCTATTTTGTTTACTGTTTAATTATATTTCAAAAGACAATTTTGTGAGCACAGTCTTTAGAATTTTCTCAGGATAAAAAACTAGAAATTTGCTCACTTGAATTTATTGTTCAAAATGCCAAATTCCAAAAAAAATGTAGGGCTGCATTATTGTACAATTTAAATTTTCTTAAGCAAGAAAATAATCATATGAATAAAAGTCTTCTGTTAAAGGCAAAATACATTGGGAATTTTTACAATTTGTGAGTAACACTGCTTTCCTAGTTGTGGTTTTCAGTCTAAGAACATGTGTACATCAACACTAAGATTATGCAAAACAACAAAAACAACAGACAACAAATTAACCTCCATGGAATTTCAACTGTAACTTACATTGACATAAGGCAAGAGGGCCACATCACAGAAAGCAGAGTTCTCTACTTTCATGCTGATTTTATCATCAGTCAGCTATCTCTGCAGCATTACACTGCTAAAGTCAAGGGCATTAATGAAAATGTAGGATTTTCTTCAGGCTTTAAATATAAACTTTGTATGTTGAGTTCCCTCTATTAAGAAAAGGGGGGAAAAGAGAAGTGCTTGAAAAGTGCAAGCAGCAAGCTAGGGGCAAAATTTGAAAAATCAACCATTTAGATCAGGACCTAAGATGTTCATGGCCATAGCCCTTTCCTCCATGGGCATTCATGATTATTGATGTGTTGTAACACTCATTTTTAAAACATAAACACAAAACAAAACATATTTCTTACAATGGAGGAGCAGTTATCTTTCAAAGTTAAAGTCCAAACTTTTGAATTACTGTTCCTCAATACCAAATGAAACTACATTTGAGACTGATCATGTTCAGGCTTCATTTACTTGTGCTTTAATTTTTTCTTTGTTATATTAACAATAGGCTAACAAATACATTTACTTATATATTTTTCCATTTATATATCTTTAACACCTTCACTTGGCCAATTCAATTTAAGCAAAAAGATGTCTGACAAAATGATCTCTAGCTAAACTTCAGTGCAAACAAGTTTTAGCTTAGATAAGTATGAACATCAGAGATATAAATTATAAAACAGCACAATGGTGTCACCACAATCATTAGGTTAAACTTTCCACTTTATTTCGACTTGTACATTTTACATTCTTACTTCCCTCATCTCCACGTGACCTCCTTTTCCACTAACAATTGGATATTTAGTAAACATTTATTCAATTTCTTAAAGCACATTTTTAACAGTTTGGATTCAATTAGTGTCACAATCTTGTATTAATCTCCAGGGATCAATGTATTTTTAAAAAGTTTAAAAAAGAAAAAAACAACTCTTTGCATGGCAATCAATATTTAAGCTGTGGAATCTTAAGGCTATAATTTATATGCTTTTCATATTAATTTGAACAGCTAAAACATTCTTTTCTCTCTCAACTGTACTTTAAATGTTTTTTCCTGTTGATATATGTTTTCCACAGTTCATTTTCAATGTCGTGTTCATATTGTAAAAATGATTGTGACTGGAAGCTCCAACATACCTGCACAATATTCTACTTCTCACTATTGCAATCTAAAATGTAGCTAGATTATCTAGTTGGTTTTGTGTCCTTTTTACCTGAAGCTACAGGGAGACTGAAATGAAGTTCTTGGCTGTTTATTAGTAAAAGCATCAGAAAAGTAAATAGATCTTAACAGAAATGTTTTTCTTCCTCCAATATGAATGATGTATGTTGCATGAGCTATGCACTGCAAAGTAGAGGAAGACTTCTTTACCCTGCAAAAGGAAAAGTAAAGCATAGAAAAAGAATTTTAATGAAGTCATAACATTAAAATAATTTTATATTAAAACCTGCTAATTTTCTAGGTGAGGGCTGTGAAGTGAATGTGAGGAAACATTAAAAGGGAATTGAATTTGCATTCCTTATGCTACAGGCACATGTTTACATGACCTTTAAAACAGATTTAAAGCGGTATCATCAGCAGCTGTAGGCAATTCACATTACTAAGGCAATCAAATCAGAATGCTAAACTAACTATAAAACATAAATTAAACTGATAGAGAATCATCTTAATTCACTAGGTTTACTTGCAATCTACTTATACACTACTAGTCATTTCAAAGCAGTTTGCAGATCCACCAAATGAGAAATACTCAAACATATATGAAAACAGAGTATCCAACTACAAGAGTATAAGGTAGAAGAAACACTTTATCATATCTTTCTCAACAAACTTCCATTAATCATCAAAGTTAATTTCATGAACATTATTTAATTTCAACAGTCACCTCCAAAAGTAAGCATCATTCCATGAAGACATAATGCTCTTTGATATGCTGTACATGGCATGGAAGAGTTTATAATGAATATTTAAAGATTATTAAGAGTTAACCAACCTCTTTGTATTACAACATCATTGTATTATTCCCCAACCTCCCTCACTCCTTCCAATAACTATATTCTGGTTTCCTTTCATAGCATGTACAGATATTCTTGCTTTTAAAATATGTAGGATGAATTATTAAATATAATTTTAAATCCAATTGTCTGGGATGAGACTTGCTCTAAATACATGAAAAGAGAAGAGTAAATATATTTGTAATGCAAGTCATCATCTCATTAAAATTGTTTTTAGAATGCTTGATTTTTTTCCATTTATACTAGTAAAAACTCAGAAAAAATTATATCTTTCCCAAAGTGTTCCTATTTGTGTATTGTGACCTATTTTCCACCTCTTTAAAAAATTTTGCAGACTCCTTGATGATATAGAAAACATACAGAATATGCTTGAAAATGCAGTTCTACTCTGCTGGATAAATAAAAGGGGAGGGAGAAGTCAAATGCTTCTCTCCATTACTGATGTGGGTGTTTGTATAGGATAAATCTCAGTTATTTACAAAGCTGTCAACTAGCTGTTAAAAGAAAACCAAACCTCCACAGCTCTAAGACCCAGCTTCTGAAGAGTTGAGATCCATATTCAGAGATGAGATCATCATTGAAGGCAATTTACACTCAAATAGATTTGTTCTCCAATATGCCAAGGTTCAACCCAAACTCACTCTCTCTCTCTCTCTCTCTCTCTCTCTCTCTCTCTCTCACACACACACACACGTGTGCACAAACACACACATAGGTGTGCGCGTGCTGCATTTGTTTAAGGGAGGTGGGAACATACCTAATGTTTACATCAAGCACCTGGGGAAATATTGTGATTAACTATAGTTTAACTGAAAACAGGAATTCAAATCTCTCTCCAAAAT
This sequence comes from Cheirogaleus medius, assembly GCA_008086735.1. NCBI lineage: Eukaryota > Metazoa > Chordata > Mammalia > Primates > Cheirogaleidae > Cheirogaleus > Cheirogaleus medius. The sequence goes on from VBSM01000568.1 coordinate 6,383,809, forward strand.
TATAAGTAGTAAGAGAATAGGCAGGGGAAAGAAAAAGCCTCATTCTCACTATTATTTGATTAAGTTAAAAGGAATATTTAGGATGCACAAGAAAAATCTATGTTGGTATTTAGATTGCTCTAAGTATCTTTCCTTAGAAGCCTAAGGTTTCTTTTGCTCCTGCCAATTGTTAAAAACAGGAAACTTGTTCTTTTTGAGGAGGATTAGGCAAATTTAAATCCTGCTGCCCTCAACGTGATCTGAGTTAACATGTTAGTGCCTGGACAAAATACTTTATGGCAATTATCACCCCAACACACAGTGAGAATAATGGTGGTGCTGCTTTCCTAAGCATGTCTTCCAAGGCGGGTGTCACTCAGGCAGAGCTGTGGTTACACACAGCATTTGTCAGTGAAGGGTCTGGGCCTTGTCTCCTGAGAAAGCACTACCTTGAGTGCCTTATCTTGGTGCAGGCCTAGAAAGTACACATTTGGCTCAGGAGTGTTCATGGGGCAAAATAAACTTTGGTCTAAGAGGGGCTCACCAGGTGAGGGGCAGAGGCTGTTCAGGGACAAGGATGCTCACTTGGCCAGGTTGACAAGGCCTAGGGTTTTCCCAAAATGCCAGCTGCTGGCCACTAGGGCAGGTGGGCATGAGGAGAGCCCTAGGCTAGCACAGTGGCTTTCACATCCATGATTCTAGATCCCCACCCTCTTCCTCCACCTTCAATCAGAGGAAATTGTCCCTGCCTCCATACTTCAGATGTTGCTCCAAATAGAATACCAGAAGCAGGAGAGGTGCAGGACAGTGAAGTCCTGGAATCTGTCAAAATAAGCCCCTCTTGCCAGCTGCCCTGTCTTCACAATAGTACCCATTTGCACCAAAGAAATGTCACCCACCTAGTTACCTTAAGACAGGATTTCTCAGTTAAATGATCCCAATCCCCCACACCTCATTCCCTGCCAAACGGCCTCTATTCAGTTTGTGTCCAGGAAGCTAAGGTTAGGTCCCCTTTTCGCATCATCTGGTCATTTTAGCCAGGCTCCCCAGGAGGTGAAGGGTCCTGTTGCTGCTCAGCTTGAGTCCCACCCCCTCACCCCCCGCTGTCTTGCCTGGAGCTTTGGGGCAGCTCCTTGTTTCTCTATGTCTCTGGCCCAGAGCAGGTTGGAGCTAGAGGACTCTGATTCCCAGCAACGTCATAATGGGAGCCGGCTGGCTGCAGAGTCTTACCGGGAGAGCTGGGAGCAAACTCGCCAGGGGCAAAGACTTGGTAAAGGGCTAGGGTCTCCTGCTGGCCGCCTGGGCTCTTGTACTTTGAAAAGAGACTCCAAAAAGTTCTTAGCTATAAAATATATGCGCGCGCGTTCGCGCATGATAGCCTAACCAGTGTGTTCAAATGCAGCTGGAAACCGAAATACCAGATCATATAGCCCTCTTCTACAAGCAGGGGAGCCAAGTGGATTCACCAAATCGAAAGTGGGGCAAAGTGCAAGAGTTGTGGGCCCAAAGAAAAGCTACAGGAAAGGGAGATTTTAAGAACACTCAGGAAGCCATCATCCCTCTTCCAAAAAGAACTAAAACAACAGCAATCAAAACAATATTCTTCTTTAAAATGGGCTCACAAAATGTCCTTGCAAATTGTACTTTTCCGCAAATGGGAGCACTCGGGTGTGTGCCTGCACTTCTCTCTCTCCTCCCTCCCACAAATAATAATAATAACAATGGAAATTTCTGAATAATGACGACTGGTTAAATCTAGTCTTTTGCTCATTTTAAAATGTGATGGACTTAAATTCTTGCTCACTGTGGGGCCCTGACACTCAGCAGATTACTTACTAAAAATCTTTTCCTAGAAGGATCCTATATTTCCATCTGTAATAGAGCTTCTTGTAGCCCTATAGTCACACAGGAATGTTCGCCATTTCAGATAAATACTATTTACTAAGTGGTGGGGAGACAGGAGGGGTATAGGGAACACATGACCTCAAATATGAATGAAATCCAAGCATTCTTACAGTTTTGCACGTTAAAACCTTGATCTGTCCATAAAGAAGGAAGTGAATTGCAATTTTGAGAAGCTCTATTAACAACTTATAGTTATAAAAAAAATCTAGTGTTCTACTAGATGACTTATTTATATCTCCAATACCTATTCACATAAAGTAATAAATCATCTTTACATGCCCTCTGATCAATCGTGCAGCTAGAATTATTTTGTTCTCTTTAAGTACCTCCATTTCCGGCTTTAACAAATTAATAAAAATCAAAATAAAAACCATCACTGCATTTTAAATTTAAAAACATTATGTGACTACATTAAAATTTTTTTAAAAGGTAGAGGGGTAATTCCAGATGGGGTCTGTATTTTGTAAAACCCTCAGCTGGGCTCTTCCAAGCAAGGCAGTGCAAAATAAGTGACTAGCAAATGCCCACAATGATTCCTAAACACCCCCAATCCTGATGCCCAGATAATGATAGCTATGCTGAGTAATATACGATAGGTCTGTCTCTTAGAATTCTTTCCCTGGGGCCCTGTAAGATCAGGGTTCACCCACTGACAATTCCAAATGCAAGGGGAGAATTTACCCCAGAAGAGAAACGGAGACTGGATCAGCGGACCTGGACCACCCAGCTACGGGATGTAGCATACTTTTATTTGGTGGTGAGGGTCTCTATTGTCTCTGTCCTCTAACCATCCTTTTGCCAGCCCCAGCTACACAATGCCTCAGCACTTCCCCACAGACATTCCATTTTGCTAGCAAATGGCTGGTGTTCTCACAGATTGGGGTATTTGTATTAAATTTTACATGATGAATATTTTGTTTTAAAATACCTTGTTTCTGCTGCAGCATTTATTGTGTGCTATCACCCCCACCCCGCTCCTTTTTCCCTTTTCTCTGAAGATCCTTTTTCACATGTTCAAGGAATGCCAACAGAGACCTAAAAAAAACGAACTAATTGAGCTTGAGTCAGCATTGGCCAATATCTGCTTATCACGCTGTCTAAATTATTTTTTTAATTCTCCCCCAGAATATTATGTGCCTTTTACCTTCCCCCATGCAGTTTGCAAAGAAGAAGAAAGAAAGGAGAATAAGAAAGAAAACTGTAAGAGCAGCTACATTGGGCTGGTGCACTGAAAGACAGCTGTGTCTCACACGGAGAAAGTCTCATGAGCTCAATGCACAGACACACCAGGAAAAGAGCTTCTTTCATTGCTGCTTTGAGAAGCTGTTCAATTGTTTCCCTTCCCATAATAACTCCCGATTTTAAAAAGAAAATGTGTGGGTATCTCTACCAAGCCCAATCTAACTTGTCCTGTTTCCAAAGTGAACTTATGTTGAAGGTGAAGTTTTCATCTCGAGGTCATGTCTATGTTCCACGTCCTACCCTTTGAGCTTCATGCTGTATTTCACACAATCAAATCTGGCCTTTTGGACTTTTTTCTCCATCCCCCCACCCCCACTGACCCCATCTTCACCAGCTCCAGCCCTAGATGCCTTCCTTCCATCCCCCAACACCAGTTTGCACGCATAAGGAGAACGCTTCCTAATTTACACTCAAATACTAAATCTGCAAGAGATATAATCCCCAAGGCTGGGGCGCTTCCAATGAGCCTAGGTGCAGGCTGCCCAGCTGCAGCCATGCTCGCATGCTTCCACAGGAGCGCGATCTGAACCACATTAATTTGCTTAATTTCTTTTGTGAGTCTTTCCTTGCTTGGAAAGAGAGAGGCTGGGATCTGCAAAGAGGTTCAAGAGCTGGTATCCTTAAATCTTGTGAGGAAGAAAAGCCACTGCGAAGCCCCAAGTTACAAATAAATGAATGAAAGTCGAAGTTAATGACTTTCTTTTCGAACTTTCTTTTAGAAATTATCTGAATTGCCCTCTTAAAAACTAAGCAAAGGGAATGAATAAAGTAGGGTGGCGAATTGGGGAATGAAGGCAAATCAACAAGGAAAGAATATGGTGCTGGGTCCTTGCCTGGCACGCAAATTGAAATCTGTATTGCCTTGCTGGATATAGGTGGTAGACTGGCTTCAGTTACAGTTAGTCCACTTCAAAGCCGGGCTCCTTTCTAGGGCGACTTTTAGCTGCCTCAGCCGGGTAGGTTCAGCAGCTATTGTGATGTTTTCAAACCATAGCTTTAGAGGGGGTGGGGAGAATCAGATCTGAGGACCTGAGGACCGGGTGTGGACTTCAAGATCAAGATGAGGTGCACAGCAAGGTGTGTATTTAGCGGAGCTGTCTAACAGAGCAGGTTTGGTAACTTAAAGTTTAGTTAGGCAAAATGCATTCTATGAAAAATAAGTTACCAGCCCTTTGCAACAGTAGCTTCCATGGACTTATTTTTCTCCCATGTCCAGACGGGGTCGTCTATTGAATGAGGCTCTTTTATTTTGCATGGGGCAGGGGATTTGTGACCATGGTCCCCCCTTTTATTCCTCTCTCTATGGAAACCCAGATCATGGGGAGAAATATGCGAGGCTGAATAAAGAGAAGCAGCAGAAAGGAGCGCTTGAGAGCGGCATCTGTTACACTTGGGAAGTTAGACTGACAGGAGAGGGCCAAGGAAACCTCTCCAGTAGATTAGTTAGAACAGCAAGATTTGACTATATGCAGATATTTTCTTCAAAAATCGAAACACCTTATGTGCAAGAGAAGATAATATCACAGCTGTTAGAGGATGTGATTGCACCTGAATTCAATAGAAAATATCTATATTCATGGAAACAATTTTTAAAATAACGAAAGAAAAAGAAAGAGAGAGAGAAAAAGGAAAAGAAAAAGACAATGACGAAGGTTTCAGCTCCTGTCAAAAGCTATTCTTACATTAAAGACTGCAAAACAGAGGTGTAAAAAAACCTGTCCCTGGGCTCAGATTTCCCCTCCTCACTTCTGCCTCCTATAAGTCTGGGGCAAATGGTCTGAACCACTTAGGCGGCTGGAAAAACCAGGTACCAGGAGCAGAGGCCATGGACAAGAGAAGGTTGATTGAAAAATCTCAGGCAAGTCATAACTGGAAAAGGATCCCCTTCTTCAAGCAAAAGCCTTATCAGTTCATAATTACTTTAACTCCAAGAATGGTCTAAGATTAGCAACTCTTTCATCCGAATGAACTCAGCTACAAGGTGGGGGTGGGGAAACTACCAACAACAACAACATGGCAATGATAATGATCATTTTTCACATAGGGTTTCTTCATCGCATTTTCTTCTGAACTCTGGATTGACCTGACATGGACTGGCAAATGGATCCTTGAACAAGCAGCCTAACAGAGCACCTAAAAACTTTTATTTTTGTTTGATCTTGACAAGTTCTTATTTATTCAGGAAGCAGAATTTCAGGTACAAATAATATTGCATACATGCAAAGGAAGATGCACACAGTTGGTAGTAAGAAAAAGATGCTCCTCAGCAGAAAAGAGAAAAGGGGGGAGCAGTGTGCAAGCACTTGAGAGATATAGAGAGAGGGGAGGGAAAGAGAGAGGGGGGAGACAGAATGGAAAAATCAATTTCTAGGTTAAAAGCAGATAAGCCCTTACATGGGCAAATGAAGCTACAATTTGAATGAGGGAGCAGGAGGAGAGGAGATATTTTCTGCCAATAATTACTAAGTGTTTATCTTTTTCTCTTTTTTAAGAGCGAAAGAAAGAAATAGATCTCAACCAAATGCCAGGTTTTCCTGCCTAATAGACACGTTTACATTTACTAATAACAGCTCCTATTGCTCTGCGTTCCCATAAGAAATCACTCATTTCACAGGAAATAGATGCTATTTAGCTATATAAAGGAATGGCAGAATAAGCTCACCTTGTTTTTATTTTTTCTCATTTTCTTGCATTTTCTTCAGATCTGTCTTCTTAGAGAAACTATTGCCTTAATGACTTTCTGGTAGCAGCAAGCCTTCTTTTATTTCTGCTAAATATATGAAAATGTATGCAAATTTAAATCAAGCTTAACCTAGGAGCTCTTGCAATATATTTAATGGAATTTCAAACCAATAAGGGAACTCTGATGTCGTCTTCTGTAAGTGCAAATATAATTACACAGTTAGGTTACTTCCAAAAATTATGCAATGAAAGGTCATTTTTTAACTTTAGAGATAGTGTTCAGTATCAAATGTTGTCTTTTCCCAGCTAGAGTAAATCTAAAATCATTGCATTTTTCTCCACTCTGCTTCCAAGCCATGCCTTTGCACAGAGTGGTGGAGCACAAGGACTTGTCTTTTCCTAACTTATAAAAGCTCAGGAGAAATATAAGTCTTTCCTCCTTTTTTTCCTAACCAAAATGTAAAAACAGTTCTGTCTTCCCAAGCTGAAAATTCAAGCTTAATGGGGTTGGGGAAGAGGGAGGCAGTACTCGATGCCAAACAGCCCGCCATTTATCTCTGAATGTCTTGGGCACATTAAATGATTCCCATTTTCTTCACTTCGTCTTCAGGGGCAGAGGTGTAAGTGTTAAAAACAATATTCCAAGAGGACAGCATCAGGCATGGAGTCGTGAACTCCTGTGTACCTATTGGAAGTAGGTCTGCTGAGTGGCTGAGTGTGAGTGAGAGCTGTCGGCTTCAGCAAGCAGTCCCTGTGACAGAAGTTGTGGGATCTCTGAAGGAAACTGACATGGAGTAGTAATAAAGCAAGGCTTCCAATTGACCAGCTGTATTAGAAAGCAAACTTCAAAATCACTGAATTTTGCCAGTATCACATTAGATTTTACTTTCCCAGAATCTTTCAGTTATTCCTTCTCTAATCCTAATTTTTCAGAAGAAACTGGGCATCATTTTCTTAGATGCATTCAGATCTTGGTATTGAGTTTCTTAATGAAATGAAATAAATATAACAGATTGAAATAGTTCTTATTAAAACCATGGACTTCAACTTTATTGATTTAGGGTCCTACTGGAGATGTTGCATTGCTCAAAGTTTGTATCAACGTTTTGTTTTGCAGTCTCACACACACAACTAACACAGAATGCCGAGTGAGCCTGAAATATCCCTATTCACTGAGAGCAAAGTGGCATTTAAACTTGTTCTATTTTTTTATTTCTCTGTTTAGGTTAATCTAAATAATCTAAAAGGAATTCTAAGACCCCAGTTTGCCACCTCACTCCCTCACCGTCCCTCACCCCCCACATTCCTCTCATCCTTCTCCCTCCACCATAAACACTCCTGTACTCCAGGGTGAGTGGGGGAAAGGGTTAATCAAATGAACCGCCGCCACTCTGCTAGGCAGCCAATGGAGCTTAAAGATTGATTCACTTCCTGCTTGGGTCTCCCTGAAACTCCTGAGCTTCATCAGCCTAATTTGGAAAGCGAGAACGGCCTCCTGTGCTGCCATTGGCCATGCTCACGCCTGGCCAGGCCAAGACGCTCTGCTATTGGCCACGGTTGGTGCCGGTAACCCACGCTAGCGGCTTTGGCTCCCCCGCACCGTAGATGTCAAAGGCTGAAGCTGCTCCCTTTGCCACATTATAACTAGTAGGGGATCCTCACCGACCATGGCCACAGCTGCCTCGAATCCCTACAGCATTCTCAGTTCCAGCTCCCTGGTCCATGCGGACTCTGCAGGCATGCAGCAGGGGAGTCCTTTTCGAAACCCTCAGAAACTTCTCCAAAGTGATTACTTGCAGGGAGTTCCCAGCAACGGGCATCCCCTCGGGCATCACTGGGTGACCAGTCTTAGTGACGGTGGCCCATGGTCCTCCACACTGGCCACCAGCCCTTTGGACCAGCAGGACGTGAAGCCTGGGCGTGAAGACCTGCAGCTGGGTGCGATCATCCATCACCGCTCGCCACACGTAGCCCACCACTCACCGCACACTAACCACCCCAACGCCTGGGGGGCGAGCCCAGCTCCGAACTCCTCCATCACATCAAGCGGCCAACCTCTCAACGTGTACTCGCAGCCAGGCTTCACGGTGAGCGGCATGCTGGAGCACGGGGGACTCACTCCACCGCCGGCAGCCGCCTCCACACAGAGCCTGCACCAGGTGCTTCGGGATCCCCCGGACCACGGTGAACTGGGCTCACACCATTGCCAGGACCACTCAGACGAGGAGACGCCAACCTCTGATGAGTTGGAACAATTCGCCAAACAATTCAAACAAAGAAGAATCAAGTTGGGCTTCACGCAGGCCGACGTGGGGTTGGCGCTAGGCACACTGTACGGCAACGTGTTTTCCCAGACCACCATCTGCAGGTTCGAGGCCTTGCAACTGAGCTTCAAGAACATGTGCAAGCTGAAGCCTCTGCTGAACAAGTGGCTGGAGGAGGCGGATTCGTCCACAGGAAGCCCGACCAGCATTGACAAGATCGCGGCGCAGGGCCGAAAGCGCAAGAAGCGAACCTCCATCGAGGTGAGTGTCAAGGGCGTACTGGAGACTCATTTCCTCAAGTGTCCCAAGCCTGCCGCGCAGGAGATCTCCTCGCTGGCAGACAGCCTCCAGTTGGAGAAAGAAGTGGTACGTGTCTGGTTCTGTAATCGAAGACAAAAAGAGAAAAGAATGACTCCGCCAGGGGATCAGCAGCCGCATGAGATTTATTCGCACACCGTGAAAACAGACACATCCTGCCAGGATCTCTGACTGGAGGAGGCGAGGAGGCGACCAGCCGCTCTGGGAGCAGCGCGGATTTCTCTTTCTCTCTCACTCCTTTCCTTGCACTCTAACATTCTTTATTAATGCTATCTCTCTAGCGCACTCCCTCTCTCTCCCTCTCCCTCTCCCTCTCCCCACTCCCTCTCCCTCTCCTTCTCCCTCTCCCTTTCCCTCTTTCTCTTTCTTTCACTGGGGATTCTAACTTAAGTTGAGAAAGGAAACACACTTGCACTCACATTCAGGTTTCTCAATGTTGATACAGTTATATTAAGCAGTCCAGGCGGGGTCCTCATATTCCCTGCTGCCCAGGCAACAGTTCCATCCAACCTTTTCTGCTGATCAATACATATTGTTTACTATGAGTAAGGTTCCTTTCGTCTCTCCTCTTTAGGAGGAGCAAGGAGTGGGGTAACATGGGGGGCGGGGTAGGGAATGAAGGAGGGTGGGAAGACAGATGTGTGCCTCTGAATAACCTTTCAGCGCCTTGGTTATAGCAGCTGTATTTCAGGTGAAATCTGTTTTACAATAGACTAGTTTTGCATTTTTTAAAACTTCTATAGCGTTTCTAAATGTCTGCGGTGTTTTACTACAAGCTGTACACAATATTTGTGAGATAATTTGTATCTAATCGACCACTCCACATTATTATTGCTATTATTATTATTCTTTCATTGAGCTGATGGTATTTTAATTGCTTAGAAAAGGGAGGAGAAGGAGAAGATGGGAGGAGGAGGGGGAGAGATGCCTACCCATTCAACCCCCTCACAAATCTGTATGAAGAGAAGAGGATACAATGAAGAGAGCTGTTGATGATATTGGTTTATTTTTTTCCGGGGGGTGGAGTGCCTAGGATGGGCAGAATAGGCGAGCCTATTGGGTTTACAAACTAGTGCAAAATAGAAGAGGCGAATTCGCAGCTTTCTGCCCTACCTCCTGGAAGTGTGGAGCCACCGCAGGCTTCCACTGCATAGATGCAGGTGCCCGCCAAGAAGGATTTGGCAGCAGCGCGGGCCTAAAGAGGTGGTCTGAGTGACAGGGAGGGCTCTGCACCCACCGGGATTACGGATGCCTGCGCGCGGAGCTCCCCACTGACTCCAAACCTCGATAGGATGACCCCAGCTCACCCTCTTAAACGAAAGACTGCCTTCATACGCGATTGCTTTCGCTGGAGACCACGACCTGGAGACGCTGGTTACACACTGGGCCAGCGCCTCCCAGTTTGGTTGATCGCTGGTTCTGAGTGAGAAACCCTTGGGGAGGAGTGACTAGGGAGTGGGATATAGGCACTCTCCGCTGAGTGCCAGCCGACAATGAAAGGATTGGCAAAGGTCACAGGGATTCTGGTCCAGCTGGGTACCACCTCCTCTCTGGTGTCTGTGAGTGGGCTCATGGGGAGCCATCTCTGACAAGCACAGCTGGTGGAAGCTCACAGCGACCAGTGAGCGAACTAGCGAGCGCCTGCCGGGGAAGTTGGGTTCCTGCCTTTTTTTTTTTCTTTTTTAAATCTCAGTGTGTATATGTCTCTGTGCGTGTGTGCGTGTGTGCGCGTGCAAACGTGTGTGTATAGATAGCTGTGTGTATCGTGTTACTATATACAAAAAAACAAAAACTATAAAAAAAAAATCTCGCTAGGCTATATAGAGATCCCAAAAATATGCTGTTGCTGTGGCTTTATTGCTAGCTCTCATGTCCACATGCCAGGTCCACAGGCGCACCTCATTACCAACGAGCACACATGTGTGGGGCCGGCCAAGCACCCAACACCCAGCAGCTGCTGGCCGACCTGACTGGGGTCTCCGGACACGCTCTTGTTGGCCGCTGGCCGGCCTTCAGGCTCAGCTGCGGTAGACAAAGCTTCAAACTACCTAAGGACCAGAAAGCCTCGAGGATGTGCTAGTATGGGCTGCCAGGCCTCTGGTCCACCACACTGTGTTTCCCCCAGCTGCAGGTCGAAGATCATGTGTTAATTCAAATCCCTGACAGGTTCACTTTTTTGTCAAGCTTCCACATTCTGTTAGTAGTTAGATTTTAGTTATGGGATTTTTTCCCCATAGAGTTCATATTTTACAACTGTTTGGGGGTTTTCTGTTTGTTTTGATTTTTTTTTCTTTGCAATTAAACGCTATGGTTCAAACCTGAGTTAACCCAAATATTTCTGCCGACTTTATAATTGTACAGTTTTGTATATTAAACGTTTTGAAGTTATTAATTTAAAGAAAGATCATTTAGTTTATTCATTTAGTAACCGATGTATAATAAACGCTATTTTCATTAAGAGTTGCTTTTTCAACTATTTTATTCAAATTGCCTATTGCAGTTGCCAACAATTATTTATTTTCAATAAATTCTGCATTGTGTTTAAAAGGAAATTCTTTCAAAGATGAGTTGGGTGTCAAAAAGAAAACAATTCTTTGTAATGTTTGGTGTGAACAGTTTTAGTCAAGGGGTTTATATTGACGCAATATTTTATTGTTGTAAAAGATTAAAAGGTTTAAATAAAACATTTTTCCAAAAAAAAAATCTGTTTTCTTCTCCTGGCCTTGTTGTGTGCTGTGTGAAGTGGAGCTTTTAAACAGAGGCACGTTCTGGGTGAGTACTGCATCCGCTTTGCTTCAGTTTAGAAATCATTAGTCATTGTTTTGATTCTTGATTCTCTTCTTCTGACTTTTGGCCTTTCAGCTCAGCCCTGAAATACATTCCCATTCCCGAGTGCACAGTGTGGCCTTTCCGAGCCCCCACGCCCATGCGCATACAAATCACACCTCAAATGGTGGGAGAAGGCGTGGGGAAAGGGGTGGTTCATTTTAGAAGGTGCAATCTTATTAAGGTTCTTTGAAAGGAGAGTGTCTGTCTCAGGCCATAGATAGACCTTTCTTGGAACCTGCCCCCTCCTGAAACAAGACCCAGACCTTCCTTGAGGCTTTCACCTCGCCTCACTGCACCCACTCTTTTTTTTCTTCCCCATTCCCCTTTGGTGCCCTTCTGGTATAATGGGAAGATGATTATATGTAAGGAGAAATATTCTCCTTTTTAAGGCTCTCCCTGAACCCAGAATCCCAGGTTAACTGTTAGTTTTGCCCACTAAAGCTGAATCCTGTCTATTCCTATTTGTGTACGGGGAGAGAAAAAAAGATTACACACAGACATTTTGGTGGAAAGTTTGAAATACTCTTCTTCCCACTCCCACATAAAATTTCATCTGTATTATTTTATTTCAGAAAACCCTCCATAAAATAAGGTGCTCTTATCTGTAGTGATGGCTTAGGAGTAACTTAACAAATCTGAAGCAGTTCTAAGGTTTTGCATGTACACTCACGTCTTCCCCTACTATTTTTGGTAGGTGCATATGAAGGAATAAAGAGACATTTAACTATAATTTCCCAACAGTAAAACACTCCCCAATCTATAGTCTGAAGTAGGTGGTTTTTCCTTAGACAAAGCAAAATTATTTAATCATTTGAATAGGGAATGATTATCACATGTAATATCTTGCATTTTTCAGATTGCCTAATCATTTACAGCCACATGTTGCACCACACACATGTGAGTGTTATGTATGAAATATGCCACATGTTGTGTGTATACTCATAGGCATATCTCTTTTTATAAATGACATTGATTTTATAGATATGTATCTACTAGCACAAAAGCCATAATCTGCTGGTTCTCTTTTGGTTCATACCAACTAATCTCTTTCTCTTTCGATACCCTGTAAAAAATTGAATTGACTAAAAAAATTATAGTTTTTCTTACTAAAGTACACAGAAACCAACTTGCAGCATAACCTGAACTCTTTAGTAGAGGAGATATTTTCATAAATATAGATATAGACTTTTATTACTATTTATCAATATTCTTACTGATATGTATTACTGACACATATATTTTATATGTATTTATCAGACTTGTTTCCCTTACTGCCTCTTTTCTTTCTCCTGAATTATAACCAAGTCCTAGTTGGCCTTTATGATGACCTTATCAACCTCTTTGTATCATGAGCACAATATTTTCATTAAATATCAGGGGATATTGGTGCTTCTGCCTGGGGCTTTGCTTGTTTTGAGGTTGCTGTTACCCACGCTCCTGCCCAAAATCTTTTTAGCAAGAGCAGCTTTGTCCTCAGTTTCACTCAGGCCTTCACAACAGTAGCCCTATCTCACATAAAATAAAAATTGGTAGGTTCAAAACGAACAATAATACTTAATCATATCTAATGTGATAAAGACAATAAAAGTTTTTTCTCCATCACCAGATCAGAGCAGTAGAAAATGCAGAAGTTGTGGATGGGATTAGGATGTGAAAAGAGTGAGTATACAAGTGCTACAGATGTGTAAACAAAGTCAAATATGTGAATCAAGTGTATATACATATGTATATAGACATAGGTTAGTTGTCTACATGGCTTTGGCTTTCTGCATGCATAACAAAAGAGAAATAGATTATTAAACTCAAGCGTTTATCTTTCCAACAATAAAAGAAGAGAAATATTATACCTGGAAATGGGTTTCTTATCTTTAAAAAGAAAAGGATGGGGGAAACTATTGCTTAAATAAGTACATGAGCTGTGTTTGTCTTTAATGAAAATCAAACACTGTTCCCTTGGAAGTATTTAGCATTCACATATTTCCCTTGCTCACATGTCAATCTGCTGTTGTTCTGTTAATTGCCTGTAGGCTATAAGTAGAAACATAATTTTCTGTTTTTATTTAAAATATAATTTTTTTAGGAAGAGAGAAGAGAAAAAAGAGGAGAATGGCAAAGTAAAAATGGTTAGAGGTTAAAAAGTAGTTTTCCAAAGAGAAAAATGCATTTTTCTCACTTGTCATATCTTTTTAAGGACACATATGAAACCTCAGGTTGTGGAAATTATATCTATGACTTGGTACTTAGAAATATAAATATATGACCCTTTCAAAAATGTCTTGAAAGGCCTAAAAAGCAACAATGCAAAACAATACCATTTGAATTGATATCATTCACAGTCACAGGTTCTGTAAAATAAAAGGATAGAACATTCTTTATACATGTCCCCAGTAGTAGTTTTAAAATAGCAATCCTCCAACTTGCTCATATACAGATATTAATTTTCAAAGCATTAAAAATAGTGAATATAAAATATATTTAAAATCAATTAAGGCATTTTTATAAGATGAAATAAAAGTGCATTTTCTTAAGAGTACTGCTGGTGGAACATTTTCAAAATTAGGGGATTATTTAAAAGCATACAGTATCAAAAACAAAATCCAGTTAACTTCTTCAACCTTTAAGAAGGAGAGGATGGATGAGATCTCATACAAGGATCCTGACTACTGTCCCTCTAAAGAGAAGTCACAAAATTATACCCTTGTGCATTCCAGTAAAAATGCATTAGGTTAATATGCTTTCTTTCATAATTATGAGAATAAAAGTTATACCTATTCACATATTATCTAACTCACTAGTTAGAACACTGGGTTCTCTTTACAACACTATTTGTTATCAGGGGGATTTGGTATAAGATGAGTTCACCTTAGATGCCTTCCAAGGGGCCTTGATTATTTAACTACCACAATATAAATTATGTGGAACAAATCTCTTTTTAATATTGGTCTGTGTATGTCGGGGTACTAACACCCACTTCACAAGCTTTACACTTTATTATTATAGTAGAGTTTTTCCATGTCTGTGAAAGATGGGCAGGGTAAGGGCTGGTCTCCAGTCCGGCCCTTATTATGAGGTGATCTCAGCCTTGAAGGGCCGAAATCACTGGACAGCTTACTTTTGAGTGAAACTCTACAGTATTTCATACAAGTAAGTATATGTGTATAGACACATACAGTCATAAACCTGCTCCCTCCCCTCCCCAAAAGCCCCTCCCCTACACACTTGCACTCAGACAGGCCAATTTAACAGAAAGTAGACTGTCCTCAAAGACAGAAGAGAAAGAGATCAACTCACTGACTGATTCATTAGGTTTTTCTTTTCATCTCTCCTACTACTCAATCTGTGTCCACACTATTATGGTATATATAGCCATTTGAAAAGAGAAAAAAATTCTATCAAACTCTTGTTTTATCTATATGTCAAAAACTAGTTTGAGCGATCCTGTCCCCAACTCTAAGACACACACACACACACACACACACACAGACACAAGCTGAATTGATTGCTTTTACTGTCATCTTGTTAACAATGCCTTTTATGTCAGAAGTGGTTCCTGGGAGGAAGAGGGTCATACAAACATTTTTAATACTGATTGTTTCTCATCTTTCCCCGTTATTTTTCACATACTGTAGAATCCCATTATAATGTGGCTTATTATGTCCCAGATTTGGCCGGACTGGAGACCAGCCCTTACCCTGCGCATCTTTCACAGACGTGGAAAAACCTACTATAATAATAAAGTGTAAAGCTTGTGAAGTGGGTGTTAGTTCCCCGACATATACAGACCAATATTAAAAAGAGATTTGTTCCACATAATTTATATTTTGTAAGAGATTTTCCCTACCATAATTGTGGCAATCTGAGCACAGAAAACCACACACATACCCATAGCACCTACAAAGATCACTGCTTGACATTATATTTTTAAAGCACAGAAAATAGAGGGCTATGGACCAGGGGCAGTATTTTGTTGAACTTCAAATGGCATGAAATTCCAAGCCGCAGAAAGAACTATCTGGGTGGACTTGTTGCATAGAGGAATATTATTTTATTAATGTTTTCCTATTCATAGTCTATCTTTTGAGATTTTGGTAGTATTTATGTTTAATTAACATCATTTTTTCTATAAAATGTATTGCCACAGGAGCACATGTATATGTGTATGTAGAAAAAGGTCAGAATCAAAAGTCTGTCTTGAACCTGTAGTAGCCTAGAAAACTGAACAGAAAAAACATCAGATTTGTGAGATATGTTGGCATAACTGAGGATTGTGTCTGTTCAGAACAGTGTACAGTAGCCACCGTTAAGGGATAGGGTTTGTCTTGCTTCCCAGTGTACAGCAGTTCTCTACAAATGAATTCTGTTCATCATAGGAAGAGGAGGGATCTATATGTATTTAACTTGAAGATCTGAATTTTGAGCCTTTGGAGTGAAAGTGATTGAAATCCTAGATAAACATACTTTCTTTAATTACCTTCATTTTCTATGTATTTTCCTGGGAGAGAAAACTTTAAATTCTCCATATTTTACACTAAAAGGGAAACTAAAGTAATTTTTCAAAGTAGCTCTTTCAGAGTCCTCACCCCATCACTGTCCATGGACCAGTGAGCAGTGTTGGCTCTGTAGATGTTCCCTGCCAGTCTCCTTATGGCAGTTCTAAGGAAGTTAGTGTGAAAGGGATTGCAAAACAAAAGGTCTCCTGCCTACCCTGACAGCTCAAGCCTCTCATCTATAGTAGAAGTTCAACTGATAGGAACAAGTCCTATAGTCTCTTCTACCCCTTAGGGCTCTGCTTCTGCATGCCCTAACTTGAGTCTTCTGTTGAATTATAAAACTAACTAGCTCTGTTTTCAATGGATTAAAATATGTCTGAACAAGTGGATAATTTCAAAATTGCTGACTTGAAATCATTTTAGTTTCTAGAGCTTTCTCTGAAAGCTGCACTTTGTACTATTGTGTTTATGCATGATTTTGAGAACTCACAAATACAAGAATGTAAAATAAAGGCAATAATAATCTTTTAAATTTATGTGCTATCTTTCCTCTGTAAGGATT
The DNA here is from genome assembly GCA_008086735.1 of Cheirogaleus medius. NCBI lineage: Eukaryota > Metazoa > Chordata > Mammalia > Primates > Cheirogaleidae > Cheirogaleus > Cheirogaleus medius. The sequence goes on from VBSM01000568.1 coordinate 6,400,080, forward strand.
CCTAGGCACTTTGAAAATGATGTACACACTATACTCTGCAACAACCAATATGCAAATGAAAACAAAATGACCACTTCAAGCCATTCAAAATGACCACACTCAGTCCATGCAAAAAGCTCATTAATATCAATAGGCATCCTGTGCACAATTGAAGGGCAGTATATGCTATGGGTCTCATCCATTGCTGTGTGAGAGTATGAAAGTTCATGGGCTCACATCTCAAAGGAATCAGGCCCCACATTTTAAACTCATGTCATATAGAAGAAAAAAGGCAAATAAAATAAATTCACATACATTTGATAATTGTTGGTTAAATTTCTCTTTGAGTCTTTTGAAGAAAAACAAGTATTTTGGTAACTGAAAGACAAGCAATAAAGGTAGTTGTACATTTAAGATACGTGACATTTTAAATTAAAATTGTTATGAACATTTGTAGCAAAAAATTATATGGAAAAAATAGCCAGTTTTTAATCATGGCCTCTCAGCTACTTCTAAATATATATATATATATGTGTGTATCTGTATTTATATACATATATATATGTATGTATATACACAAACAATTAGGACACACATGTTGGGCTAATTGCTTTAAAAGTATTAACTGAGACTGTCTTAAATTAATAACCACCATGTCAGTAACTCTCCTCATGCCCCACTACCACAACCCACATTTCAGTCTGTATTTCATGAAAATGACCAAGCTGCTCAAATGGTGGGGGAAGGTGGTATGTTTTAAATGAGTTAAGTTAAAAGGGTACTTTCAGGGCACAGACCCTTAATAGTTTAATAGGGACTAATTTATTTTTTGCCTCATTTTAACCCCTTTGACACTGAGATATGTGATAGGAATGGTGACTCCTCCTTAGCAAAAGGAGTGTAAATTATACTATCATTACTTCCTGATAGCATGCAATCATTTTTTAAAAAAATTTTCTGAAAAACACATGGAAAATCAACCTACCTGCAGTGAAGCTGAGTATTTACTGGAAAATATTTGTTGCTCTAAACACTTTACACCTGCCCTGACCCTGTTCCATGCCTCTGGCTATCAGAATTGTGCAATACCTGTTCAAAGCTCACTGTCAAATTAAGAAGTGACAAGAATGGGGCAGCATAAATGATATCTTAAAGCTATTCTCCACGTTTCCACATACAAACATATAAATTTCAAAACCTACCACTCCTTTTGCTGAATATTATATTCAAATTTTATATATGTTTGCGGAATAAAAAATAGCAACATTCAATTTAACAAACATTTATTGAGTGCCTACTCTGTGCTAGACCTTGTTAAAGTGAGGTGTGGAGTAAGGAAAGGATCTTGCTGAGAAGAGCTAACAATCCCTAGGGTAAGATAAGAATTAAAATAAAAATGTACACAACTAACTGTTAATTAAGTGAGTGCTAGAAATATGTGCTATTGTCAATGTGAGTGTCACTACTCTATATTTTTATTGTTACTGTTTTATAATAAACATTCATACTCAAACACAGCATTCTTTGTGCTATTTTAATAATATCGTGCATCCTTGTTGAACTTGAGTAGATGCAATTGTTAGTTAACATATACATCTACATACTAAAAGTATTTATTTGCAAGTTCTTGTAACTGAATTAGACTCTGATGAACTTGAATTCTTTTTGTAAAGAAATTTTATAAGGGATAAAGTGTGGGGAGCATAAACATATTGCAAACTTCTAAAAATCCCTTTCTATCCCTCCGTTCCTCACTTAGAAAACTAGGGTTAGAAGGCAGGTAACCTGAACAACGTGAAATATTCCCCTCCCCTTATTTTCAGCTATTTTCTAATTAAAGGATTAGTCAGTTTCAAAGTTCTGCAACTCATAACTTAAGCTAGTGGTTGAGTTAAGGAGGAGGGAAAGCTTCACCAGCAGATGCTGGGAATCAGAGTCCAAAACAAGGAGACTATGTGATGTTTCTGCTCCCACTATGGTTTTCATTGCAAGAGATTTATAACATGATTTAAAAAAAAACGTTAGGCAAAGATGAGCAAGAAAAATACATTTCCAGACCTAAAATGAAATTCTTGTAGGAAAATTTAACGGTATTGTGATTTAAAAACAAGGAAGGGAAAAAAATACCCACAAGCCGGCAAGAGATTTCTGTAACCAAATTTTTCCTAGATAAAAGTCGTCCTCTTTGAGATTTTCTGTAGTGCCTTCCAGTTGACTAGTAATGTATGAATTCATTTCTATGAATTCAGCAACCTGAGAGGAAATGACATTGATGTTTAGAGTGTGACTATTTAGGTAACTTGTTAGGATGATATTCAGAGCTTGAAGAAACCTGAATCTCTAAGAATAACAATCATTAAGCATGGAATGCATTCTGTCTTTCTTTTCTTTTCTTTTTGTATTTTTTCCCTTTTAGAAATGCATTCTACAAAGTAAAGCTTGAAGCACTATTTCAAAATTTCCAGTTATTTTGGGGAAAATATTCTCAGTATGAAATCTGTTCCCTTACACTGATATAAGAAATAATCAGAGGAATAAGAAAATCATTCTCACTGGGCCTGCATTTGTACTCTTAAGACAGAGGAATGAGAGGCAGGAGCATGCTTATTGTAAGTGAATGGACTGGAAACATAGTACACAATCTCATGACCATGCTGTCTTCCTAGCTAAGCCTTCCAGGACAGACTGCCACTTGTGTTCAGGCATGCTTTCCAGGGAACAGAGATGAACTGAGGTACAGTTGCATCAGTGCAATAGCAAGCAGTGCTCCAACAGGATCCCAGTTGACTGAGTAAATGGATTTTGAGTTTGTCAATATCAACCCAGATGTATTTATGTCAGTATCTTGGCTATGATACTGTACTGTAATTTTGCAAGATGTTACTATTGAGGGAAACCAGGTAAAGGGTACATGGGTGTTTCTGTATTATACTTACAACTTCATATTTAATTATCTCCAGTAAAATTTTGGTTAAAAATCAAGGCACAGCTTTAACAATTAAAAAATAGCTAACTCAAATTATTCTATAATTCAGTAATTTTCATGACTCTAAATGTTGATCTTTCGTTTTTCTGGGTTTTTTTCTAATTTTTTTTTGTTTGTGGGGGAGGTGTTAGGGGTAGCAATGTCTGAATAAAACCAGTCTGGTCTGAGTTATTGAACTTGCAACAAGCTACTGTCTCTGGTACTTATAGAGCCCTCAATCCCACACTCAGACAATAGAAACCCTGATTATCCATCCTGAATGCTTTCTGGTTGGTTTTTAGTCTACTCCTAGCTGAAATGACTGCTTACAATATCAGCTCCAACTCAAACCCAGGGAATGGCAACCCAATTAAATGAATACCGGAGGAATAACTCTCAAAAACTAGGTATGGAATCCTTGGAGGAAATTTGGTTTTAATAATTAGAGAACCATATATTGATTCAGCAAACATTCATTGAGCACCTACCACATACCAGAATTTTGAAATCAGTATAGCTTTTGGGGAATTATTTTTGTACTCTAGATTTTTACCTGCGTTTGAATTCCAGGTGTGTAGCTTAACTGGCTGTTGGGACTTTGAGCAAGTCCTTTAACTTATGTGTCTCAGTTTTCCTGTCTGTAAAATGGAAGTAATAATTGTACCTATCTAATAGGGTTGCTATAAAAATTAAAAATATAATCTACACAAAGTGCTTAGTTTGATGCTCAAAATGTAGCAAGTACTTACTTGATGTTAACTCTTATTGCTCTGCTTGCTTCTCTTCCTTTTCTATGGTCTATATTATAAAGGACATTGCGATATGGTTGATTTGAAATGTATTTAAACAGAGTAGAGAGTATTTTTCTTTCAGAATTGACTATTATGATGCTTCACAACATCTTTTTTCCCTACTGGAACACACATAACAGTTGATATTTATATGAGCAACACATGAGAATTTTTTTTCAAAATTATGTATAATTTCCCAGACATTAACTGTAATGTAGGACCTTGAGAGTGATGTCATCAAGACAACCTAGAATCTCTTCTGATTTTTTTAATAAGGCAAATAAGTCAAACAACTTGGTACTGCAGCTACGATTAGTAACACATTCTTTTTGACACACCTCATAATACATTGAAATATAATAGTGTGTTGTCACACCAAGGCCAAAAATTGATGGCCTACAGGGATGTTCATGGATTTCCCAACCTAAAGCATAGGCATATAACACTACTATTCTGGCTTAACCTTTGAAACCACTAATATGTCTATTTCCATTAAGGAAGGGAATTCAAATGTAACTCCATTACAATAATGTACAAATTCAAAAAAAGGGTTAAATAGCTTCTTTGTGTTCACCATCATTTATGAAAAAATCATATTAGCTTATCTTTATCCCTATTTCTAACTCAAATCCAAGAAGGCTTCTCTGAAATTGTGAAACCTTATATAAATATGTTCTAGGTGAGAGAATAAGCAACAGCACAACTTTGACCTTTTCAAGGCTTGTGCAGTGTGATTCACTATCCATTCATATTCTCCTGTTTACAATCTCAGTAACCTGTAGAGATAAAGCAGTACGGGCAGCCAATCAAAATGCAGAATATTGAAAAGGTTAAATTCTCTGTTTATGAGTCTATTAAATGTTTATTGTCTTTCACAGACTGCACTGGGCATTAAAACTATTATATCTCATTCTGGTAATAAACATTGCAACAAGAAAGAAGTGGGCAAAAACAATTCCATTCTCAAGGCAAAGTTTGTCATGAGAATACAAAACGGCATAATATCTACTAATTTGTTCCCATGACAATAATTGCAAGAAAAATGGAAAATGGCGTGAACCTAAACCACTCATTATGGTGGACACAGGAATTATTAAGGAATTATAAGAAATTCTATTTAAAGAGTCTAGTCCTGCTGGGTGCGGTGGCTCACGCCTGTAATCCTAGCACTCTGGGAGGCCGAGGCGGGTGGATCCCTGGAGCTCAGGAGTTCAAAACCAGCCTGAGCAAGAGCAAGACCCGTCTCTACTATAAATAGAAAGCAATTAATTGGCCAACTAAAAATATATAGAAAAAATGAACCAGGCATGGTGGCGCATGTCTGTAGTCCCAGCTACTTGGGAGGCTGAGGCAGGAGGATTGCTCAGGCCCAGGAGTTTGAGGTTTCTGTGAGCGAGGCTGACGCCAGGGCACTCACTCTAGCCTGGGCAACAGAGTGAGACTCTGTCTCAAAAAAAAAAAAAAAAAAAAAAAAATCTAGTCCTTGAGTGGCAACTTACTTTTTATGCTTTGGAAAAAGGTGAGAAACTTCTGAACTTCCGTAAATGCACAACCATGAATCAGCTGACTCATTTCTAGCCTGTCTAGCCAATGTGATTTTCATTTGTCAGGTAACTGAAGAAGCTGCATGTGCTATTATTTCTATGTTTTATATTTGGATAATATCTTAAAGCATGTAGAGCTTCATAGCATCTATATTTTTAAAATTTATTTCAGAATATTATGGGGGTACTAACGTTTGGCTACTCAGCCATAAAAAATGGTGAACTCATAGCATATATATTTTATATAAAAACATGTTGTTTTTGTCTGATCATTATGTTAGATGGTAGGCCTTATTATAAGTAGAGAAAAATCACCTTCTATATATTATCCTTATCCAAATTAGTTTTATTTAGAATTTCTACTACAAGGAAAGCTAAAATATCTGGGTATAAATCACACAGGCTGTTAGATGGTGGCTGCAGTTGTATTGGCCTGATTAAAATATATTAATCATTTTTTATTTTAAAAGTGAATTTATTAAGATTTCTCAACATTACTACAAATCCTAGGGGAAAAAAATAGCAATTGAACACTCCTATTACAAGTGAGGTTTCTTCTACCAGAGAGGAATGAAGGGATATTTTAGGATTTTTGAAAGAGTGATTTCCATAATATAAAGCTAATTAAAAGTATATTAACAGTTTGACAACTCCCACATTTAAAATTATATCAATTTGAAAATCATCTTCGCTATCCTCTTTCAAGTGTGGAAAAATTTAAGTACTGGGCACCTAACACAATTTAAGACCTAGTGGTTAATATAATATATAACTTCATTTGAAATATAACATTCTAAACTGATATTAGATTTTATGAATCATTCTTTTCTGTTTCCAACAGTTTTGGAGAAGGCATCCACTAAAGTTGGAAAGAAAATAAAAAATGAATTGATGACTATCATAATGACCTAATTTTAACACAGTGGTTTTCTAGAGTTCTTCCAAGAGTAGACACTTCATCCTAATAGAATAATACTCAGTATATTGAATGAATAAATAACAAAATTTTCATACTAAAAGCCTCTATGTTCCTCTGAGAAACACTTTGAAGAGGGTAAAATTCATCTTGGCTACTTATCCCTGGGCTTATTGTACTGGTACTCTTGGCTGTCCAAGCCCTATAGCACACTACTAAGGCCTGATTATCACCTAAAGCTTTCTTCTTTCCTGTCCTTTCCAGTGAAAGACCTATACACTTATTGGATCTACTTACCATTATTGGATCAAATTCTATTTGAAGTTATTAATTTAGAAAATACAAACATTACAAAATTTATTAAATCATTTTGATCCCTGTAATGATAATTAAGTTAATACAATCTACTTTTGTTACAGAATTATTTTCATCTTATGATAAAATGCTAAAACAATAGTTTCAATTATCTGTCTTAGAGTAAAGTCACTACCAGACTTCCAATCCCTGAAGTCAGGGGCTGTGTATTATTTCCCCAGAACCTAGAGATTTGTCTGATGTATAATAGGTACTCAGTACATTTGGTGAATGAATAACAAGAGCTACTAGTAATGATTACCTACTAAGTGTTAAGCACTGTGCAACATGATTTACATAATATTATGTTAAATCCATTAACAACTCAAATATAAGACAGGTCCCATTTCCCTCATATTACAAATTAGAAAACTGAGGTTCAGAGAATTTAAGTCATTGTATGAATTATTCATTGACAGAATAATTTTATAATTTAAACCTATGTTATAGTCCAATTTCTATGTTCTTTTCATGACATTCTTTTGCAAGAATTTGTAAATGGGTGAATGGTTAATTTTCCTTTGTTCTGGATGAGCAGAAAGTTTGACCCAGATTCTCATCTCAGTCCTGCATTCAAAATAGTTATTAGATTCAAAGAAATAGGAAAGATAAAAGAGGAAAGAAAAAAGATGTTTAAAGAGAAAAATAAAACAGATAAAGATAATGAGTAGCTATATATTCCTATAGCATACTATTTTAACAATTATAATCATGCTGTATGATACATAATAGGTTATTCACTTGTCTGTCTTTTCAACTATATTGTGAACTCTCCCAGGACAGGGAATGTGTCTTTTATTTGTTATAGTATTGCCTAACACAAGATCTAGTACATAGTTAATAGTCAAAGAATGTTCGTGGAATAAATGAGAGGAGGGAATTCGGGGAGGGGAAAGGAAAGAAAAGGAGGCAAGATGGATAAGAACAATTCTGGAGCTAAGAGCTGAAGGAAGTATGGACAAAAGTGTATATGACAGGTTCACAAACTCAAATGCCTTCAGGCCAGAGCAAGTAATTTAAGGCAGCAGCAGCAGCACAGACTGGGCACTGGAGAATAGAGAGTAGCAATGACTAAAGTGAACTGGATAGTGCAGGCTTCTTCTCAATACATTTGTGCAAAAGAGAAAATTAAAACTAGATATTGCCTGAACAAATTGTGTTTATGGGCTGAATTTGTCTAATGGGTAAAGTTTAAGACTCTGGCCCTCAATGGCTTATGTAAATAGAAATCCATGCAAAAACAGAAGTTATTCATAATTTGAACAGATGCTTGCAATAAGTTTTTTTAAATTCAACAAATTTTTCTTGAGTGTCTACTACATGTCAGATACTGGGCCAGGCCCTGGAGATAAAATGGTAATTTCTGTCCTCACAGTCCATTGGGGGAGATAGAAAAATGACAAACAGATTGTCCTCACACTTTATTGTCTAGAAGACACAGAAGCCTTGCTAAAATAGTATTCAGTGTTCTGTCTTGAGCATCTTCCTTTCTCTTTCTCCAATCTCCCACTCCAGACCATCTTTCTGCTGTCATCTACTAGTCTCATACTCTCCCTCTGCATAACCCAGATCCCTTGCCAGGCCTTCCTTCTTCAGAAGTGATTCAATTTGCCTTTCACTCTAGCCTTCAATAATAAAAATTTTGTGAAGACACTTACTTGAGAATAAAAATGTCTGATCATATGAATAAAATAATCCAGGCTAAATATATGAATGACAGCACCATACTAACTTAAATGAGATTATGAACTTTGCATTACATTTCCTTTTTTCCACAATAATAACTTGTAAATAGCAACAGTTCAATAAATACTTGCCTAAACTTTAAGGTCTTTTAAAATATTTCCTTCTTGTGGGCTATTTACATTTTTAAAAAGAGCAAATAAATCGTGAGAATGGTTCAAAGTATTCAACTGTGAGGAAAGCCTCCTGGCACTATTATCATTGTAATACAGTCCCCTTGGATGCTGGGGCTTATGGACAGAATTACAGGGATGATACAGAACTGTGTGATAACCTACACTCTAATAACTCTGAAGCTTTAGAAGAACTGCTTGCAATTACAGGTTGTTTGTCACATTGATCAAGACATTAGATTTAATCGGTTAAGGGAAAAGTAGCAAAGCAACATTTACTTCTGATATTTATTTAAAAGTTAAATTTTGAATAAACCCATGGCTTCTCAGGTGGCTGCTTTTTCTGTTCTATGCTGGATTCGACACTTAAAATATTTTCAGACCTAAACAACATAGAAAACAGGCTTTATTCAATATCAAAAGGAGGGAAATAAGTAAAATTAAAATTGTCTTTTCACCTTCATAGTCTCCCTATAGATTTATAAAATCATAAGTCTTGGAGCATTAAATGAAAGTAGGAAATATTCCAATAACAATAAATTTAATAAGGATATCAGCCTGTCTCCCTCTTTCTCCTGTAAAATTCTCTTGAACTTTTCAATCTCATGTTATATATACCACTTTCAACTTACTCAAGGAACTTATGCATGAGTTTGGACAATGCATAATTCTTAAACTAGTAAAATACATTGAAAGCTGCTGGTTTAGGACACTTCAGTTTATTTTATTTTATACATATTTGTAAAAAGCCAACCTGTAATATACTGCCTGCAATTATGCTTTTGTTCCATGTGTGCAAGCCTGATCTTAGCACAACTCTAAGTTTCTTGAGGGCTGAAACAAAATCTATTTCATCTCAGTATCTCCTCAGCACATAGTGCAATGATTAACTCAAAATAGTCATAAATAACTACATATATAAATACTTACATAAATAAATGTTTGTTGATATCTGGTAATGATTGCTGCTTCCTTTATTAAATGATAAACAGAGACTATGTGTAAGCTCACTAAAATTCAACATGTTAAAGAGGTCTTCCTATTTTAGAGCATACATTTTTGCTTCTGCAATTGGCTCCTGGTGTCCATAATTAGCCACTTACTGACATAATTGGCCACTTGACTTTTTTTTAAAGATATTCAGTGGCAAAGTGCAGGTGCACTTTTTGGACACATAACTAGTTGCAGCTGAAAAATAAATGAAAAAAAAAATAGGAAACTAATAGTGATCCCTTGACAATTAGGCTTTTAGTGTTCTAACCCTTCCAGCTTTCAAACCTTCTTTAAAAATTTCCCCTCAGATACATTGTCAAGAATTTTATGGACATTTGTAAAACATAATTCATTTTAAAATACAATTATAGCATGCAAGTAAAAAAAAACCAAGAAACAATTTCTGCAGAAATTCTACTAAGGAACATTTGCAAGATTCAAAGTACACTTGTGGAAAGTCTCCATTTTATAAACTACTTACCTTTCTCTTCCACAGAAAATTACCATTGAGTGAATTGTCATTTTGTACAGTATTATAACAAGTTGTACAAGATGAAGTCAGGAGCCCAGTGGAACATCTTTTTAGCCCACTTAAAAGTTTTACACCATGGAAATTTATCAAAAGGAAAAAATGTAAAACTAAAGGTTGTCACACATCAAGGGCGACTTGCGTAAAACTAAATTTTAAAAAAAATTAAATAAAAGGCTTAAATAAACCTACTAGCCTAAACCATTACTAAATTCTAAACAACTCTGTTGCTATGCTCAGTCATCAACCACTGAGGGTTTTGGTTGGTATAATGTTGACTATTATTGCAATGATACTATGTAGTAAACCAGCCTGGAAACTCAGTGAATTACAACACAATAATTCATATTCCTCCCTATGCATCTGTGAATCATTTGGTAAACTTCTCTCTAGGACTATGGGTTTATTGGGTTTAGATAAAACATGGATTTGATTTAAATAGGTTTCTCATTTTCCTTCTTCTTCTTGGACCAGCAGAGCTGCTCGGGGTATATATTTCTCTTCATGTATCACAGGAGGGCAAGAGGACAAGCCAAATCATGCATGCACATTTTAAATATCTCCTGACATCATTTCCGCAAACCATTCATTGGACAGAGAAAGTCAAAAGGCCAAGTACACTCTGTGCACATTGAGAGGATACTACAAATGTACCTGGAAAAGTGTGTGGATGTATAATTCTATTAACAAGGGAGGCAAAACCAGGATTAATAATCCAATCTATCACAGCTGGAGACATCAGTATTGACTTTGCTAAATTATGGTGCATGTAGAAGTTTCAGAATACAATATCACATAAAGAATTGTGGAAAGAACTGAGGATTTTTAGCCTGTAGAAGAAAAAACCTGTTAGGGATACTAAAGAAGGAATTCCTGTCTTTGGGAAAATGGTTGGATCAAAGTCTCATTTTGCTCTAGGAGAATGTGTGATTGTTTGAGACATTTCCTTGCAAGAACGTTGTGTAGCAGACTGGGGAGAAAGGGAGTAGGGTTGCAGGGACACATACAGGTAAGTTTTTGTTCACAGAGTAGGGTTTATATAAGTTGTCCTATGGACTGCTTTTGGTTGCTTTGGTTTTACGAAAAGGAAATTCTCATTATTCATGTTGTTTTGTATCCTAAATTCTTCTCTCAGTTTTCAAGGGTTTGTTTCAAAATGGAGAAGAACATCATATGAGTCTACTGAGACATCTTTTAGACATTCTAGTTACAACGAGAAAATTAAACCTGCATAACCTTGGCAAATCACTCTCTTTCATTTCCTTATTTCAAAATTGGAGGGTTAGACTGTACAATCTCAAAGGAAGGGGACAAATTAGCTAACATTTGAGTAACTTCTATGTGCCTGATTCTGTGTTGTCTGCTTTCACAGGCTCTGGAAACCCTGCGGTTCCACACCTTTGTGATTTTACACTGTCAGTCAGCACCTATAGGTAACAGTGCTAAACAGCACAACTTTGTGAACTACTGTTGCCATCTAATGGCTTTTTCATAAAACTGTCCATAAAATTCACATCTGTGACCTTTCTCACAACACTCACAACATTCCTTTCTTCACATTTTTCCTCAAAAGGTAATAGCCACTGATTTATTCAACTATAAAATGCAGCATGATAAAGAATGATCTGAAATTCTTTAAAAGAGCTTTAGTTTCAATCACTTACAAGATAATCCTGTGGTCAGATAACTAAGTTACATTCTAGACACTGAGGTTTCAACAGACTTCAATATCAATAATCATAGCTGTCCTTTACTAGCATCTACTGATGCCAGGAACTATGCTAGATGTTTGACATGTGTAATTTCATTTAAGCAATGATTTTTCTGTGTGCCTTTATAGTCACAGCCTGTTGGGCTGCAAGACTAAACACATACAATTACAAGAACCTCATGTGCTGAAATCGTTACCAAAGTTCAACCGAATTTAGAATATTTCCTTGAAGTCCAAATACTTTACAAAATAGAACATGCTACACGCAGTGCCCCCATCATATTTTTTCATGGAATGAAAGTTTATTACCTTGAACTGTGAATTCCATGACTTAGTAAGCATTGGAAGCATTGAAGGATTTTCTAGACAGCTAACACTGTTAGTAAGCTTGTAAATGTCATATATTTAAAGTGCAGGGTTGAAGGCAACAGTTTTTTGAACATAATCTCTATGATCACATTCATTAATCAGGCTATAGCATTGTCCTCATAGACATTCAGAATAAAAACATTTACTCATTAAGTATCAGGTAATGTTCAAAGCACTTTACATATATCAACTTATTTCATTCTCACAACAATCCTATGAAATAGGTAATATTATCATCATCCTTTTATAAATTTTTATTTCAGCATATTACGAGGGTGCAAATATTTAGGTTATGTATATTGCTTTTGCTCCACTTGAGTCAGAGCTTCAAACGTGTCCATCCCCAAGACGGTGCTCACCGCACCCATTAGGTGTGTATATACCCTTCCCCCACATCTGCCTGACACCCGATTAATGTTATTACTATATATGCACTTAAGTATTGATCAGTTAATACCAATTTGATGGTGAGTACATGTGGTTCCTGTTTTTCCATTCTTGGGATACTTCACTTAGTAGAATGGGATCCAGCTCAATCCAGAATAATACAGGCGGTGCTAGATCACCATTGTTTTTTTGTGGCTTAGTAGAACTCCATGGTATATATATAGCACATTTTATTAATCCACTCTTTCATTGATGGGCAACTTGAGGTGTTTCTATAGGTTTGCAATTGTGAATTGTGCTGCTATAAACATTCGAGTGCAGATGTCTTTTTTTATAGAATGTCTTTTGTTCTTTTGGGTAGAAGCCCAGCAATGGGATTGCTGGATCAAATGGTAGTTCTACTTGTAGCTCTTTGAAGTATTTCCATATTATTTTCCACAAGGTTGGACTAGTTTGCAGTCCCACCAGCCGTATATGAGTGTTCCTATCTCTCTGCATCCATGCCAATATTTATTATTTTGGCACTTTTTGATAAAGGCCATTCTCACTGGAGATAAGTGATATCTCGTTGTGGTTTTGATTTACATTTCCCATTAGAGATGTTGAGCATTTTTTCAAATGTTTGCTGGCCATTAGTCTATCTTCTTTTGAAAAGTTTTGGTTCATGTCCTTTGCCCACTTTTTGATAGGGTTGTTTGTTTTCTTGCTGATTTTCCTGAGTTCTATATAGATTCTAGTTATCAGCCCTTT
>VBSM01000568.1:6413323-6454088 GCA_008086735.1 Cheirogaleus medius
TTAATTTGATCAGGTCCCATTTATTTATTTTTTTGTTGCTGTGATTGCCTTTGGAGTCTTCTTCATAAATTTTTTTGCCTAGGCCAAGGTTTATAAGAGTTTTTATAACATTTTCTTCTAGAATTCTTACAGTTTCATGCCTTAGGTTTAAGTCTGTTATCCACCATTAGTTGATTTTTGTGAGAGGTGAAAGGATTCAAGCTATACTACAAGGCTATTGTAACTAAAACAGCATTGAACTGGCACAAAAACAGAGACATAGGCCAATGGAACAGAATTGAGAACCCAGATATAAAACCATCCTCATATAGACATCTAATCTTTAACAAAGAAGACAAAAACATACACTGGGGAAAATAATCCTTATTCAATACATGGTGCTGGGAAAATTGGATACCCACATGTAGAAGATCATCCTTTTATAGATAAGAAAGACACAAATAATTTAACTAACTTACTTATCAAGGAAGGATAGGATGTGAACTGAGGCAGCTAGTTCTAGGATTTGCACTCAAAATACGTATGCTATGATGCTACTGGATAGTTAGGTAATGGGGTACAATGCACCTGCTTTTAGGTTTGTGCAAAGGGAATTGCAGTTTCGGATCGTGAATTTTAAATCATTACAACTAGGCTCAAACACATCTTTATTAATCAAAATAGGAACCATTACAATCAACATATTTTTGCCAATGAAAAATAAGTTTGTTTATTCCTGTAGCATAAAAATCCATGCATTGGGATGCGATGAACTTTTGGAAAGCATTTTCTGCATCCTGCTGGTTGTGGAACTGTTTTTCCTGCAAAAAGATGTCGAGATATTTGAAGAAGTGGTAGTCAGTTGATGAGATGTCAGGTGAATATGGCGGATGAGGCAAAACTTCCTAGCCCAATTTGTTCAACTTTTGAAGCTGGTTGTGTGACCTGCAGTCAGGCGTTGTCATGGAGAAGATTCAGACCCTTTCTGTTGACCAATGCTGGCTGCAGGCATTGCAGTTTTCAGTGTATCTCATTGATTTGCAGAACATACTTCTCAAATGTAATGGTTTCGCTGACATTCAGAAAGCTGTAAGTGGATCAGACCAGCAGCAGACCACCAAACAATGACCATGACCATTTTGGGTGCAAGTTTGTCTTTGGGAAATGCTTTGTAGCTACTTCTTGGTCCAACCACTTAGAGGACCCTCTCTGTTTGTGGTAACAAATCCACTTTTCATGGCAAGTCACAATATGATCGAGAAATGTTTCATTGTTGTTGCATACAATAAGAATAGATGACACTTCAAAACAATGATTTTTTTGATTTTCGATCAGCTCATGAGACACCCACTTATCAAGCTTTTTCACCTTTCCAATTTGCTTCAAATGGCCAATGATTGTAGCATGGTCGACTATGAGTTCTTCAGCAACTTCTTGTGTAGTTGTAAGAGGATCAGCTTCAATGAATGCTCTCAATTGGTCGTTGTCAACTTCCAATGGCCAGCCACTGCACTCCTCATCTTTAAGGCTCTCCTTTGTAATATTTCTTGAACCACCACTTAACTGTACGTTTGTTAGCAGTTCCTGGGCCAAATGTGTTGCTGATGTTGCAAGTTGTCTCTGCTGCTTTAAGACTCATTTTGAACTCGAATAGGAAAATAGCTCAAATTTGCTTTTTGTCTAACATCATTTCCATAGTCTAAAATAAATATAAAATAAACAGCAAGTGATAAGTCATTAGCAAAAGAAAAGCACAAAGTGAGAAATGTGCATTAAAATGATATATAACATAACTACATTTATTTAAGAATGTATTCCAATATTAAATGACAAATTTCAACAATGATAAAACCACAATTACTTTTGCACTAACCTAACAGTATCTGATGGTGTTAGTCATTTTTTTTCTTCGATAGTGATCTGAGATGGCTAGACTACAGACTGTTTTTCTTTCTAATATGCAGTTAGTTTGGGACCAAGGAAACTCTATTTGGCCACATACCACAGTTCTAATAACTATTCAGGGCTAACTACATAATTTGCAGGGCTTAATGCAAAATAAAATGCAAGACCTTTTGTCCAAAAAACAAGGGGGTGGAGTGCTATTAAAGATATTAAAATATAAAACTTTTTCTCCTTATTTCACTGTTTCTTTCAAAACTTGTCATAGTATTTTTTTTTATTATTGAATGTCACACACCCTCATACGCAAGGATATTCATAGGGAGGCAGTGAGGTGACAGGAGGCTAGGATACATGTGAACCAAGACTCTAAGCCCCTGGCTCAGGCTTCATTGTCCCATCAGACTCCACTTACAAAACACAAATTCAAAGATAAAAGAATAAGAATTTCAAGGTGGAAACCACAAAGCATTAAACTCCAAGCATGGAGCCCTTCTAAGCATATGCCCTTGTATGACTGCACTGATAAAATGTCCTTGGACAGGCAATGCAACTATTTCACAAAAATGTTTCAGACAGTATCGTGTAATCATTGAATCAGAGATCTGCGTTTGAATCTTAGCTCTCTAATTTATCAAATTTATGTATTACCTTGATCAAGTTATTTTTAACTTTTATTTTAATTTAATTTAATTTTTATTTTTATTTTTAACCTCTTAAACAGTAGGTTTGTGGTCACAACAGTACATTCCTCATGAGACTCTTTTGAGGTTTAGGGGAGACAATCCATGTATGTACATACTGCTTGGTATATATCACTCTATAAATGTAAGGTATGTCATTTAATTTCAAAGATGATTGGATGAAGCCATGGGAATAATTTAGAACCAACCATGTCTGGTGGAGACCTTTTCCCCAGTACACTTCTTCACCATTTCTGCAGAATGTACTCCTTCTGGAAATTTCTACCTTACCCCAACTTCATCCAGATAGCAGGTAAGAGTGCTGACTTGTGAGTACAAAGTATGTCTCCACCTCTGACCACAGTTGATTGGTCTAGGGTGGGCACCAAACCCAAGCAAGGCTCAGGTAGTTTTGGGATTCAGAGGAAATGTAGTTGGGTCCCAGAAATCACTAGAACCAGAGTCTGGAACTCAGCTGGGACACTCCTCCTCTGGTCTCTGCTTCTTTCTGTACACATGCCTCATTTTTCTTTCTTTCTTTCTTTAATTTCTATCTCTGGTTTCCATGAGATATCTCAGAACCCTTAACATAAACTGCACTTTTGGCTTAAGCTAGTTTGAGGTTGGGGCTTCTGATACTTGCAATCAAAATAGCCCTCTCTATACACCATTCTATCACAGAAATCTGATTCCAAGAATGCATTTGCATTTGTTTCCTTCTTTACATGGGTATTTCCATTCCCTTCACAATATGACAGATATAACACTATTCAAATTCTACCATGTGAATGAAGTTTCCATTAATAATGCCAACTGCACAAAGACTTTCTGGTAACTCCAATCAGAAACAACCTGTCTCTTCTCTGAACACCTAGAATTATCTCTATTGTTTTACAACCTATGACACTTACTCCATACTTTCTCAAAGCTATCATATTATTAGTTGTAAATTTGGTTTAGTAATTTGTGCCTCTCACCACAACTATTAGAACACAAACAAGGACCTATTTGGATTTTTAAATTATTATTGATCACTATATTCTCTGAAAGAATAGCAAGTTGTAAAATTTTAATACAACCTTATTGAATAAGTGAATACATTAATGAATTAATGAATAAACCATTCTTGGAGTCACCCAGTAGCATCCTCCTTTTACATCCTAATGTTACTAGTGATAGTGAAGACTAGCTGTGTTAGAAGGCTCTCTTTTTATTTCCTATGTAAAAATTTGGTGGCTGCAAAGAAATCATCACCTTTAACATTTCACCAATACAACAAATTTTACCAGTGGAAAAATTGCTCAGTTATTTGCCCAAAAAAGCAGTCCTAATATTTTATGCTTCTAAATATTTTATGTGTGAGAGACCTTTATAAAAACACTTTATTATTCTCTTTCTTTCTTGGCAAGCAAAACATTATAGGGGACTGATGTTCCCATTTCCATATGCCACAATTCAATAGCAATTTTAGTCAACATCTTTTATGTTTTGATTTGGATACTAAGCCTTGATTCTAACATTATCAGGCCTCAGCCCATTGTTAAAGGGAAAATGCAAAATTGATATGAATTCAAGGAAACAGTATGTCTTTCATAGATCAGAGGTTCTCAACTTTGGCACTTGACAACTTGGACCAGATAATACTTTGTTGAGGGGCTACCCTGTGTACTGTATGATGTTTAGCTGTATCCCTGGCTTCTATCCACTACATTCTAGTAGCACAACCTCCTCCTACCCAAGTGTGACAACCAAAAATATCTGCATTTATTGCCAAATATCTCTGGGGACAAAATTACCCCTACTGAGAACCACTGATATAGAGAGAATACAATTATTTTACTGTACTGTAATTAATAAAGCAAAAATCATCTGTAATAAAATGTTTATATAAAGCCACAATTTTAGAATTTGAAGAGCCTTGGAAAACACATAAAAATAATCCTCTTATTTTACTAATGAAAAAAATAAAGATAAGAGAGTGAGGAGACTTCTTCACAATGACAGAGTGAGGTAGGTGGCAGAGCTGTCTAAAATTCAGATTTCATGACCCCTAGTTAAGGTTTGGGCTACCATATCATGTTCAAATTAGGAAATCCAATTAACATAGTCCTTATTTATCAGTGGGTCACTTGGATTGCCTCCTAAAATTGGTTGGTTGACTATGTCCCTACCAGGACTGGATGCATAAGTTGTGGGACCCAGTGAACATTTAAAACGCAGAATTCCTTATTTAAAATGCAGAAAAAAGGTATTACTAAAGTTTTTTACTTCCTTTCATGATTTTTCTCTCTCGACCTGTCATAGTGTTTTTAAATTTGTTATCTAATGTTGCAATCCCTCAGGAACAGGAATGCATATGAGGTGAGCTTGTGCCCAAAGGCCTGCCCCATGTCTTGATGTGTGCCCATTGGTTCTCCCTCCTGCTGATCACTAGACCAATATGCCATGACCTTCCAGAGGGAGGAAGAAAGTGAAACAAGGCATCTCTCTTTTCCACAGTCCACTGCCTCAACTCACAGTGGATGGAGGACTCCCCAAAGGCAAATGCACATCAGGACTCACTCCTGGATTGGGGTGATAGATGAGTGAGAGACTCACTCTTACCAAGGTACCTGCCAAACTCATCATGGTACTGCCAGCTCAGGACAGGAATGTCAGCCACCATGTCCCAAGCCCAAGACTCAGAGGGACCTTAACCTTTTCTGCTTAGGTGGAAGGCAGCAATAGCTTCTGGGTAGCCTTGAGTGCCCACCAGGGGATTGCAGGGATTGCAGGTGAGGCCAGACTCCAAGCCCCTGTTGCATGTTCCACTTTGTCATTGGATTTTATGTACAAAACACAGTTGCAAAGATAAAATCACAAAGAATTTCAATATAGTGACTGTAAAGGGTTAAACCCAAAGCACAGGGCCCCCTTTGGAGTGTGGGGGTTTTGTGACTATGTAGGTATCATGTTCATGAAGTCAGCCTTGCTCCCCAGGGTCAGAGTGCAAATTTCCCAATACACAGTTGCCCTAAATGACAACAATTTTAAAATAAAAATTAATTTCAATGGAGTACAATGATTATTGCCATTTTCTTTTTTTTTTTTTTTTTTTTTTTTAGAGATGGGGTCTCGCTCTTGGTCAGGCTGGTTTCGAACTCCTGACCTTGAGCTATCCACCCGCCTCAGCCTCCCAGAGTGCTAGGATTACAGGCGTGAGCCACCACGCCCGGCTTATTGCCATTTTCTAATTGTGATCTACTATGGAATCATATTGGTCTTTTATGGCATGGGGAGATTCTTTGAAAAGCAATTTTACTATGTCATTAATGATTCCTGGAAAGATTTTGAGCTCTGAGCAAATATACCAAATACCACTATAAATCATACAGAATTCTGGATGTCTTCATTATATCCAATAGCAAAGAAACACATTATCTGAATCTTATGAATTTGTAATAAGAAAAAGTATTGCTAACTTTGAGTCTCATAGTGAGAAGATAGGGCTATAAATGGGAGAAGCTGTATTTTTGCCTTTTCTAATATTGCACTTAACATATGCAATTCAATTTACCCTAGAGAAAATATAAACAAAACATGAAGTTTGGGAAATGTGATCATACACTCACAGCATCATGAATCAGACCACATCATGAATCTATTGAATGTAGTCTGAGGATGTTCTATCAATTTCCCCTCCATATTCAAATGACTCCATGATAGTTAAGATAGTGCTTACAGATATGGCTGTCAACTCAGTTTGGGAAATTCTACCAATATGATTATAGTTCATTGGCAAGCACATTAACCTGTTATGTGGACGAGTTGAACCTAGGGATACAGAATTGGTTTGATGACTACCTTTCCAGGGTGAGGATGAACAATCTACCAGTCTTCTATTTGTAAGTGAAACCTAGCTCAGCTATTGAGTCTGCTTGGCTCCATAAGAAGAGCTACATAAGCAGTTGTGAGTGTTTACATGAGAGGCTAACAGCAGGCTACTGTAAAAACTTGGTCTCTAAGTAATTGGCATGGAAAATGAATTCAACTCATTAGCAGCTCTCTGAAACAGAGCCCTTTGAAAATCAGCTTGACACTTTCATTTAATAAGTATTCAGAACCTCAAGGCAACTCAACTAGACTTTTACTTTTCACTTTCCTATTGGTGTTTCTCGTAGCCGGTCTCTGCTGCCTGTTAACAGTCACTGTTCTAGAGAGAAAATGTTTTATAGGAGCAGCAACAGACACTCAAATGTATGTATGTACAAACACATATGATATTTTTTATCTTTAAAATTATGGTTTTTTTCTTGACAAACTTTCAGAGCAGGGCAGGAGTCAGAAAGGCTCTGTAGTAAAGAGGAGCTTGTTCCTGGGATGGCAGCTCTGGAGATGAGGATCAGCCACAGACTGCCAGTGTCTGGCATCATCAGCATAGATATCACTTGTAAGGGTAGATGGGACGTGACAGTGAGATTCTCTGCTCATCCAGACTTCTCTTAGTCTAACTAAACAAACCATTCACAGAATGTCAGAGCTGGGATGGTTGTACGAGATTATTAAATTTTCCATAGGGTCCTAAGAGGTACCATTAACTGTCCAAGGTTACATTGGAATTCAAACCTCCAAGTTTGAAACAACCTAGAATTCTTCCTAAGGACTAACTTTTTAAAAGGCCAGACTAGTATAAAAATCAGTAAATGGAAGGGGGAAAACAGTAGATTTGAGGAGGCATATTCATCATTTGAACACCCTAGCAAATTAGGGATACCTCAGGCAAAGTGAAGTAGAAAATTGAAGCAATTAGGTGGATAATTCATTTCAAAACACACCCATCTGAAATAGCCAGATAATTGAAACAAAAAAGTCTCTTTTTTTGCCTTGAATTATCTTGATAGTTGTCTCAATTATCCACTTCACTGTGTATGTGTGTAGTCTCAGCCAGACAGAGAGATCATAATTATCTCTACTTGACCTCAATCTGATCTCTTCCCTTGTAAAACAGTTACCAGTAAATGTGAACCAAAGCCAACTTCAGCGAGGTGAAGTAAAGGGGCCAGAGTGTCTTTTGAGTATCTCTAGCATGAATAGAAAATGATAAAATGGAGTGTGTGAATTGTGTGTGTACGAAATCACTGTGAATTAAGCAATTTCATCTGTCATCAGAATCAGCCATCAGGGATTGGGCATTACTTGAGTACAACAGAGCAAGAGGGTTTTGTATGTTCTTTTATCAAAGGGATTTGATTTAGTTGCAAATATAGTTTTTTTCTTTTATGAAAGACCAAGACCAATAGCTTTTAAAAAGAGGTTAAACCTATGTGATCTTTAAACATTACATATGATATAATATAGCCTACTTTCAGACAAGAGATCAGTTGCAAATCAGAATAAACTTCTTCTCCACATAAAGATGTGACTATTTACAAAAGGATAGGTCTGTCCTGGTGCAATCCAATCCCCCGTGAGTTTTTACTGTGTTCCTGTTAAGGTAGATTTGAAAATGTAAAATGAAAAAAACAAAAACGTTTAATAATGTTTTATTGTTTTTAATTTTGAGGAAAGGAAGCAATGTAGAAATTGTTGGACATTTGTATATAAACTTTGTAATCCTGTGGAGAGAAGAGGGTTTGTAAATGTTTGCTATTTAAAATCTAATTTTGCATCTTTTTCAGTCACAATTTGCTATTTTTCCTACTACTCTTAAAAAGCATTGTCAATGTAGTAGAGTAGTTGAGTACATGGTCTCTGGAGACAGGTTGCCTGAGTTCAAATTGTAACTACTACTTAATAGTTGTGCAAATTTGTTCAAGTGTTGTAGCCTCTCCTGTGGGTGTGTCCTCAGCTGTAAAATGAAGGTAATGGTAGTGCCTATAACCTACAGTTGTTGTGCAGATCGAATACCTGGGAATTAATTAAAATGGTGCCTGCCATGTAGTAAAGACCACTCTAAATATTATCTATTATGATTTCATTTTCCTTGATGATGTATGTGTTGGGACATAGATTGACATTAGGAGGTGAAAGTCAGTACAAGTTAGACATGCTCTTGAATAATTCTTTGCTGGAGCTTATTTTAGTATTAAAGAACCCCCACATCAATCCATTTGAAGTGCCTTTCGATTTCTGTTCTAATTTTTTTTTTAATTGATGAGGAAATGGGCCCAGAGAAAAGTAGATTTGCTCAAGGTCACACAGTTATGAGCTAGCAGCACTGGACCAATGCCTGGGATCTAGAAGAGCTAAAATCAAGTCATAAGTTTGAATCTTATAAAAAGTATGCTTTTCATTTCTGTCACCCAACTTATATAAGCATTGACTTATACATGTCGTTTCTTCCTACTTTCTTTTATTTAAAATTTCACAACTTTTACATTTTTTTTTTCTTGTGGGAGGGCTGAAAAATAAAGGGTTGGGACATTTGAGGGGCAAGCCCCAAATGGGCCATCCCCAGAACAATCTTTTAGAAATCTCAGGACATGTCAGAAACATTGTGGTATCCTGAGAAGTGAGAGGGGAATTAGATGATAAAAACAGGAAATTATTTTTAAAAAATAGATATCAGTGAATTACATAGCAAAATACAACAGTCCCAATCAAGACAAAGCCCATTGACTGAGCTAGAGTAAGCTATTAATAGAGAAATAGGTTTCCTCAATGGCCCAGTACTGTTTTCAGCCAGGCCTGTATAGCTAATTTTATCTCCTCTGGTCTTGGAGTTTCCAAGACCAGGAACACTTCTCCAATTTTTACCACCATCCCTCTCCCTCACCCCTCTATCCCTAGCAAATATAGAAAAACTTTGAAAGTTAGTTTAAAGAATAAGCATCTCAGTATTCTCAGGGACTCTCACCTTCTTTGAAGTAACACATTTTAAAACCATTGACAGTATGACATACTTTGGTTAAAATTAAATTATGTGATGAAAGCAAACCAATATGTATAATCCCCTCCCTTTTTTTTCTTCTAGAGTTATAAATTTAGCTATTCAAGCTTTTTTCTCATATCAGAAGGCCTGCCATGGGAAAGTAGTATAGAATGGTGATGAAGAGTTCAGGTGGGCTCTGAAGTCAGACTGCCTGAGTTGAAATCCCAGCTTTGTCACTTCACTGTTATGTGACCTTGGACAAGTTATGTTGTTTTAAATTGCTTTACGTGAATATGTGAAAACATAGGAACTTGGGGAAAACAGAGACTAGTAAAGGCTGGGATGGTCAGGGAAGGCTTCTCAGAGAAGGTGAGGCTAAAGTATAACCAGTGTTCAGACATATACATCTCTGGGACAAATTAATCAAAATACATTTAGTTTTGTATTTGTTTCATTCTTCTTCTTTCAGTCCCACTAATGGGGACACTGCTAAAACTATCATGACAGGTCCTTTCTGCTCATTTGCAAAGAGACACTTTTTTAAAACCAATAGATCATATATGTATGTCCATATAAAAATGGATGAAAAGCATACATATGGAAAGACTTTAAGACACTTTTTAATATTTAAGCAAAATATTTTTTCCTCAAAGCAAAAGATCTCGTGAGAGATTGGCAGCTGCAACCATGGTATTCAAAACTGCATCAAGGAAAAGGATGTATTACATATGCCTCTGAAAACTAAGTCAGAGAGCCAAGGGAGAAATAAATAGCAAAGAGGACAACCCTGTTTCCTTCCTTGGTTTTTCATCCTTACAATGGAAATAAAATCATCACTGAGAGGAAAAAGGAAATAGGGAAACAGGTATCAAGAAAAGAAGCTAGAAAGTCTTTTAAAAAATGATACATCACAGTTACAAAAATCTCTGAATCCTTCTCCCTGCCAAGTAGAAGGGTCAATTACAACGTGTCTTTCCCCAACATTGGAAACCTGAACATGTTTTCAGCATCAGGTTTCATCCTCTGCATGCCCCTAATGAGAAACATCAAGTGCTTGCTGCACTGTGCTGGGAGTTTGACTACATATTGTAGGGGACAATTTTATATAAAGAAAAATACCAAAATAAAAAATAGAAGAAATTATTAGGAATGGTGATCTCATAGAAAAACAGAATATCATGTTTGAGAGGAACTCTCCTAACGTGAAGCCACTTTCCATTTTCCTTTTGGATTGTCACGTGGTGATGACACATAGACGTGCCTCCAGGAGAGAGAGAGAGAGAGAGAGAGAGAGAGAGAGAGAGAGACTGTATTTCTTACTCAGTGTCCTAATCACTGCACTTTATAATAAAACCAATTTCTCCTGACTCTCAGACAGTATTATAAGATAAAAATATCACTCTCAACTTGTCACTCGGGAAATATTTTAAAATTTCCGAGGCTTTACAACACAGATGGACTGAAAATGAATCTGGCAGGAAGGATAAAGTAGCTAAATGATCAAACATTGGTAAGAGTTTAGAGTAACGCCAGGCCCCAGTAAATTAGGTCCCACCTCCTTTCCTTTCCTGTATCCAGGATATCGGTAGGGGTAATTAGGAGTAATGGGAGTAAGGACATATCTGAAACTAACATTAACACTATTCTTTCCCCACCCTCGCATATGAGATATAAATATACTATGACTTTTCAGAACTGTCAGACCCTCATCTTCAAATCTTTAAAATTCATAAATAAAAATTTGCATCCATATTACTTCTGAATGTTATGTCTTTCATGTTTATAAACCTCTAAATCTTTCAAAAAAAAGCAACAACAATAAAAATTTCAGGGAACCAAAAACTCTTTATAATAGCTGCATTGATGCAAAATCCTTTAAAATATCAATTTGGCATAATTAGCTTTTAAATTTGCTTTGAAGGAAATGTTCCTTAATCTGAGACCCTGCCCACCAATTTATAAAACAGGACATTTTTCTTTGTTTCTTTAAAATAGAGCCTCTGAATTACAAATTTGCACAAGAATTAGCTTCAGTGGTTGTGAGTTATTTTCTTAAGTGTGTTACCATAATGACTTACTCTCATGCAAACTTTTAAATGAGAAGATTTATAAATACATTATGAGAGAGAAAATATATGATTAAAAAGTTGTTGATATAAGATATACAAACAAGGCAATATCCAAATGGTGGCTCCCTTTTATGTATTTTCCCAGCCCATGTGGTGTTTGGGACAGAAGCATATCAGGAAAATATACAATACATCATCTCATTGAACTTCCACACAGGTAATGTGCAGTCACCCAACAAAACCATGGATTTCTACTTGTTTGAGATGCTTATCCATTGATTTGTGAGCTTCTCTTTTCCACCCACCATGGGAGTGTAGCTGTAGGAGAGATGATACAGCTGGGAAACCAACAAAGTAGCATGCAGAGCAGGACAAATTGGCAAAATTCTTTAATACTGAAACCCAACCTCACCAACTTCCTGGCAATACTTACAATCTGAAACTATGGAATAAATATTAATTTTCAATAATAAAATGTTTGAGACCATAATAATGAAGGTAGAAATATTAGAGAACAGGAACAGGCACAGTTAGGTGTTCCATGTGATCTTGTGATGTATAATTATTGCAGTAATCACATCTGGGTAGTAGTAAGCCATGGAAGGAGCACTAACAGGGCACCCAAAGGTTTCCTGTTGCAAGGGCCTTTGCTGAAATTGCAATGGTACATTCCTACTTCACTTTTTGTGCCCCTTTCTCACCTCAGTTTTCCTCAGGTTGTTCTCTGGCTGTCTGAATCCTCTCCGTTTCTGCCCCTCCAACTTACCCTGGTACTTTCTCCCGCTACACACACCTCACTTGTGCTTCAAAAGTCTTCTCATGTCCTTCCTCCACTTGCCAAAGCCTCCTCTGCTGTCCGTAAGGCTGGATTTTCCAGGGGAATAGAGATTTGACTAATTCTTTTTAAGGTGTATTTTTTTTATTTTAAAAGGTAACTGACAGATCCAAATGGATTATGCATCACTAGTCTCCAATTGCCTATGCAAACTGGTCTTCTGTATTTTATGCCTATTCCACATTAATCCATCAACCTCATATACCAGAAGAACAGGGCCAAATATATTAGCAACTATTTTTGGAAGGATGTCCTCCATAGGTCACGTATCCACATTCATCTTTTTCTTTTTGTTGTTCTGTGTACCAGAACTCTGTAGTGTTACTTGCTACCACAGGAAAATTTTATAACCTTATAATAATATATTTTTTTGTTTGTGTTTGGATAAAGTCAGGAAAGACTTGCTTCTTCCTGCAAGACATGCTATTGAGGATCATGTTATAACAAAAAAATTCATCTCTGTTAAGGGAAAAAGGAACTTTATTCTAAGGCAAATACACAGCAAGGATGTGAGGAGATTTTATACTTCATAGATACTTCATAGAATTATGAGCTCTTAGAATCAGAAGGCAAATTAAAAATTATCCAATCCAGGCCATCCCAAA
Source organism: Cheirogaleus medius (assembly GCA_008086735.1). Taxonomy (NCBI): domain Eukaryota; kingdom Metazoa; phylum Chordata; class Mammalia; order Primates; family Cheirogaleidae; genus Cheirogaleus; species Cheirogaleus medius. Next base: position 6,426,247 of record VBSM01000568.1, read on the forward strand.
TACCAGTATGCAGATCAGCTACATCCAAGTCACCTGGAGAATTGATTATGGAGTCTGACTCCTAGGCCCACACACTAGACCTACTGAATCAGAATCTCTGAGGGTGGGGCATGACAGAATGATTTAAAGAGGGTAGGTAACTTGCTCAAGGTAAATTAGCAAATAAGGAGTGAAGTCAGAATTCACAACCAGATCTGGTTGATTACAAAGTTTATTCTATTAACCTCATTATACATCTGTAGGAATGATTGCTATAGGTTAACTCAAATGGGGTAGCCTTGAATTGAAATGACAAGTAAAAAAAAAAAAAATCTGACCTAGCTTGAAACATCACTTCACCACTGGAGGGAGCTGGAAGATACACTGGCAGAAATAAAGAATTGGATGATTGGGCTTTTACTTTTTGAGAAAAAATTATGAGTAGTTTATAAATATATGAGGCAGATTAACCAAATAGAAATTTCATCCATATTTCCACAAAACAAAGGACATTTTCTCTGGCTATACTAATTTATAGGGCCCAGTACAAAATGAAAATGTGAAGCTCCTTGTTCAAAATGCAGGAAAAACAGTGCCATTAAAATAACTAAAATATGAAACTTTTTCCTTTCTTCTGTGATCTCTCTCTGGATGTATCATGGTGTTTTTTATTTGCTTTTTATTGTTATAGGTAAATAAAAATAAAAATTTAATTTATTAACATGAATTTTACCATTCATCTCTGTATTGTGCAATGCCAGTTTTAAATGCAAATATAAGTATTTAAATGAAAATATAACTCATGTGAAATCACCTATATTACACAATTCTTATTTTATATCTTGTACATGCATATGTATTTTGTTTTTACAAGACAAGTGGAAACGCTGCACAAAACTAATTCAGCTGTTTTTATTACACTTCACGATAAGCACACATTCTACCAGCACTCTCTCGGCTCCCTGATGAGTAAGAAAGAAGTGAAAAGGAAAGAAATTATGTGTTGCCCTATCTTTTCCTTTCCTTTTATGTCATCATTTTAAGGGAAAGTGATTGGATAAAAAGAAGAAGTAACACAAGTAAGAAAGAATATGACAGGTTTCCTTAGCTGTTCCTGTTTCTTAGAACATCACTGCCTTCTTTTTGCATTTGAAGCAAGTTCTGGAGGGAAAGGAAAGTATGGGCCCTAAACCCACTCAGTGGCCAGGATTACGCAGTCATAGTGACTTTAAAGCAGGTGCCTTGTACTTGGTTTGAGTCTTACTGATCTCCCATGCATTGCATGTCCACCAGAATTCTGTGCTCATGAGGCATCATGAGTGCTATATGAAAATTGAGTGGCAAGAAATGGTAGACATTAATATTGTGCACATTTCCTCTGCTCACATATATGTTCCATTGCCTAATCAGTCTTCACTTAAAAAACTTTGAATATAGTTCAAAGATAAAATTGTCAAGAATTTCAAGATACTGACAGCAGAACTTTAAACCAACCATAGGGCTGTTCTGTGCATGCAGCCCTGTGCACATGCACAAATTGCACACTCATGACACTGACCTCGTGTGTGTATATACAACCATGAAAAAGGGCTTTTCCTTAGAAAGGGATCAGGGTTTAGAGCACTTTGGGGCTATGTCATTGAGAATCATAACTTCTTCTATGGTGGACAAAAGAGACAAGTCTAAACAAAGCACACAGTCTAATCACCTTGACTCTCAAATTCAGGAAATAAAGTATCTAGCTAATTCTACAAACATTTATACCAACTTTTGTAAGTATGCTCCATGCTAAAAATCACAGGGAGACACAGGGATAAAACATTCTGCCCTCATGGTATTCATACTTTAATGGGGTTGACAGACTTCTTTAAAGCATCTTAAATATAAAACAGAATAAATTTAATGTCATTCTAGAAATACAAACCGCCAAAGGGATAACAAGAATAAAGGAATTAATTCTGATTTTGAAGACTGGAAAAGCTTCATAGAGGAGGTGGTAATATTTGAGGTAGGATTAAAGAATATTACTATGGTTTGAATGTCTGCTCCAAAACTCACGTTGAAATCTAATCACCATTGTGATGGTGTTAAGAGGTGGTACTGTTAAGTGCTGATTAGGCCATGAGGGCTCTGCCCTCATGAATGGATTAATGTCACTATATGGGAGTGGGTTATTACAAAAGGGAGTTCAGTTTTTTTCTTCTCTCTCTCTCTTCCCCCTAATCAACCTACCTTGCCATCTGTCTTCCGCCATGGGATAATGCAGCAAGGAAGCCCTTGCTGGATTCTGGTGGTACCTTGATCTTGGACTTTCCAATCTCCAGAACCATGAGCCAATAAATCTCTACTCTCTATAAATTACCCAGTGTATGATATTTTGTTATAGCAGCACAAAATTGTCTAAGACAAATGTATATGATTTGGATAAATTGAATCAAAGTAGGTCATTTGAGGCTGACTGAAGAGCATGAATAAAGGAACAGCATGTGTTAAAGGATGGGACATCAACTCATGTGATTAGAGGCATATGGTGCAAGGGAATAATTTGGGGAGTGTATTACCGTGTTTCCCCGAAAATAAGACAGGGTCTTATGTTTATTTTTCCTCAAGAAGACACCCTAGGGCTTATTTTCAGGGGATGTGTTATATTTTTAGGTATGGTACAACAATCTACATTTATTCAAATATAGTTAAGTCGTCTTCTTCTGGAACATCATCATAACTCTCCAAACCCCAAATTCCATCCTGAATTTCTTGCGACTCTATTGCCTTTAGGACCATTGGCCCCAATCTCTCATGTTGAACAATAGAACTCTCATGAGGCAGATGAGAAGGGCTGCTCCTCTTCTTTACCACTCAGCAACGAAATGTATGTGTTGTGTAGATATGCTGCGTAGCCACGCCCATCACTAGGTCTTATTTTTGGGGTAGGGCTTATATTGTGCAAATGCTTAGAAATCCTGCTAGGGCTTATTTTATGGGTAGGTCTTATTTTCGGGGAAACACTGTAGATCAGCTGCCGCAACAAAATACCATAGACTAGATGGTTTAAATGGCAGGAAATCATGTTCTGACAGTTCTGGAGGCTGAGGAGTTTAAGATCAAGGTGCCAGCTGATTCAGTTCCTAGTGGGTGCTGTCTTCTTGGCCTTTAGATCTCTGTCTTCTCACGGTGTCCTCACATGGTGATGGCAGGGGAGCAGGAGGGAGAGAGAGAGAGAGAGAAAGAGAGAGAGAGAGAGAGAGAGCGCGAGAGAGAGCGAGAGAGAGAGCGAGACAGCTCTCTCTAGTGACTTTTCTTATAAGGGCACTAATTCTACCATGAAAGTACCATTCTCATGTCCTTATGTAACTCTGATTACCTCCCAAAGGCCCCATCTTCAAATATCATCTCATTAGGGTTTAGGGTTCAACATACGAATTTGTTGAGGGGGCATCAAAAACATTTGGTTCATAACAGGGAAGTACCACCAGAGAAATAAACTGGATCCAGATTGATGAGAGTTTTGCTTACCCATGCTAAGCATTTGGGTAACTTGCTGATTTTTGAGTAGCAGAGCAACATGTTTATATGAATAATTTATGAAGGCAATTCTGATATCAGTGGGAAGGGTGAATTGTAAGGAGAGGAACAGGGAGCTATTGTGATAGTCCAGGAAAGAGGTAATGAAGATCTGAACCAAGTACAACGGCAGTGGGAATGGAATGCAAGGAGCCAATATAAGAAAATATAAAGGGACAATTGACAAGACTACTTGACTAATTCAATGAGTGAATCGAGAGAGAAAGAGGTGGAAGATATGTTTGAGATTAATTGAAATTGCAGGTAACAGGGTTAACAGAAAGACCATTTGTATTAATACTTGTTGAAAATCTTTCCAGAATGTATAAGGCCCCTTTTCATCCTCAGTGAGTAAAGTCTAATGAATATAATTGACTCCATTTTTGTGATTGAAAATTTACAGGTTTTTGGGAAGCCATTATTCTGAAAGATTAGTTCACATAGTAGAAGACTATACATGTAAATATGGATAGACAAGATTTGAATATTGACTATATACTGAACACCAAGCATCCTGAAGGTTTGCATTTCATTTTCTCTACTTACTACTATTAGCTTGTTTTGTTGCTATTTACCTTCCTCCAAAATTTAGTATAGGAAAAATTCACATTTTATTGATGGTACTAGGTCAGTAATTTTTCTGCATCTTGTGCTGTACTTTCACTTTTATTACTTTAATTTTGTAACAGATAACTGCACATTAAAGGTATTTAAGTTTAAGTATATTTTGATAGACATTTATCATTTCCCTTAAAGAAAGGAATTTCATTAGAATCTTTGCTGTATCTTAAGAATTATTTTATAAAATCATATATATGACCAAAATACATAAATATATGATTTTACATACTAGCCTAAGTATAAATATATTCACAGCATAAAATTTATCTAATTTGATATTTAAAGTGAAATGGAAAAGTTTTCACTTTGCAGAATTTCAATATGTAGAAAATTATATTAACATGTTTTTCAATTATGTGATTGATCCTATAACTATGATTTTTTCATTGCTTAAAATTAAATAATAACTACTGGGTACAGTGCAATTTTTTAAGTTTTTTGTGGTAAAACATATATAACATAAAATTGGCCATTTTAACCATATGAGTTGGTGGCATTAATTACACTCACAATGTTGTGCAGTCATCATCCATCACTATCTATTTCCAAAGTTTTTCATCACTCCAAATAGAAACACTGTGCCATTAAGCAGTGGTTGCTTATTTACTGCTGCTCCTAGTCACTGATAACCTATAATCTAGTTTCTTCCTCTATAAATTTGCCTATTCTGGATACTTCATGTGAATTAAATCATACAATATTTGTCCTTTTGTGTCTGGCTTATTTCACTTAGCATAATGTTGTCAAGGTTCATCAATGTCAGAACATGTATCATAATTTCATTCCTTTTTATGGCTGAAAAATATTCCATTGAAATGTAAATATATTTGTTTATCTACTAATTTGTTAATAGATACTTGAGCTATTTCTGCCTTTTGGCTACTGTGAATAAGACTACAATGGGCATTGACACACAAGTACCTGTTTGAGTTCCTGTTCTCACTTCCTTTGGTTATATACCTCAGAGTGGAATTGCTGGTTCACACAATAATTCTGCTTAACTTTTTGAGTAGCTATCAACTGTTTCCATAGCAGTTGCACCATTTTACATTTCCACCAGCAGTGTACAAGGGTCCCAATTTCAGCACATCCTCAACAACACTTATTGTTTTCCTTTTCTTATTATACCCAAATTAATTGATATAAAGTGGTTTTTATTTGTATTTCCCTAATTACTACTGATGTTGAATATCTTTTTATGTGCTTATTACCCATTTGCATATCTTCCTTGGAGAAATGTCTATTTAAGTCCTATGCACATTTGTTAATTGTGTTATTTGTTGTTATGCTGTTGTTGGGTGTAGGAATTCTTTATATATTCTGTATATTAATCCCTTATCAGATAGGTAATTTGCAAATATTGTCTCCCACTTTGTAAGTTGTCCTTTCACTTTCTTGATAATGTACTTTGATAGACAAAGTTTTTTTTATAATTTTGATGAAGTTTAATGTATCTTTTTTCTTTTGTTGCTCACTTTTTTAATGCCCTATCTGAGAATCTATTAACATATTCAAGACCATTACAATTTACTCTTATGTTTTCTTGTAAGAGATTTTAGGTTTTAGCTCTTATATTCAGGTCATTTATCCATTGTGAGTTTAGTTTTGTATAGAGTCTAGAGTAGGGGTCCAACTTCATTTTTTGCATGTGGAAATTTAATTGTCCCAGAACCATTCATTGAAGAAATTCTTCTTTAACAATTGAATGGAATTGACACCCTTGTTGAAAATTAATTGGCTATACCAGGCACAAAAAGACAAATATCACATGTTTTCACTGATATGTCAGAGCCAAAATGTTTACCTCAAGGAGATAAAATGGTGGTTACCAGAGGTTAGGAAGGACAGTGGGGAAGGGAGGATACAGAGAGGTTGGTTAATGGCTACAAAAATACAGTGATAAGGAGTAACTTCTAGTATTCAATAGTATAATAGTGCAACTACAATTAACAGTAATTCATTGCACATTTCAAAATAGCTAGAAGATTTAGAATGTTCCCAACATAAAGAAATGATAAATGATTGAGGTGATGAATATCATAATTACCCAGATTTGATCATTATGCATTTATGATTGTATAAAATTATCTCATGTATCCCATAAATATGCCCAATTATTATGCATCCACATAATTAAAAGCAAAAGAAATCAATTGGTTATAGATGTACAGGTTGATTTCTGAACTCTCAATTATATTCCCTTTGTCTATAAGACTATCCATACTTTTTTGATTCCTGTAACTTTGTAGTAAGTTTAAAATTGAGAGGTGTGAGTCCTCCAACTTTATTGTCTTTTATCAAGATGGTTTTGGCTATTCAGGTTCCCTTGAAATTCCATATAAATTTGATAATCAGCTTTTTGATTTCTGATAAAAAAAGGTATTGAAATTTTGATGGGATTGTATTTAATCTGTAGATTGCTTTGAGTAGTATTGACATCTTAACAATATTAAGTCTTCCAATCCTTAAAAATAATGTAGATTTATTTATTTAGGTCATTTATTTAGGTATTTTTTCAGAAATATTTTATCGTTTTCCAAGTACAAGTCTTTCACCTTCTTGGTAAATTTATTCCTAGGTATTGTATTTTTTTTAGATGTTATTGTCAATGGAATTATCTTTCCAATTTTTTTTTTGGATTGTTCATTGCTGGTGATAAAAACACAACTGATTGTTGTCTATTGATTCTATAACCTGCAATTTTGCTGAATTTTTTATTAACTCTTGTAGCTTTTTTGTGGATCCTTTGGTATTTTCTCTATATAGGATTGTTTCATCTGTGAATATAGTTTTACATTTTCTCTTCTAATTTAGATACGTTTTATTTCTTTGTCTTGACTAATTGCTCTGGTTAAGACTTTTAGCATACTATTGCATAGTAATAGAAAAGTGGGCATTCTAGTCTTGTTCCTGATCTTAGGGGGGAAGTTATCAGTCTTTCACCATAAAGTATGTTTTTAACCATGTGTTTTTTATAAATATCCTTTTGATATTTGATTTGATTTATAAATATCATATTGTAAACATTTCCTTTTATTTCTAGTTTTCTAAGTGTTTTCATCATGAAACTGTGTTGGATTTTGTCAATGCCTTTTCTGCATCAATTGAGATGATCATGTGGATTTTTTTCAATTCTACTAATGTGGTTCATTATATTGATTAATTTTCTTATGTTGAACCACCCTTGCATTCTTGGGACAAATCCCACTTCATAATGATGTATAATCCTTTCACTATGCTATTGGATTTGATTTGCTAGCATTATGTTGAGGAATTTTGTATTTGTGTTCATAAGGAATATTGCTCTGTAATTTTCTTATTTTGCAATATATTTCCTGACTATGATACAGGATAATACAGGCCTTATAAGATGATTTAGGAAGTATTTCCTCCTCTCAGGTTTTTTGGAGATTTTCAGAAGGATTCGTGTTGATTCTTCTTTACATGTTTGGTGGAATTCATCACTGAAGCTCTCTGGCTCTGTACTTTTCTTTTGTTGGGATGTTTTTGATTACTGATTCAATCTCATTCCATGTTATAACTTTTTCAGATTTTCTATTTCTTCTTGGTAATTTATGTGTTTCTAGAAATCTGTTTATTTCATCTAGGTTAAATGATTATTCAGTATACGTATATGATTTTTTTCTAGCATTTTCTCATAATCATTTTTACTTCTGTAAGTTTTCGGGTATTAATGCCCCCAATTTTGTTTTAGTTTTTCATGTCTTCTCTCTTTTTTTCTTTGCCAGACTATCTAAAAATTTGTTAATTTTGTCCATCATTCCAAAAGACCAATTTTTGGTTTTGTTGATTCTATTTTTTCCTATTCTCTATTTAAAGAAAAAAATCTCTGTTCTAATATTCATTATTTCCCTACATTTGACAGTTTTCAGTTTAGCTGGATCTTCTTTTTCTAGTTATTTCAAGTGTGAAGGTGGATTACAATTTGAGATTTTTTTTTCCTCCTTTGGTGTGGGATTTACTGCTATAAATTTCTTTCTGAACAATGCCTTTGTTGCATCTCATAAGTTTTGGTACGTTTTATTTTCATTTTTATTCATCTCAATCCATTTTATAAGTTATCTAGTAACTTTTTACTTGATTCATTAGTTGTTTAAGTGTCTGTGCTGTTTAATTTCCACCTATTTTTGAATTTTACATTTTTCTTTTTGTTATTTTCTTCTAGCTTCATTCCATTGTGGTCACAGATGATATTTGTGTGGTATCACTCTTTTAAAAAGTATCAAGACTCGTTTTCTGTTCTAACATATGGTAAATCCTGGAGAAAATCCCATGTGCACTTGAGAAGAATATGTATTCTACTATTGCTCATATATATTTAGATATGTTAGGGCTACTTGTATTACAGTGTTATTCAAGTCTTCTATATCCTTGATTATCTATCTAAATGTTCTACCCATTATTTAAATTGTTGTTTTGAAGTCTCCAGTTGTTTCTGTAGAATTGTCTGCTTCTCCCTTCAATTTTGTCAATGTTTGTTTCAAATATTTTGGGGGATTCATTGTTTGGTGCATATATGTTTATAATTGTTTTATCTTATTGATGAGTTCAACATTTACCTTAATGATGACTTTTAACATTTTATATAAATAATACTCTTCCTTGTCTCTTTAAACAGTTTTTTACTTAAAATCTATTTTTTTTGCTATTAACATAGCTACCATCCTCTCTTTTGATTACTATTTGTATATTTCATTCTTTTACTTTATTGTTTTATCCTTCCACTAGGCTATTTGAATCTTTGGATCTAAATTGACTCTTGTGTAGACACCATATAGCTGGATAATTTTTACAAACTATTAATAATTTTATCAAAATATGTCTCTTGATTATAGACATTAATCCATTTGCATTTAAACTGGTTGCTGCTAAAAGACTTATTTCTGCCATTTTCCATTTGTTGTTTTTTATTTTAATTTCATTTCAGAATATTATGGGGGTGCAAACACTTTAGTTACACATATTGCCTTTGCACCACCCAAGTCAGAGCTACAAGTATGCCCATCACCCAAAAAGTGAACACTGCACTCATTAGGTGTGAAATTACTCATCCCATCCTCCCCCCTCTCACCTACTGGAAACCTGATGAATGTTACTTACATATGTGCACATAAGTTTTGATCAGTTAGTGCTAATTTAATGGTGAGTACATGTGGTGCTTGTTTTTCCATTCTTGTGATATTTCCCTTCAAATAATGGACTCCAGCTCCATCCAGGATAATAAAGGAGGTATTAGTTCATTATTGTTTTTAGTGTCTGAGTAGTACTCCATGGTATAAATATACCACATTTTATTAATCCACTCATTTATTGATGATCACTTTTCTGGTTTCCACATCTTTGCAATTGTGAATTGTGCTGCTATAAACATTTGAGTGCAGTTGTCTTTACTATAGAATGTCTTTTTTTTCCTTTGGGTAGATACCCAGTAGTGGAATTGCTGGACCAAATGGTAATTCTACTTTTAGTTCTTTGAGATATCCCCATATTACTTTCCATAGAGGTTGTACTAATTTGCAGTCCCACCAGCAGTGTATGAGTGTTCCTATCTCTCCACATCCATGCCAAAATTTATTGTTTTGAGGCTTTTTCATAAAGGCCATTCTCACTGGAGATAAGTGATATCTCACTGTGGTTTTGATTTGCATTTCCCTGATGATTAGAGATGTTAAGCATTTTTTCATATGTTTGTTGGCCATTAGTCTATCATCTTTTGGAAAGTTTCTTTTCATGTCCTCTGCCCACTTTTTAATGGGGTTTTATGAATTTCTTCTTGTTAATTTTCCTGACTTCTATACTGATTTTAGTAATCAGCCTTTTATGGGATATGTAACATGCAAATATTTTCTCCCATTGTTTAGGTTGTCTGTTTGCTCCAGTGACAGTGTCCTTGAATTTAACTGCACATAAGAAAAATAATTCATCATGATCAGGTGGGCTTCATCCCAGAGATGCAAGGATGGTTCAACATATGCAAAATCTATAAATATAATTCACCATATAAATAAAAGCAAGAACAAAGAATTCATGATCCTCTCAATAAAGGCAAAAAAGCGTTTGACAAAATTCAGCACACTTTTATGATAAAAGCTCTTAACAAAATAAGCATAGATGTGTCATACCTTCAAATTATTAAAGCCTTATATGACAAACCCACAACCAACATCATACTGAATTGGGAAAAATTGAAACCATCCCTGCTTAAAAATGGAACCAGACAAGGTTGCACACTATCTCCACTTCTATTCAGCATAGTGTTGGAAGTCCTTGCCAGAGCAATCAGACAAGAGAAGTAAATCAAGGGTATCCAAATAGGGGCAGAAGAGTTCAAACTATCACTTTTTGATGATGATATGATATTATTTATAGAAAACCCCAAAGGTTCAATGACAAGATTCCTGGAATTGATAAATGAATTCAGCAAATTCTCAGGATACAAAATCGATGCACACAAATTAGTAACTTTCATATATGCCAATAGCAATCAAGCTGAGAATCAAATCGAAGGTGTAATACCTTTCACAATAGAATCAAAGAAAATTAAATATTTAGGAATATATTTAACTAAGGAGGCGAGAGACCTATATAGGAAGAACTATGAAACACTGAAAAAAGAAATTGCAGATGATGTAAACAGATGGCGAACCAGGCCAAGCTCATGGATCAGCAGAATCAATATTGTTATAATCTCTATGCTACCCAAAGTGCTCTACAGATTCAATGCAATATCTATTTAAATACGAATATAACTTTTCACAACTCTAGAAAAAATAATTCTACACTTGGTATGGAAGCAGAAAAGACCTTGTATAACCAAGCAAAAATAACTTATTAGGAGACATCAATCTACCAGACTTCAAGCTATATTACAAAAGTATAATTACCAAAACAACATGGTACTGGCACAAGAACAGAGACATTGGCCAGTAGAACAGAACTGATAATCCAGGTATAAAGCCAACCTCATATTGTTATTTGATCTTTAACTTAGCCTACAAAAACATACACTGGGGTAAAGCATCCCTTTTCAGTAAATGGTGCTGGGAAAATTGGACAGCCACATGGAGAAGTCTGAAACAGGATTCGCATCTCTCACCTTTCACAAAAAAATTGACTCATGATGGATAACAGACTTCAATATAAGGCATGATATCATAAGAGTTTTAGAAGAATGTTGGAAAAACTCTTATAGACATTGGCCTAGGCAAAATATTTATCAAGAAGGCCCCAAAAGTAATTGCAGCAATAACAAAAATAAATAAATGGGATATTTTGCTATTTGTTGTTTTCTAGGTATTGTATCGTTTTGTTCTTCATTTTCTTTATTATGATGTCTTTTGTATTTATTTGAATTTTTATGGTGAATGATTTTGATTCCTTTATCATTTTGTTTTATGAAATTTATAAAATTATATAAAAATTTTTAGACATTTCCTTTGTGGCTACCCTGGAGATTACATTTAACATCCTAAATTTATAACAACCAAGTTTAATTAGTATTAACTTCAATTGCGTGCAAAAACTCTGCTCCCATATGGCTCTATCCTCACTTTTTAATGTTGTTTTGTCACAAAATATGGCTTTATACATGGTACAGTTCAATCAAGTAGAATAGAATTTCAATGCATAAGAATTCAGGGAGCCATTAACAATTTTCCAAGGACATTCATTTTGCTGAGAAGTGAATGCTATTACTGAGAAGGTAGAAAAAGTAGTATAGTACAGTGGTTAGGAAAGTTGATTATGGACTCAGACTAAATTTAGCTTCATCATTAGTCACATGATTTCAGTGATGTTGTTTAATCTATTTATGCTTCCTTTTCCTTATCTGTAAAATGGGGATAATAGTACCTGCCTCAAGGCTTGTCAGGATACGTTATATAAATTAACCACTTCGGTACAAGCGTCGATTATAGTCGACAGCCACAGATGAACGCAAACGTTGAATTAGCCGACAGCTGTGATATGAAGGTGCACAGCCGAGCGTCAACTTTAGTCGACAGCCAAAAGCTTTTACTTTTATCTCTGCAGTTGCAGTGTGTACGTTCAGCTAATAAGTTACTACGGATCTGTGACCTTTTAACAAGTCCTTAGTAGGAGTTATTATAGTTATTTTCCTAAAGCTGCCTGTAAAGTAAAACAAGCTTTCAGTGCTTTAAAGCTTTCCTCATCACACAAGAGCAAAACGGATTCGTCGTCAATTCACAGCACAAACTATCATACGGACTATGAGTGCCAGTTGTGGGCAAGGTTTCGCGGCTGGTGAGCGCGGTACCGAAGTGGTTAAGTAAACTGCTTATAACAGTGCCTGGCCCATTGTTAGAGTCTAATAAAACTAGTTATTCTTATTATTAACATACAAACCCTTAATACAGTGAGTACATAACAGCTTTTTTTGCATAGAACATTTTTTCTAAATTGCTATTTTATATCAAGTTTTAACCTTGGAAGAAGTTGAACTCAGTGAGGATCTGAGTTAATTTATTCAGATATAAGAAGATTGTGTAAAGCAGTATTTCTCAAACTGAGTCTTGAGATCACAGGTGTGCTTGACATTTTTAAGAAATTTTTATATTTCATTTCAATGATTACTTAAATAAAGCTTTTATTTTGGAGTGGTGCCTCACTATTGAGGGGCATTTTTATAAAATATGTCTTTCAAAATTTTTATTTATTAGTAAAATAAGACTTCAATTTAATGCCATGAAAAGTTTTGAGCTAGTCGAGTAATAACTAATTGTGAGAGATAATGAGATTAAGAACAAAGAGGTTTTAACAAATAAATGATGTATTCCCACAAAGTGAATGTCAATGACCACATTGCATATGAAGGCTTTAATGTAGTTCAGTTTTAAAAGGTTATGGGAGGGCTGAATAATATCACAGCATCTAGTAATACAGTAATGTCAAATCTAAATTTAGGCAGTTGCATTCACTAACATATGCAAATTATATAGTCATCTTTGTATATACAAACCTGCAATTCTTCATTAGCACTAAGTATTAAGTAACAATTACTCAGTGAATAATTTTTTGTTAAATTACATTTTTACAGTTTTGAGTATTGTATATTAAAATGCTAACAAATTGATTCGTCAAAATGATGAATTGTTTGTAAAAAACAACTTTGGCATTCAGTTTAAGCATATAGCATAATCCATCACAATAAATTAGTAATATTTATTTTATCTAATTTATTTTGTAGTTTTATTTTTAAATTTGTTTTGCATTTTTGCAGTAATTGCATAAAAGTTATAAAATGAGTTTACATCTTGTTTATATTTGTATTTAACCACTAATATAATATAAAGATCATTGAAATAAACATTAGGAATAAGTAATGTTGGTTTTTGAAGGAAACCATTTCCCAAGTTTCAAAATTTTGGAACAGCAGTTAAGACCTTGGGTTTTAAAGTCATATAGGGTTGGGTTCTAATCCTTGTTTTACCACTAACTAGTTTTGTTACCTTGGACAAGTTATGCTTTCTAACCCTCAGTTTCCTCATCTGTGACCTATGAGGTCAGTAGAGCTGTTGTGAGAATTAGATATTATAATTATGTAAACACTTATCAGTCATTGGCACATTGTAAACACTCAAAAGTGTTATCTATTAATAGTTGTTATTATGAAAAATAACAATATTTTTCTCAGTGAACTTGGATTTAGCTTTAAAATCCTCATTAAAATAGTGCTCTGGCTGCCACTACAAATTTATTTGCCATCCGTATATTAACTGTCATATCTATGCCATTAAATAAATGATACTAAGAGTCAGTGATTAATGGAGAAAATCTTACTAGGATTCTGGGAGTTATATATTGTAATCTTTACGTTTGCTTTACAGTAATGTAATTTGACACTTCCTTGGATTAACATACCAGTACAACGTTGCTATAAACTCTGTTTTGCATTTGGCAAACTTGTTTACTTTTAAATAATCAGCCTATGATTAAGTACATTAAATTTCAGGTAGACAGGAGGAATAAGTTCAAGACATCTATTGTACAATGCAGTGACTACAATTAATAACAATGTGTTGTATACTTGAAAATTACTAAGAGTAGATTTTAAGTTTTCTCACCACACCAAAAAATATGTGAGGTAATTCATATGTTAATTTGCTTCACATAGCTATTCCACAATGTAAACATATTTCAAAACATCATGTTATACACCATAAATATATATAACTTTTTATTTGCCCATTCAAAAACTATAAACATATGTTTCCATTTCCAGAAATATGGCAAACTAAACAACCTGAAAACCTTCCCTCTACCATACACTTAAAAATGTGAATATAATATAAAAATATCCACACAACAGATCATAATAGAATTTTTCAAAAATCTACGAGCCGCAAATAGAAACAAAACTCAAAACCAGTGCAATAAATATGAATTGAGCTTCAGCTGCCCTGGGGCGAGTTGGCTGGTCTTAGTAACCAAAAGAGCAAGGGTTTAACATTCTAGGATTCATACGAAGTGGGTAATTAGAATAAAGATCCTCACCTAAAGCTAGGAATGATTATAGGTCTCAACCTCAGTGAAAGCATATACTATAAAAACTTTACTTATCAGTATAAGAAAAAAGAAAATAAGTAATGTTTTTTTGTTTCAACTTCTGCCTTAAGTCACAAATAAAAAGTGTTCTGTAAAAATTGATAATAATAGGTCTGCCTTCACCTGGTTTGGGCATCTGAATTTAGATTATCTGCAAGGTACAATAAATTAATATAAAAGTGTCTTTTGTCTGGTAATAGCCCAGTATTGTTTGGCAAAAACAATGTAAATCTCAATGAAGCAACAAACTTCCAGCTAAAGGAAGACGAATCCCTAAAGATCAGTGCTTCTCAACATGTGTTCAGGAACCAGAAACATCAGCATCACTTGGAACTTGTTACAAGTACACATTCTTGAGCTTCAACCAAGACCTACTGAATCAGAAACTGTGGGTTAGCATCCAACAATCTGAGTTTCAACAAGCCCTGCAGATTCTTCTGATATATGCTGAAGTTTGAGAACCACTGCTCTAGATAAAGCCTTACAGAAGATGAACCTACAGTTCCAAGTCATAAGACTTTTCAGAAAACAACATATAATAAGCAACTCAACCCCATCGGACCTACAACAGGGTTTGGGACAAGCTTCACAATGTCACACTGTATGGGTTAAGGAATAGGCTTTATTAAGAAAACTTATATAAACCAAAGAGACTCGCATATACAAGAGAAGAAAAGACATGAGTCTCTTTTTCCTGTCATTACCTCGAAAGCTTTGCCAGAACCTGGAGCATGTTATTCCATAGAGTTGATCTATGATCCAGTAAAGAGTCTCTTATAAGTCTATCTATTTATAGGGCCAGTGCAAGAAAAGAGTCTTGTCACTAGATTACTACACATACTACTAGAACCAGTATATATAGATTTCATAGGCCAAATATATACAAGAATTATTTTGTGATGCTGGCTTCCAAGAATCTAGGTAACTTGGTGTCCATAGGGTCCCTGTTTGGTAGAGGCAAACACAAGTACAGGAAAAAGCTAGGCATGGATGCAAACTCCTTTTCTGGGAAATAGGAGAGCCCCTAGTCCCAGTGGGCTCTTTGTCAACTCAAGATGTACTCCCAGGGTCATTTTCAGACAATTCTGTTCCTTGCATCACAATTGCTAAAGAGAAAATTAGTAATTTGTGAGATAAATGAAAATTATCCATAGTTCAGCACAGAGAAATAAAAAAGAGCAAATATAAAAGAGAGATATAGTTACATAGAAAATTGCATCAGACAGTTCAACATACATGGACTCTGATTTACAGAGAAGGGAATAGAGGAAAGGCAATACTCAAAGAAAATAAGGGCTTATAATTCGATAGAACTAATGAAAGTCACAAATGCTCAGAAAAAAATTTAGAGTTAAGACTAACAAGGATGAATAAAACTAAATCCAAACCTATAATACTTAAACTGCATACAACAGTATCTTAAAAGCAGCCATAGATGAAAGACATTACATACAAATAAAATAATAAATATAAGCCACCTCAAAAGCAGTAATAGAAATCAAAAATCAGTAAAACATCTTCAGTTTTGAAAGAAAATAACTCTACTTAGAATTTTATACCAAGCAAAATTATCATTCAAGAGTAAGGACACAAATTGACTATATTATAATTTTTTTAAAAAACTCATTATATGGTATGAAAACAAGGCAAAACTAAATTACTGGAAAATATTGTAAAATGGTAAAGGGTGATTCTAAGGTCTTTATATTATTATTCAGATGTAGAATAAATAAAAGAGACATTGATTAACTTTACATACTATTAAATCAAGTAGATATGCCAATTTTTAAGGATAATCACAAAAATAATAGAAATGGGCTATATTTCTGAGAAATAAAGATTTTTCCAGGTAAGCAAACACGAAGAGAATTTGTCACTACTAGACTTGCCCTACAGGAAATACTCAAAAGTGCATTATTAATGGAAAAGCACAATAGATCACAATCAGTGTAAAAACACCAAAAAGTTAAAGCTCACAACTCTTAGAACACAATAGCACAAGAGAAAAACAAAACAATAAGGCATTATCCAACAGGATGAACACTACAACATCCCATATATTAATACTAACATTCAATGTGAGTGGCCTGAATGCCACACTTAAAGGACACAGACTAGCTGAATGGATGGAAAAACACAAGCCAAGTATTTGCTGTCATCAGGAAACCCACCTAACCCACAAGGATTCACACAGGCTCAGGGTGAAGGGATGGAAAAAAATATTCCACACTTACAGAAACCAAAAAAGACCAGCTGTAGCTATTCTCATATCAGATAAAATAGACTTTAAATCAACAATGGAAAAAAAAGACAAAGATGGTCATTATATAATGGGAAAGGGAACAATTGAACAAGAATACATAACATCCTAAATATATGCATATAACACAGGAGCTCCTAGATTCATAAAACAAATCCTACTAGATTTAAGCAAAGAAATAAACAGTAGCATCATATTTGTTGGGAACTATAACCCCTGAGTCATAGAGCTGGACAGATCATCAAGGGAGAAAATCAATAAAGAAACACTGGATTTAAGCGAGGATCTGGAAAAAATGGACCTAACAGACATTTACAGAACATTATACATCAAAACTACTGAATATAAATACTTCTAATCAGCATATGGGACATTCTCCAAGAGTGACCATGTCTTAGGCTACCAAACATATCTCAGTAAATTCAAAAAAATCAAAATCATACCATGCATCTTCCCAGAACATAGTAGAATAAAACTAAAAGTTATTTTCAAGAGAAACACTCAAATCTACATAAAGTCATAGAAATTAAATAGCCTGCTTCTGATGAATCCTTGGGTCAATGATGAAAGTAAGATGAAAATGAAAATATTCCTCAAATTGAATGACAAAAGGGACACAAGCTATCAAAATCTTTGGCATACAACAAAAGCAGACCTAAGCAGAAAAATTCATAGCCTTAAATGCCTACATCAAAAAGAAAAATCACAAATTAACAACCTAATGTCACATTTCAAGGAACTACAAAAGGAAGAGATAACCAAACCCAAAACCAGCAGAAGAAAAGAAATAAAGCACAAAGCAGAACTAAATAAAATGAAAACAAAAAATACAAAGGATCAAAAAAGTTGGTTATATGAAAAGATAAATGAAATAGATAGACCTCTAGCTAGATTAACCAGAAATACAAGAGAAAGGACCCAAATAAGCTCAATCAGAAATTAAAAAGGAGACATTACAACTGATACTACAGAAATACAAAATATCATCTGTGAATACAACAAAAATCTCTATGCGCATAAACTATAAAACAGAGGAAATAGATAAATTCCTGGAAACCTCCCAAATATCAATCAGGAAGAAACAAAAATCCTAAACAGTCAATTAATAAACAACAAGACTGAAGTGGTAATAAAAAAAAAAATCTCCCAACAACAAAAAAAAGTCCCAGCCTAGATGGATTCACAGTCAAATTCCACCAGACTTACATGAAAAAAAGACCCCTATCTCTCACCATATACAAAAATTAATTCACGATGTATAACAGACTTAAATGTAAGGCATGAAACTATAGAAATTCTAGAAGAAAATGTAGGATAAATACTTCTAGATATCAGCCTAGGCAAAGAATTTATGACTGAGACTCAAAGGCAACTACAGCAACAATAAAAATAAATAAATGGGACTTGATTAAATTAAAAAGCTTTTGCACAGCAAAGAAAATAATCAACAGACTGAATAGATAACCTACAGAATGAGAAAATATTCACAAACTATACAGTCAATAAAGGGCTAATATCCAGAATCTACAAAGAACTCAAACAAATCAGCAAGGAAAAAAAATCCCCCCATATGTGGGCAAAAACATGAACAGAACTTTTTCAAAAAGAAATACACAAATGACCAACAAACATATGAAGAAATGCTCAACATCACTAATTATCAGGGAAATGCAAATTAAAACCACAATGAGATACCACCTTACCTTTGTCAGAACAGTCATTATTAAAAAATCCAAATACAAAAGATTCTGGCATGGACGTAGAGAGATAGGAATACTTATGCACTGTTTGTGAGTCTGTAAATTAGTACAACCTCTATGGAAAACAGTTTGGAGATTCCTCAAAGAAATAAATGTAGACTTACCATTCAAATCTGGCAATCCTACTATAGGTATCTATCCAAAGGAAAAGATGCAATTTTATCAAACGGGCACCTACACTCAAATGTTTATTGCAGCACAATTCAGAATTTCAAAGATATGGAATCAACCTAAGTGCCCATCAATTCATGAGTAGATTATGAAAATGTGGTATGTATACCTTGGAGTACTACTCAGCCATAAAAAGGAATGAAATAATGTCTTTTGCAGAAACTTGGATGAAAGCGGAGACCATTATCCTAAGTAAAGTATCTCAGGAATGGAATAACACCATATGTACTCTCTAGTATTTGGGAGCTACACGATGGGCACATGGGCACAAAGACTTATAAAGATCATTGGAAATCAAGAAGAGAGGAAGAGGTAAAAACTTACCTATCTGGTACAATGCACACTATTCAGATAATGTTCTTATTATTAAAATTAATATTGACAAATTATTTCTTAAAATGTCGATTAAATGAAGTCAATAAATTTCATTTTTCATTAAATTTTTAATTAATCAGCAAGGATTATTTTGTTTTCAAAGTTTTTATTCTATTTTTATAATAAAACACTGTTACCCCAAGGAAATTATTTTTTTCTAGTGTGGCAGTAAATATGTTAAAATTGCCTCACCTCTCCTCACTCTGAACTGATTAAATGGTCTCTTATTTTACTGAGAAAAGAGAAGTTATCTTAAGAGACCTATCACTCACTCCTATTAGCACAGTTATTCATCTAATTGTAGCAGCATGCATGTAATTTAATTTACTCCAATTGTGGTTTTTGTTCCTGCAAATAACCTCTTTCTCTCCTATATCATCAATTTATCACTATATTAGGTACTTAACCCACAAACATGTTGAAATAGCTCACATCTTAAACAATAGCAATATCGACACCAACAACAAAAACTGTCCTAAAGCCTAAATCCCTTATCGGTTACCATTTCTTCACTTGTTGTCTCTGATAACCTTTTTAGCAAACCTCCCTTCAAAAGTGTTATCTACACTCAAATCTCTTCACTTTTCTGTATCTCATTGTTTTCCAAATGAACTTTAATTAGATTTTGTTTTCATCACTTCATTGAAACCTCAGATTGTGCTATCCAGTGACCTCCACATTTTTCAAGTCCAGGGTCAATTCTCATTCTCATTTTATTTGCTCTTTCAGCAGCAATTTACACAGTTGATCGCTTTTCTTGAAGCAATTTCTTCATTTGGTTTAATCTTGGTTGGAACTTTCAGGTGCCTGATATCTGGGGAGCAGAGGAAGACTGGATATTGAATTTAACCATGTGGCCATTTATTTAGTCAATCATACTTAATGAAATCCTATGTAAAACACTAGACAATGAAACTCAGAGGAGATTCCTTGATGCATAACATATCGGTGTAATAGTAAGGTGGCAAACTCTGATTCCATAGGAACAGAAGCTCCTGTACTTGTAACCCTTCCAGATCTTGCCCTATGTACCTATTTATGTGATTAGTCATTTGTAGTCTTTATAGCAAAATGGTCACCATTAGCACAGTGCTTTCCGAGTCCTGTCAATTATTCTAGTGAATTTTAGATCTCGAGGGGGTATAGGAAGCCCCAGATTTGTAGTCAGATAGACAGAAATGAGGATAACTTGGCAATTCTGCTTATGGCTGGCATCTGAAGTAAAGGCAGTCTTGTTGGGGACCTTGCCCTTTAACTTGTGGGATCTCATGGTAACTCCACGTAGGTAGTGTTGGAAAAATTGAACTGTAGGACACTCAGTTGGTGTCTGAGAATTGGTGTCAGAATGTAATCAACTATCCATAAAATCTTTGCTACACAAGCTGACATCTATTTATTATAACATAAAAATTGTTGACACCAATTGATTTTGGATGTGTGAAGTCAGCACCAATTTGTTATGTTTTCCATTTCATTTTCCAATGAATTAACTGTTAAATTTGATCCTGTGTGGATTCTAATTTGTATAGAAGCAGGCACATATTAATATTAAATTATTGTTAAATAGCAGCAACATTAAAACCACATAGACCTTGTAAGTAATTTACAAAGCGTGAGTTACCACCCCTTGATTTAAATGAACTTTAAACATTTTATTTGTTTAAAGGTTTGAGGATTTTTACTATTAATACTTGTGAGAATAAGTGCTAAGCTTTTAGTTAAAAGATAGTGTTGAATCCCAAGTGGGGAAGAAGAATGAATAGAACAATACACAAAGAAGGGAATACATTTTAAAATTGTTTTCAATTTTCTCAGGAATTTATTTTTTTAATTTATTTTTTTTATTTTAGCATAATGTGGGGGTACAAATATTATGGTTACGTATATTGCCCATGCCCCCCTTCCCCCTCGAGGCAGAGCCTCAAGCATGACCATTCCCCAAACGTTGCACATCTCACTCATTATGTTTGTATATACCCATCCCCTCCTGTCCCCTCCCACCCGCCCGACACCTGACACCCGACAAATGTTATTCCTATATGTCCAC
Organism: Cheirogaleus medius; assembly: GCA_008086735.1. Taxonomy (NCBI): domain Eukaryota; kingdom Metazoa; phylum Chordata; class Mammalia; order Primates; family Cheirogaleidae; genus Cheirogaleus; species Cheirogaleus medius. The sequence goes on from VBSM01000568.1 coordinate 6,447,605, forward strand.
TTAGGTGTTGACCATTAATACCAATTTGCTGGTGAGTACATAGCATGGAATACCCACTACATGTTGTTTCAATTAGAATCAACTAAAGACAGATTAGTTTTCTTGATCACGCATCAAATACTGTATACAAGACTAGTATTTTAATTGTAAAAAGTTTGTTAGTTATATGGTCTTCCGCTTAAAGTTGTATATGAAGATCATGCCATATTAGATGCTGCCATTATGTGCTCGCTTTGGCAGCACATATACTAAAATTAGATGCTGCTGTTACTCAGAATTAACTGTACAAAAGCAAATTATGTAACCAATACATTTGCACCCCCATAATATTCTGAAATAGAAAAAATGAATAGAAAAATAAAGTTTGAGTAAATGTGCTTTATTTCAGCAAGTACATTGGCACTCAACAGGCAGGTACTTGTTATGTATGCATTAAGCTACCCTTAAATCAAAGGCCATGCCCAAAAGAGTGCACTATAATCACAACATGTTTCCTTTATCATGTTTATGCCATATGCTCTATCTTCTGCCCTGCTGTCTTTGCCTTTTAGGAACATAGATTGTGTCTGGACTTAATTTGATGACTTGGCTATATTTCATTTAATTATAAAAGAAGTACATATTCTTTGAGATAAACTAGATCCAGAAAGCACTCTATTGCTGCCAACCAGAAATGGGGTGTTGATATTTATTACATATGGATGAAAAGGGGCACTAGACCTGACTCATGGATGCTCCAGCACTATGCTGTAGTGTGTTCATTTTCTATGGCTGCTGTAACAAACTGAGTGGCTTAAATAACAGATATTTATTGTTACACAGTTCTGGAGGCTAGCTGTCTGAGATGAAGGAGTTGGCAGGGCCATGCTTCCTTTGAAGGCACTAAGGAAAGAGTTGTTTTATTTCTGTCTTCTAGCTTCTTGTAGTTCTTTGGCTGTTCATAGCATAACTCCAATCTTCACATTGCCTATATGTGTCCAAATTTTCCTTTCTTATAAGGACAACAGTTATAATGGATAAAGGTCCCAGCCTACTTCGGTATTGCCTTATCATAACTTAACTAATTATATCTGTAATGGTGCTATTTCTAAATAAGGCCACATTCTGAGATACTGGGGGTTAGGACTTCAACATATGAATTTTGGGAGACACAATTCAACTAGTGACAGCTACAAATTAATAATGATAGCTACCACTTTGAAGATGTACTATGTTTCAGGTCCTACGTTCAGATATGTTTGTGGAGTATTTCATTTAATTCCTACAACCACAATATGATTTAGTTGTTATTAATTCCCACATCTTATAAATGAGAAACTGAGGCTCAAAGAACCTGAGCCCAAGTTAACAAGTGTCTGAGCCAGGATTGAAACCCAAGTAATACGTTACTAGAACATCCACTATTAACCATTATAGATTTCTGAAAACATACTGGTGTATATTTTCCTTTGGACTCTGATGCAACACACAGCCCATTCCCTCCCTGGAAAATCCATGCTACTTGGTGCACAACCAGACACTAACTACACCATCCAAAGATTAAGGATTTTACAGCACATAATATAAGGAGTGGTAATATTTTGTTTTGCGGCATTTTCTTTTGCATCTTGGGATTATCTAATTTTCCCAACCAGGGTATACACTCCTCTAGATCAGGGATTATGCTTTCTACTTCTTTTTTTCCTATTACACAGAGCCTAACACAGTGTTGACTCTCAATAACTAGTTGTTGGGAGAAAAATGTACCAGAAAACAAGCTGTCCTGATAATTTTCACTTTAATGGGTTGAAGACTTATTTTTAAAATCTCCATAGAAAACTAAATCTGTAGCAGGAATAATACATAATACTTTTTTTCAACAATGGTGCCCCAATGTCAGGCTTTGCAATTTATTGAGTTTTGGCTTTAAGCCATGATTTCCCCACTGACCAGTCGTGGAGAAATCTACACTGATTAGATTAAGATATTTAGCAATAACACTTTGATTTGATTTTATTAGAAGGTACATTTCTTCAGGCAAAATGTCATCATTTTTTTTGCAGAATATCAGGTAAATTTCAGAATATCAGGTAAAATTGCTAATTATTGTAGTATGATAATATTGCTATAGTATTATATACATATTATATAATTATATATTATATAATAATATATATTATTATATTTTAAATAATAATATACATAATTATATATTATATAATATATTAATATTATATTTTATAATAATATTACTACAATAATAATTAGCAATTTTACCTTTAAATGAGTGTTACATATCTCACTGGATTTCCATGAAGGTAAGGTTTACCTGAATCAAATAAAATAAAGGAAAAGCATTACAAATACATTAAATCTCACCTGGGTTTTAGTGCTGCTGATTAATTTGTCCATGAATTCATTTTGAGTCTATATAGGTCTTCCTCACATTTTTAGAGCCTCATCTTCTCCACCTGTAAAGAAAGAATGCTACCAATTGCCCTGCTTAACTCAAAGGGCTCTGTAAATGATGAAGCATAATGAAGTACACACAGAAGAGATTAACATTATTATTGCTTTATTAAAACCCATCTCTAATATTTTGAGTCTTTTGAGGAATATTCTGATTTTTAAAGTTCAGATATCAGATAAAGAATACTTATATTGGGATGAAAAACACTTCAGCCTTGCAAAAAAAAAAAAAGAAAAAGAAAAAGAAATCACACAGGACACCTATACAGATTCTTAAAATGTATTTGGGTCATAAAGAGGGAGATGCATACTCTGACTGACTCCATAAAGTTGGAGGCCAGACTCACCTATAATTTAAGTAAAGGGAAGGGTGTTCAAACAGGTTATACTTATCATACCATGCAGGGAGACAGATAAAAAAAGAAAAACAGCAGCTACCATAGATACAAAGTTAAGGACATAGCTCTAAGGTTATTCCTAAACTCAGGAAAATTAATGTTAATACAAAATGAATATATATATATTTTAAAATTGCATTTTTTCCAGTATTACTAAAGCCACTCTGTTGCTTGTTTTTCCGAAAATTTCTACTGGCAGCATACAGATTATTATCCTACATAAAAAAATGAGGCAGCTGAAGTGCATAGAGAGGAAATGATTTGCAAAAATCATCACTGATAGCTGCTAATGAAGGAACAAATCTAGAACTCTACTCATCTTAGAAGCAGATTTACCTCAATCTATATTTAGAAAGGAGATTTCTAGTGGAATTATAGAGTTGTAGTATTGAGAAAGACTGCAAGGCCCAAACAAGCCCATAAGCCCATTCCCCTAATACAACGGCCCCTCAAAGTGTTGGTAGTCTTCTGTTTTTAATTTCTGGAGTCCTCAGGAGGGTTTCAAAAATGTTAAGTATTTTTCTTCTCCTCCACACAGAACTAGAAGACTAAGAAAACCACCAATTTTGTGGTAGTTTTGCCAAAGAGGGATCATGTGTGTATACTCTCCTTTATTTCTGCCTCAGTACTATTTTTCTTACAACAGTCCCTGTGTTTCTCTTTATGGTGCTATTATTTGCTCATAAGTTCCTCTCAAAAGAGGAGTATTAATAATTTAAATCATATTTTGGTTCAGCAAAATAGCCCTTTGTCTCTCATTTGTTTAATCGCCATTTTAAAATTGAATACAGGAAAAAATAGCAAAATACTTGTTATTGGAATATTACTTGCCAGAATTGTTAAATTGAAGATTTTGAATAAATTCCACATTTTAGAAACTTCTCAGGACCTAAAAGGGAACATATTCATATTGCATATTAATGGAGTAATCACATAGTTCTTAACTAAACTAAGAGGCATTAGAGAATGAAAGAGGGCACTAACTAAATAGGATGCTAAGGCAATAGGCATAAATTAGGACTGTCACCTTACATGTAAATGAGTACAAAACTTAAGAAGAACATATGCAGACAGAGTCCCTGTAATACATGTTCATCATTGTACTTGAGAATCTTTACCCCTTTAAAGAATTTGAAGAAAACTATGCACCTTCTTCTCAGAAGACAACAGACAGGCTTATACAGGTAGCATTTTAGTGTAGGGATCAATAGATTTGGCCTAGGGGCCAAATCCAGCTCACTGCCTGTTTTGCTAAATAAAATTTTATTGGGACATAGTCACACCACTGATTTATGAATTGTTTATGGTTCATTTGCACTGCAGTGGCAGGGTTGAGTAGTTGCAACAGAGACCCAGTAGGTAGCAAAGTTGAAAATATTTATTATCTGGCCTTATATAGAAAAAGTTTGCTGACTCTTATTTTAGAGAATTATTTATATTATTTATAATAAATACTGGGCTAACACTAAAAATATGAAGCCTAGTTAATTAAGTGGAAAGTCATACATTTAGGTTAAAAAATAATTAATTTCATAAAAACAAAATTTAGGAGACTCATCCTAAAAGCATGCACCGAGGAGTTTAGTTGACAAGATCAATACAAACCAAATAGCATATTATCACTTCCCACAAAATTCATGCTATCTTTGGCTACAAAAATAGACATATAGAGTTAAGATCAAATCTGGAATGTTGAGACAAACAGAGATAGGAGGCTAGGTTGATAAAATATCTGTTACTATATTTCATGAGGGACTATGAAAATGCTTGAAGCTCTGACTCGAGGGGCGAGGGGGGCATGGGCAATATAGGTAACCTTAACATTTTTACCCCCATAATATACTGAAATAAAAAATTAAATATTTGTGATAAAAAGGAAAAAAAAAGAAAACTGTCTCCCAATATTTGAAAGGGCTGGCATATGCATAAATGATTGGAATGGGAATATAAACTAGACTAGATGATGAAAAGCATGTGCCACCAATTTTTCAGCCTGTCTTCTCACTCAAAGAATCTATGATACCACATGTTAAGCAGATAGATGAAGGGACTGTGTGGCATGATGTTTCCTCTTGGAGTTTAAGATATCCAATGAAACAAAGCTATCTTTGTAAATATCCTAAAACAAACCACTTAGTTCTATGATATGTAAAGTTATTTTCAGTTAAAAGAGTGCAAATGAGATAAGAGGAGAAGAAAAGAGAGCAATACTTTTTATTTTTTTTATGTATCAACCTACTATCATTCAACAAATATATAATACAAGGTACAGTAGATACAGCAGGATCACAGATATGGTCCTTATGCTCTGTGGTAAACAGACTGATGGGAAAGATACATATTGAGTGAGAAATGACAAAAGTGATGGGAAAATAGCATGTGATGGACCATGTAAGAGGGCCTTAGAAGTGGATGATGCTGAGTGAGGAGACTTCTTGAAGAACTGACACAGCAGAGACCTGAGTTGGGAATGAGAGGGGTGAGTACGGGGACAGAAAAGTGTTTCTGGGGAAGACCAAGAGGAAAGACATCTTGACTTTTCTTGTTCCTAAATGACAGTAGGCTAGTCAATAAATATTAAATCCAATAATACCAACCCAGACAATCTACCACTGAAGGGTTTATAATATGATGTTATATTTAGAAAACCCCAAGGATGCAACCAAGAAACTCCTGGAATGGATAGATGAATTTAGTAAAGTCTAAGGATACAAAATCAACACACAGAAATCAGAGGTATTCATATACACCAACAACAATCAAATTGAAAACCAAATCAAAGACTCAATACCCTTCACAATAGCAAAAAAGAAAATAAAGTACCTAGGAATATACTTAACCAAGGAGGTAAAAGACCTCTACAGGGAGAACTATGAAACACTGAAGAAGGAAATAGCAGAGGATGTAAACAGGTGGAAATCCATACCATGCTCGTGGGTTGGCAGACTCAACATTGTTAAAATGTCTATACTACCTAAACTGATCTACAGATTCAATGCAATACGTGTTAAAATCCCAACATCATTCTTCACAGCTATGGAAAAAATAATTTTACACTTCGTTTGGAACCAGAGAAGACCCCGCATATCAAAAGCAATTCTAGGCAATAAAAACAAAATGCGAGGTATTAATATGCCAGATATCAAACTTTACTACAAAGCTGTAGTAATTAAAACAATCTGGTATTGGCACAAGAATAGGATTATTGACCGGTGCAACAGATCTGAGAACCCTGATATAAAACATCCTCATATAGTCATCTAATCTTTGACAAAGCAGACAAAAACATACACTGGGGAAAAGAATCCTTATTCAATAAATGGTGCTGGGAAAACTGGATAGCCACTTGTAGAAGGCTGAAGCAGGATCCATACCTTTCACCTCTCACAAAAATCAACTCACGCTGGATAACAGACTTAAACCTAAGGTATGAAACTATTAGAATTCTAGAGGAAAATGTAGGAAACACTCTCCTAGACATCGGCCTAGGCAAAGAATTTATGAAGAAGACCCCAAAGGAAATCACAGCAGCAGCAAGAATAAATGAATGGGACATGATCAGACTAAAAAGCTTCAGCACAGCAAAAGAAATAGTCATGAAAGTAAACAGACAACCTACAGAATGGGAGAAAATCTTC